>JAJEKV010000691.1:0-114177 GCA_021234155.1 Isoetes taiwanensis
CTTGTGTTTGTTGTTTCAAAGGATGAATAACAAAGAAGTTGTGGATCCGGGTGGGAAGAAGATTCAGGATCCCATGGTCTGCGCCAAGCCGGTTGACCGACGGCCCTTACATGGAAAAGCATGGATGATATTTCTTGTATTGTCATTCAATTCTCCTAAACCTTTCAATTTGTAGGCATTTGGAATGCAAGCTATGTTTCGGGCCTCGGTGTTTTGATTTCATTGTGCCATGTGGGTGCTTTTGGATTGAAGAGAAAAAAGGCATTTCCAGGCTCACTCATATGTGCATATCCTCGATAAAGATATTTCACCGTAGCATTGCAATGGAGGGTAAATTTATGTATGATATTGCTTTTGGTGTTTTAGATCTCAGCACATAAGAAAAAGGGTATGAACTACATTTTGCATTTCTGATCTCGCTTTGTGTATCTTAAATTTTCAGGTATGGCCTATTCCAAGAATGGAGAAAGACTTAAAGGAACTCAAAATTCGAGCTTAACGCTTGGGCTTCTTTGGTTTTTTGTTGTTTCATTTTGGACAAAGTTGAAGCCCGTTTATTGATGACTATTATTGTCTTTTCAATAAGGATAGTTCAACATTTCTATATTGTTTATTGTTTTGTCCTTTTGGTGTATGGAAAGAAGAATTAGTTTATTTACACTTGCCCTTTTGTTAGAGGCCATATATATATTTGCTTGCCACTTTGTGTTGTTGTGATAATGATCTGACCTTTGTGCCTTAACCTTTAAAGCAATAAAAAGAATCCATCTATGTTATTTCGGCCGTTAGATTCATACACTTGAGCTTGACATATCCATTTCTTGTCACCATCCAAATTCTTGCACATTTTGATCCATCTCCATTTATCTTTTAATTTATAACTTGGGGCATTGTATTGTCTTTTGCAATCGGCGATCGTGATTTCCAAAGGTGATGATGATTCTTCAATGGCTACTTGTTAGAAGGTAGTGAACCTATCCCCAAATGATGTGCTCTCGTGTCAAATCTATATAGTAAATGATGTAGAATTAAGTTCAAAGTTTGAGGTGCCATCCCCAATAATCGCAAAGTGCACCATATAGGGTTAAATCAAGCATACGGTTATAAGACATCACTCATGATCTAACAAGCTACAAATGAAAGTTTTAACACAAAATGAAATAAACGGTCCAAATGAAAGTTTTAACACAAAATGGAATAAAAGCGGTCCAAATGTGCATGACTATCGCCGTATTTCTCTACTTACATGACACTTTCACAAAAACATATACCAAATTTATTTTCCCATTTCCTAACAAAATTACTAAAGACCGATATCGCGGTCTCCGCATTATGTAACTCTCAAAATAATTCAAGAAGATAATGATTGCCCCATATAATCAACCCGAAACCACTTTTAATACAAATTCAATATTTTTATGTTCGATAAAAAGTTTCCGGAAGAACGCTTCGGCACCTTTTTCTAGTGTATATATAATAGAGGATACTTGGAACATAAAGCAAAACAGATAAAGAAGAAGGGCAATCACATTGATTGATTCTGACAAAAGGCACAACAAAGAGAGATTGGCAAATGCTAGATAATTAACATCTCATGTAATGGCTTAGAGGATTTCAAGAATGGCACTCATAAACAATGGCACATTTTCTACTCATAAACGCTATCGTTTTTGCAAGATGGCTTTTAATATAAAGAATCCAGAAAATGTGTCATGTAATACTTGAAGAACTGCGGTGGGATCGAACCTTCATTGTTACCTACTAATCGAATAATTGTCAGATAACCATAAAAAGGCTTATGGCTCTATATGGCAAGCTAAATGTTGATTTTGCATATAAGCCCGCAAAAACAAAATCATACACATGGGGATGCTATTCAAAAGCCCTCGATACATTCAAATGCTATTCAAAATAAAATTAGCATGTATCAACGGATAAAGTTTGAAAACTCGAAAAGCCACCAAGAATTAGCAACAGACACCAAAACACCAAAGATGATGTAAGGTTATTAACTAATAATGGTGCTCGGGGGAGTGGGCCTTGCATGGAACAATATTTATTGATATGATCAAGTAAGAAAAGTCATCCAAGATGTCTAAGCCTTGCTATTATCAAAAGAGAGCTAAAAATAACCTTGACCTTTATTTAGAGGCAAAAAGGCAAAAAAGCTATTGTTGCCTATAAATAGAAGGACAACTTTGAGATGTGATATCTCCGCAACCACAGCTCAGAAATCGGCGATTTTTACCTTGTTGGAAAGCCCTTGAAGTCTAGTTTCCAGATTGGGCTTGGTTGTCCATAGATTCCTTACGGTTTGAAAGTTATGCCCAGTAAGGTGCATAGGGGTCTGAGTTGACTGCACAGCTAGATCTGCTTCTTCCTATGTTGATGATGTGCCTAGCCTTACCTTCTAGTATTTTCTCTTGTTCCTTGCTTGATCATATCTTTAGAAGGAGTTCATGTAACACCAGTGGTTGGTGGCTAGAAAGAGTTTGTTCTTATACAGTCTTGCGGAGTAGCTTGACTTGGTGATATCTCTTCTAGTTGGTCCGGTTGGGTGGTAAAACGAGTACCCTGTGGTATTTTGCTTTCTAATTAGTTGATGAATTTGCAGGAAGATTAGAGCATGCGTAACAATTGGTATCAGAGCTCAGTTCCGGTCTTTACCAGCGGAGCTGTGGGTGATGGAAGAGTTGGAAATTTGAGTGGCTTAGTAACACTCAAGATATCTTAAGGAAATAGGTTACCTCTTGTCTGGTATGAAATTGATGTTTAGGGATTGTGATTAGAATTTTTAGATATTTCATATTGCATCCTTATGGCTGAGGTTGGTGCCTCAAGGTTGGAAAGAGTTGGTGCTCTTGACCAAGTGATTGGAATGAGTTGGTGCTCATGTCCATGTGAATAGAATGTTTGTTAATCCTGATGTTCGCAGGTCTTCTGGTTGGAGGAGAAGAGATGGCTCCAAATGGGAACTCTAGGATGAATAACTGGTGAACTTCTCTTCTTGGAGAGATCACGGAAGCTTTTTGTAAGTGTAATTCTTTATTGGGAATAAAGAGTAGGATTTTAAAGTTGATCTTCTTTATTTGGAATAAAGAATAGATACTTTTATGTGTATACCCATGGTAGATTAGTGACTACGCATTGCAACGTAGTCGGCTTGAACATGGTATACTTGATGTGAATGCCTCTTGGTAGATCAGTAATTGTGTCTCTGCAAAGACAATGGGCTTGAACAAGAGAGCATAAGATGTAAAACTTTGAAGACTAGTAATTGTGGTTGCAACACAATTGGTTTGACAAAGTTACATCGCACTTTTGAAATACGAGGGGTATTGGTACTTTGGAAGTACAAGAATATCCAGAACTATTTCTGAGTTATGCAGGTTGTAGCCATGGACTTGGTTGTGTCAAATTTGCCATATAATTTCTTGATCGAGGACTCCATCAATCTCGGTGAAGGGGAGGAATTGATATGGTTTAAGGTTATTAACTAATAATGGTGCTCGGGGGAGTGGCCTTGCATGGAACAATATTTATTGATATGATCAAGTAAGAAAGTCATCCAGTATGTCTAAGCCTTGCTATTATCAAAGAGAGAGCTAAAAATAAACCTTGACCTTTATTTAGAGGCAAAAAGGCAAAAAAAGGTATTGTTGCCTATAAATAGAAGGACAACTTTGAGATGTGATATCTCCGCAACCACAGCTCAGAAATCGGCGATTTTTACCTTGTTGGAAAGCCCTTGAAGTCTAGTTTCCAGATTGGGCTTGGTTGTCCATAGATTCCTTACGGTTTGAAAGTTATGCCCAGTAAGGTGCATAGGGGTCTGAGTTGACTGCACAGCTAGATCTGCTTCTTCCTATGTTGATGATGTGCCTAGCCTTACCTTCTAGTATTTTCTCTTGTTCCTTGCTTGATCATATCTTTAGAAGGAGTTCATGTAACACCAGTGGTTGGTGGCTAGAAAGAGTTTGTTCTTATACAGTCTTGCGGAGTAGCTTGACTTGGTGATATCTCTTCTAGTTGGTCCGGTTGGGTGGTAAAACGAGTACCCTGTGGTATTTTGCTTTCTAATTAGTTGATGAATTTGCAGGAAGATTAGAGCATTCGTAACAAAAGAATCTGTAGAATAGACTTGATTTGAAGGGATCAAAGCTCGGCTTGGAATCTGTGCTCGGTTTTAGTGTTGATGTTTGTGCTTGGAATCTGCAGTTAGATGTCTCATCAAATAATGTGTTCACTTACATTGCTATCTTCAAATTTAGAGTACATGAGACCCTCTGTTAGGACCAAGGAAATCACAACAGTAGTACCCTAGATAGCCAATCCTACGGAATGGCAATCAAGCATTGGGGATTTGGATCTTGGGAACGTCAAAATAGCACTAACAATCAGAAGCCACAATACTCATATTAATTGTTTACCAGCATAAACTACTACTTTTTAACCCAGCATCTAGCTAAAATTTCTCAGATCATATTTTGAATGTCTCCCTTCGCTCTTGTTTTGTAACCCAATTCTAGTGTAATCAAATACATAACTTATATTGCATGAAATAAGTCAGGTGCAGGATATTACCTATTGTGGAGATGTTATAAATGGGAAATCATGCTGATGAATACATCCAATCCATATTCATCGTCCATATCCACGAATTGTCTGCATGCCAATAACATATCTGTTAGCAGCACAATGAGGAAGCATGATTTACCTGTTGTGAAATTGCCAGAAATTGAGGATTGGGTTCCAATGTTGGTGGGAGGAAAGCAGTGTTGATGGGATGTGAATACTCTGCAGATCAAAAATTCTGAAAAAATAAATAGGAAGGGCTAAAAAATAACGTTGGAAGTACATGACATGTTTCAGTGTTAAACATGAAAGAGCAATAAGCGTCTAATGACAAACATAGGCTACTTCCTTAAGGCATTGTGAAACATGTGTAAAATTGTAGAATATAGATAGATAGATTGTAGAATATAAACTGTCTCACCTGGAGTAGAATGGACCTGGAGAGAAAAGACATATGGACAAAGAACACATCAAGCCAATAATACCCGGTTGTAGCTCTAAAAATTCGCTTTAACTATAAAAGTTTAACTTTACATCGCTGCCTTGCTTTGCTGAATGATCAGCCTTGCATATCAAGACGTCTACATTTTATTCTTCTCTTATCTTCCATGCAACTCAAACTTGGTGTCTCAATTCTAGTTCATGGCATGCATTGTTTAGCTTTGCCCAGTTCTAGCATAACCTTTACCAAAGAATCATCTACAACAAAATGTATTGAAGTTGCAAAAAACTACATAAACATCAAATAGGAAAGAAAAAATAAGTTCCCTAAGAAAGGGCTGCTTCCCTGTAAGAATTTCAAAGCAGAGCATAGCAAAGCTGATTTAAAATTGGGATGGCAAAAAGAAGCATATGCAGCCAAATTCCATGCTCTGAGACGCGCTGGACACATGACAGATTATAATCTGTTTGCCTTTCTTTACGTATCTTCAAATCCACTGTTTCCGTTATCCATAGTTTCAACAGTTTCACTATTTACCTATCCAAATGTTCCTACTGCTGCCAAAGAAGCATCTTGTAATTTTATTCAACAAACCCAACTCCTTGGACCTCGCATCTTTAATGAACATCTCCTGAAGAGGGGCTCATGAATCAAAGCGAAAGGAATAATGGGAGCGGATCCGGCAAAAAGCAAAATTGATGTGCTCCAAAACTGTACACATCATAGATTCAACAGTTTTACACTGTGTGTTATCTTGGGCATAAGCTAACCCTGAATCAATGCTTCGAGGCGACCAAAATCCCCAAATCCAAAGTCCGATTCTCAGCCAAGGCGAATAGGCAAATCTGTAATACAACCGACATGTTAACAGATCCAATTTTTTGCCTGGCATAGAACACCAATTTAATCTTCTATAAAAAACTTGAGTTCTTGTTCCCTTGCGTAAAAGCTAAAGTTTCTAAAAACCCTGTGTGCATCCATAAATCTATATACTAAAAAAAACTTGTCTGCATCTGTAGAAGCTAAACGCTATATGTTAAGAGGCACATTCTTGGATTTAGGCACAAAACAGGGACTTCAAGCAAGGCAAATCACGATAACTTTGCCTTCATCCAAAAACAGAGTCTACAGGGAAAAATTAGGGCCATCATGCAAATCTCCTCGAGCAATATTTTGGGATCTATCCTGGCAAATCTTCATCCGGAAATAGGGGCTACAGAGAAAAAACGGACCAGGATCATGGCTATGGCAGGGCCAGACTTAAATAAACAGATTTCTATTTGCTACTATCAAGCAAGGAAAAGCATGCACATAATAAGGAAAACCACATTACCTGTGCTCTCAACCTGTCCTCTATCTTTGCTCGACTTGATTGAAGGTCGCTTTGCTCCTAAAGTAAAACATCGAAGCCTAAAGTAAGTAGATTGAGGAAACTTAGAGGTCAGACAAAAATTGAAACATGCTTGCAAAATCGTTTACCTCATGCCGGATAAGGTGTGCGCCAGCTCTGCCGCCTTGATTCTGTAGTTTGAAGCTGTGGAAAAAGGAGAAAAATCCCTTCGGAGTAGCCGGGCGATTTGCCTAACGCCCAAAGGGGGGAAAAATGCCCTGAGGGAAAAAAATGATATTCCGGAATTATGGTCAGGTCTGATTCACAAAAATTATGGTAAAGCATCCAGACCTAATCATCCTCTAGCATTTTGGATGCCTAACTGGTTGAATGATGTTGCATTACAGTACCAATTTATATCTAGAAGCTAAACTGATGAAAGATTCGAGGTGGATTTCCAAACCATTAAGACTATGTAAAGAAATTCCTTGCATGGATTTGCCAGTTTGCAGAGCAAGGTTGAAGAATATCATGACTGATTTTCCAAAATAAAATGAGACTAAAGTAAAACATCAAACAGACATCCAGGGTAAAGATCTCACTCACATATTGCAGAGCTTGGTTAACCTGTATTAATGAAAACATAAAAAAAAAATCCAAGAAGTTTACCTCCAATTTACCTTCCTTTCTTGTTGTTGCAACAAAGCCGCTTGCTTCAAAGCTCTGATATTTGAAAAAAAAGAACTTGCTTCACATACAAATGCTTACTTAAGCTTCAAGCTCTGATATTTAAATGATAGAAAGAGCTTTTACTTCACATAGTTGCCTTAGCTGCCCAAGATCTCCAAATAGATTCTGCAAACCCATGTCTTATATGATCAATAATAGAACGGACAAGCGAGAGACAAATGGTCCTTTGCGAGCGAAAAATGAGAATTCATAAAAGATACGTGATGGGCCATTTGAGACCAAGAGCTGAAAGACGAAGCTCCACTATTCTTCCATTGGCGCAAATAACTTCTCTTCAGTTGCAAGGTGCACCTTAAAAGTGACTCTGATCTAGCTTGCCAAGCTCTCTCGCAAATTTTCTAATGCGGCCGGGACCATGCCGTCCTATGCCGCTTCCTCACGCTTTCGAATTCTATGCCGCTCCCTCACGACACTTGAATTTGAACTTTGCAAGTAGGAGAGAAGAGATGGGCATGAGATTAGCATTCTTTTTGTACCCTCCCATTTTAATAAAGGATAGGAGACAAACTTGGCCTTTACGGTACTTTCTTTGAAGGAATGCAACTTGGCTTTTGCGACCTTTGTAGTAAAAGGGATTCGAAGCTCAAATGTCTCTCGACAAGATATGAACAACTTGAATACATATATTAAAGTTGTTTTTAAATTAAGCATAAACAAATTAAAATCCATATCTAATCGCCATCAGGGATTAGCATTCTTTTTCGAACCCACGACCACAAGGTTAAAAGCCTTGCGCTCTACCAAGCCCGAGCTAGAGCGGCAACACACAAATGAGCAATTAAAATTTTCTATAATTCTACTCACATTTTATGTGATATAAAGAGAATTAGTGATAATACTCTTGTGATATGAAGAAACAAAGTTTGTGCAATATGTGAGATCATTGAATCATAACATCGATAAACATTTTCAGCCCATGCATGCCATCAGGGGGCTCGAACCCCCGACCACAAGGTTAAGAGCCTTGCGGCTCTACCAAGCCCGAGCTAGGGCGACAAGTGATATATAGTGAAAACAAATTTAATGTAATGTACAAATGAAAGCACTATTTGTACATACTTTCAAATATATGAATCAGGGAGACTATACATAGTACAGTTCTCTTATGCCCAACATTAGCTTGATTAGAGTGGCAACTACAGCACGGATGTGACCTTTTAGATCTCAAGTCCCTATAGGATATCAATTGAGTTCAACCTAAAAGCTCTACAATTTCAACTTGATCCTTATTTAGATCAATACACGGTTCTAATTGCCCCACACTTTCGTGTTTTTGTCATTATAAACCATAATCTATAAAAGCCTAATTATCATGATATGCTCATTATAGACTCGAAGGAATCTAAAGCAACCTTTCTAGTACTTTCTTTGAAGGAATGCAACTTGGCTTTAAGCAGCCTTGTAGTGCTTCCTAACCCAATTCCTAAAAGTGATTGTCTCTTAAGGCTAATGCACAACATAGGTACATATATGAGTACTTTGTAAGGAGCCCAAATAGCATGAGCAGTTCGCATCGAACTCGAAGAAATCAAGCTGAGATTAGCATTCTTTTTGTACACCTTGGGAGGAGACAAACTTGGCGTAGCAACACGGCAACTTAGCGTGCTTGACCTTTGAGTAAGGGATTCGAAGCTCAAATGTCTCGACAAGATATGAACAACTTGAAATGTGTGTATTAAAAAGTTGTTTTAAATTAAGCATACACAAATTAAAGTCCATATCTAATAATCGCCATCAGGGGACTCGAACCCCGACCACAAGGTTAAAAGCCTTGCGCTCTACCAACCAAGCTAGAGCGGCAACACACAAATGAGCAATTAAAATTTTCTATAATTCTACTCACATTTTATGTGATATAAGAAATTAGTGATAATACTAAGATATGAAGAAAGCGAAGTTTGTGCAATATGTGAGATCATTGAATCATAACATCGATAAACATTTTCAGCCCATCACCATCAGGGGGCTCGAACCCCGACCACAAGGTTAAGAGCCTTGTGCTCTACCAAGCCTGAGCTAGGGCGGCAAGTGATATATAGTGAAAACAAATTTAGCGTAATGTACAAATGAAAGCACTATTTGTACATACTTTCAAATATATGAATCGGGGAGACTATACATAGTACGGTTCTCTTATGCCCAACATTAGCTTGATTAGAGTGGCAACTTCTGCACGGATGTGACCTTTTAGATCTCAAGTCCCTATAGGATATCAATTGAGTTCAACCTAAAAGCTCTACAATTTCAACTTGATCCTTATTTAGATCAATACCACGGTTCTAATTGCCCCCCACTTTCGTGTTTTTGTCGTATAAACCATAATCTATAAAGCCTAATTATCATGATATGCTCATTATAGACTTCGAAGGAATCTAAAGCAACCTTTCTAGTACTTTCTTTGAAGGAATGCAACTTGGCTTTAAGCAGACCTTGTAGTGCTTCTAACCCAATTCCTAAAAGTGATTGTCTCTTAAGGCTAATGCACAACATAGGTACATATATGAGTACTTTGTAAGGAGCCCAAATAGCATGAAGCGGTTAAGCATCGAACTTCGAAGAAATCAAAATTTGAGATTAGCATTCTTTTTGTACTGCTTGGGAGGGAGACAAACTTATATTACCACGGCCTTAGCGTGCTTGACCTTTGAGTAAAGGGATTCGAAGCTCAAATGTCTCGACAAGATATGAACAACTTGAATGTGTGTATTAAAGTTGTTTTTAAATTAAGCATACACAAATTAAAGTCCATATCTAATCGCCATCGGGGACTTCGAACCCACGACCACAAGGTTAAAAGCCTTGCAGCTCTACCAAGCCCGAGCTAGAAGCGGCAACACACAAATGAGCAATTAAAATTTTCTATAATTCTACTCACATTTTATGTGATATAAAGAGAATTAGTGATAATACTTTGTGATATGAAGAAAGCGAAGTTTGTGCAATATGTGAGATCATTGAATCATAACATCGATAAACATTTTCAGCCCCATGCCATCGGGGGCTCGAACCCCCGACCACAAGGTTAAGAGCCTTGCGCTCTACCAAGCCCGAGCTAGGGGCGGCAAGTGATATATAGTGAAAACAAATTTAGCGTAATGTACAAATGAAAGCACTATTTGTACATACTTTCAAATATATGAATCGGGGAGACTATACATATGCGGTTCTCTTATGCCCAACATTAGCTTGATTAGAGTGGCAACTTCTCTGACGGATGTGACCTTTTAGATCTCCAAGTCCCTATAGGATATCAATTGAGTTCAACCTAAAAGCTCTACAATTTCAACTTGATCCTTATTTAGATCAATACCACGGTTCTAATTGCCCCACACTTTCGTGTTTTTGTCATTATAAACCATAATCTATAAGCCTAATTATCATGATATGCTCATTATAGACTTCGAAGGAATCTAAAGCAACCTTTCTAGTACTTTCTTTGAAGGAATGCAACTTGGCTTTAAGCAGCCTTGTAGTGCTTCTAACCCAATTCCTAAAAGTGATTGTCTCTTAAGGCTAATGCACAACATAGGTACATATATGAGTACTTTGTAAGGAGCCCAAATAGCATGAAGCGGTTAAGCATCGAACTTCGAAGAAATCAAAAGCTGAGATTAGCATTCTTTTTTTGTACTGCTTGGGAGGAGACAAACTTGGCGGCAACTTTGGCAACTTCGAAGCTCAAATGCGAAGATATGAACCTTTGAGTAAAGGGATTCGAAGCTCAAATGTCTCGACAAGATATGAACAACTTGAATGTGTGTATTAAAGATTGTTTTAAATTAAGCATACACAAATTAAAGTCCATATCTAATCGCCATCAGGGGGACTCGAACCCCGACCACAAGGTTAAAAGCCTTTAAGCTCTACCTACCAAGCTAGAGCGGCGGCAACACACAAATGAGCAATTAAAATTTTCTATAATTCTACTCACATTTTATGTGATATAAGAGAGAATACTACTGTGATATGAAGAAACGAAGTTTGTGCAATATGTGAGATCATTGAATCATAACATCGATAAACATTTTCAGCCCATCGCCATCCGGGGGGCTCGAACCCCCGACCACAAGGTTAAGAGCCTTGCGCTCTACCAACTGAGCTAGGACAGCAAGTGATATATAGTGAAAACAAATTTAACGTAATGTACAAATGAAAGCACTATTTGTACATACTTTCAAATATATGAATCGGGGAGACTATACATGATACAGTTCTCTTATGCCCAACATTAGCTTGATTAGAGTGGCAACTCTGACGCGGATGTGACCTTTTAGATCTCCAAGTCCCTATAGGATATCCAATTGAGTTCAACCTAAAAGCTCTACAATTTCAACTTGATCCTTATTTAGATCAATACACAGTTCTAATTGCCCCACACTCGTGTTTTTTGTCGTATAAACCATAATCTATAAGAAGCCTAATTATCATGATATGCTCATTATAGACTCGAAGGAATCTAAAGCAACCTTTCTAGTACTTTCTTTGAAGGAATGCAACTTGGCTTTAAGCGACCTTGTAGTGCTTCTAACCCAATTCCTAAAAGTGATTGTTAAGGCTAATGCACAACATAGGTACATATATGAGTACTTTGTAAGGAGCCCAAATAGCATGGCGGTTAAGCATCGAACTTCGAAGAAATCAAAAGCTGAGATTAGCACCACAAGGTTAAAAGCCTTTTTTTTGTACTGCTTGGGAGGAGACAAACTTGGCTTAAGGCTAATAGCAAACGGCAACTTAGCTTTGACCTTTGAGTAAAGGGATTCGAAGCTCAAATGTCTCGACAAGATATGAACAACTTGAATGTGTATATTAAAGTTGTTTTAAATTAAGCATACACAAATTAAAATCCATATCTAATCGCCATCAGGGGACTTCGAACCCCGACCACAAGGTTAAAAGCCTTGCGCTCTACCAAGCCCGAGCTAGAGCGGCAACACACAAATGAGCAATTAAAATTTTCTATAATTCTACTCACATTTTATGTGATATAAAGAGAATTAGTGATAATACTCTTGTGATATGAAGAAAGCGAAGTTTGTGCAATATGTGAGATCATTGAATCATAACATCGATAAACATTTTCAGCCCATCGCCATCAGGGGCTCGAACCCCCGACCACAAGGTTAAGAGCCTTAAGCTCTACCAAGCCCGAGCTAGGGCGACAAGTGATATATAGTGAAAACAAATTTAATGTAATGTACAAATGAAAGCACTATTTGTACATACTTTCAAATATATGAATCGGGGGAGACTATACATATGCAGTTCTCTTATGCCCAACATTAGCTTGATTAGAGTGGCAACTTCTGACGGATGTGACCTTTTAGATCTCAAGTCCCTATAGGATATCCAATTGAGTTCAACCTAAAAGCTCTACAATTTCAACTTGATCCTTATTTAGATCAATACACAGTTCTAATTGCCCCACACTCGTGTTTTTTGTCGTATAAACCATAATCTATAAGAAGCCTAATTATCATGATATGCTCATTATAGACTCGAAGGAATCTAAAGCAACCTTTCTAGTACTTTCTTTGAAGGAATGCAACTTGGCTTTAAGCGACCTTGTAGTGCTTCTAACCCAATTCCTAAAAGTGATTGTGATTAAGGCTAATGCACAACATAGGTACATATATGAGTACTTTGTAAGGAGCCCAAATAGCATGAAGCGGTTCGCATCGAACTTCGAAGAAATCAAAAGCTGAGATTAGCATTCTTTTTGTACACTGCTTGGGAGGAGACCAACTTAGCGTAGCGACCTTTGAGTAAAGGAGACCTTTAGTAAAATTAGAAGCTCAAATGTCTCTCGACAAGATATGAACAACTTGAATGTGTGTATTAAGTTGTTTTAAATTAAACATACAGAAATTAAAGTCCATATCATATCTAATGTCGCCATGTAAGGGGGACTCGAACCCGACCACAAGGTTAAAAGCCTTGCGCTCTACCAAGCTGAGCTAGAGCGGCAACACACAAATGAGCAATTAAAATTTTCTATAATTCTACTCACATTTTATGTGATATAAAGAGAATTAGTGATAATACTCTTGTGATATGAAGAAGCGAAGTTTGTGCAATATGTGAGATCATTGAATCATAACATCGATAAACATTTTCAGCCCATCGCCATCAGGGGGCTCGAACCCCCGACCACAAGGTTAAGAGCCTTTAGCTCTACCAAGCGAGCTAGGGCGACAAGTGATATATAGTGAAAACAAATTTAATGTAATGTACAAATGAAAGCACTATTTGTACATACTTTCAAATATATGAATCGGGGAGACTATACATATACGGTTCTCTTATGCCCAACATTAGCTTGATTAGAGTGGCAACTTCTGACACGGATGTGACCTTTTAGATCTCAAGTCCCTATAGGATATCAATTGAGTTCAACCTAAAAGCTCTACAATTTCAACTTGATCCTTATTTAGATCAATACCACGGTTCTAATTGCCCCACACTCGTGTTTTTGTCGTATAAACCATAATCTATAAAAGCCTAATTATCATGATATGCTCATTATAGACTCGAAGGAATCTAAAGCAACCTTTCTAGTACTTTCTTTGAAGGAATGCAATTTGGCTTTTAAGCAGACCTTGTAGTGCTTCTAACCCAATTCCTAAAAGTGATTGTCTCTTAAGGCTAATGCACAACATAGGTACATATATGAGTACTTTGTAAGGAGCCCAAATAGCATGAAGCGGTTCGCATCGAACTTCGAAGAAATCAAAAGCTGAGATTAGCATTCTTTTTGTACACCTGCTTGGGAGGAGACCAACTTGGCTGGCAACTTAGCGATGCTTGACCTTTGAGTAAAGGGATTCGAAGCTCAAATGTCTCGACAAGATATGAACAACTTGAATGTGTGTATTAAGTTTGTTTTAAATTAAGCATCACAAATTAAAGTCCATATCTAATCGCCATCGGGGGACTCGAACCCACGACCACAAGGTTAAAAGCCTTGCGCTCTACCAAGCCCGAGCTAGAGCGGCAACACACAAATGAGCAATTAAAATTTTCTATAATTCTACTCACATTTTATGTGATATAAGAGAATTAGTGATAATACTACTTGTGATATGAAGAAAGCGAAGTTTGTGCAATATGTGAGATCATTGAATCATAACATCGATAAACATTTTCAGCCCATCGCCATCCATCAGGGGCTCGAACCCCGACCACAAGGTTAAGAGCCTTGCGCTCTACCAATTGAGCTAGGGCGACAAGTGATATATAGTGAAAACAAATTTAGCGTAATGTACAAATGAAAGCACTATTTGTACATACTTTCAAATATATGAATCGGGGAGACTATACATGATACGGTTCTCTTATGCCCAACATTAGCTTGATTAGAGTGGCAACTTCTGACACGGATGTGACCTTTTAGATCTCAAGTCCCTATAGGATATCAATTGAGTTCAACCTAAAAGCTCTACAATTTCAACTTGATCCTTATTTAGATCAATACCACAGTTCTAATTGCCCCACACTAAAGTTTTTTTTGTCGTATAAACCATAATCTATAAAAGCCTAATTATCATGATATGCTCATTATAGACTCGAAGGAATCTAAAGCAACCTTTCTAGTACTTTCTTTGAAGGAATGCAACTTGGCTTTAAGCGACCTTGTAGTGCTTCTAACCCAATTCCTAAAAGTGATTGTGTTAAGGCTAATGCACAACATAGGTACATATATGAGTACTTTGTAAGGAGCCCAAATAGCATGGCGGTTCGCATCGAACTTCGAAGAAATCAAAAGCTGAGATTAGCATTCTTTTTTGTACTGCTTGGGAGGAGACAAACTTTGGCTTTGAGTAAAGGGATTAACAACAAGATATGGCAACTTGAATGTGTGTATTTGTTGTTTTAAATTGACCTCACAAAGTAAAAGGGATTCGAAGCTCAACCCCCGACCACAAGGTTAAAAGACAAGATATGAACAACTTGAATGTGTATATTAATGTGATGTTTTAAATTAAGCATACACAAATTAAAATCTATATCTAACATCGCCATCAGGGGGGACTCGCCATCAGGGGGCTCGAACCCGACCACAAGGTTAAAAGCCTTGCGCTCTACCAATTGAGCTAGAGCGGGAATATAATGTACTGAAACATTTTTATGAGACTATACAATTAGTGAACCACAAGGAAGTTTTTGCAATATGTGAGATATCAATTGAATTCTACCTAAAAGCTCTACAATTTCTATAAACATTTTTATTTAGATGAAGGTTCTAATTGCCCCAATTTGGCTTTAAACCATAATCTATGCCTAATTATCATGATATGCTCATTATAGACTCGAAGGAATCTAAAGCAACCTTTCTAGTACTTTCTTTGAAGGAATGCAACTTGCTTTGTAGTGCTTCTAACCCAATTCCTAAAAGTGATTGTCTCTTAAGGCTAATGCACAACATAGGGACATATATGAGTACTTTGTAAGGAGCCCAAATAGCATGAATCGGGGGGTTAAGCATCGAAATTCTCTTATGCCGAAGAAATCAAAGCTGAGATTAGCATTCTTTTTGTATACCTTGGGAGTTCAACCTAAACAAACTTACAATTTCAACTTGATCCTTATTTAGATCAAACACCAACTTAGCGTTTTGACCTTTGAGTAAAGGGATTCGAAGCTCAAATGTCTCGACAAGATATGAACAACTTGAATGTGTATATTAAAAGCAAATTTCTCTCGACAAAGATATGAATTTGTAAATTAAGCATACACAAATTAAAATCTATATCTAATCGCCATCCGGGGGACTCGAACCCACGACCACAAGGTTAAAAGCCTTGCACTCTACCAAGCCCGAGCTAGAGCGGCAACACACAAATGAGCAATTAAAATTTTCTATAATTCTACTCACATTTTATGTGATATAAGAGAATTAGTGATAATACTCTTGTGATATGAAGAAGCGAAGTTTGTGCAATATGTGAGATCATTGAATCATAACATCGATAAACATTTTCAGCCCATCGCCATCCGGGGGCTCGAACCCTCGACCACAAGGTTAAGAGCCTTGCGCTCTACCAACTGAGCTAGGACGACAAGTGATATATAGTGAAAACAAATTTAATGTAATGTACAAATAAAAGCACTATTTGTATATACTTTCAAATATATGAATCAGAGAGACTATACATAGTACAGTTCTCTTATGCCCAACATTAGCTTGATTAGAGTGGCAACTTCTGACGCGGATGTGACCTTTTAGATCTCAAGTCCCTATAGGATATCAATTGAGTTCAACCTAAAAGCTCTACAATTTCAACTTGATCCTTATTTAGATCAATACACAGTTCTAATTGCCCCCACACTGTCGTGTTTTTGTCATTATAAACCATAATCTATAAAAGCCTAATTATCATGATATGCTCATTATAGACTCGAAGGAATCTAAAGCAACCTTTCTAGTACTTTCTTTGAAGGAATGCAATTTGGCTTTAAGCAGCCTTGTAGTGCTTCCTAACCTAATTCCTAAAAGTGATTGTATACGAGTACTTTGTAAGGAGCCCAAATAGCATGAGCAGTTCGCATCGAACTCGAAGAAATCCAAGCTGAGATTAGCATTCTTTTTTGTACCTGCTTGGGAGGAGACAACCAACTTGGCGATAGTTGACCTTTGAGTAAAGGGATTCGAAGCTCAAATGTCTCTCGACAAGATATGAACAACTTGAATGTGTGTATTAAGTTGTTTTAAATTAAACGTACAGAAATTAAAGTCCATATCTAATCGCCATCCGGGGGACTCGAACCCACGACCACAAGGTTAAAAGCCTTGCGCTCTACCAACTGAGCTAGAACGGCAACACACAAATGAGCAATTAAAATTTTCTATAATTCTACTCACATTTTATGTGATATAAGAGAGAATTAGTGATAATACTACTGTGATATGAAGAAACGAAGTTTGTGCAATATGTGAGATCATTGAATCATAACATCGATAAACATTTTCAGCCCATCGCCATCCGGGGGCTCGAACCCCCGACCACAAGGTTAAGAGCCTTGCGCTCTACCAACTGAGCTAGGACGGCAAGTGATATATAGTGAAAACAAATTTAATGTAATGTACAAATAAAAGCACTATTTGTATATACTTTCAAATATATGAATCAGAGAGACTATACATAGTACAGTTCTCTTATGCCCAACATTAGCTTGATTAGAGTGGCAACTACAGCATGGATGTGACCTTTTAGATCTCCAAGTCCCTATAGGATATCCAATTGAGTTCAACCTAAAAGCTCTACAATTTCAACTTGATCCTTATTTAGATCACACTCGTGTTTTTTGTCGTATAAACCATAATCTATAAGAAGCCTAATTATCATGATACGCTCATTATAGACTCGAAGGAATCTAAAGCAACCTTTCTAGTACTTTCTTTGAAGGAATGCAATTTGGCTTTAAGCAGCCTTGTAGTGCTTCCTAACCTAATTCCTAAAAGTGATTGTCTCTTAAGGCTAATGCACAACATAGGGACATATACGAGTACTTTGTAAGGAGCCCAAATAGCATGGCGGTTAAGCATCGAACTTCGAAGAAATCAAGCTGAGATTAGCATTCTTTTTGTACAAACTTGGGAGGAGACCAACTTAGCGTGCTTGACCTTTGAGTAAGGGATTCCGAAGCTCAAATGTCTCTCGACAAGATATGAACAACTTGAATGTGTGTATTAAGTTGTTTTAAATTAAACGTACAGAAATTAAAGTCCATATCTAATCGCCATCCGGGGGACTCGAACCCACGACCACAAGGTTAAAAGCCTTGCGCTCTACCAACTGAGCTAGAACGGCAACACACAAATGAGCAATTAAAATTTTCTATAATTCTACTCACATTTTATGTGATATAAGAGAGAATTAGTGATAATACTATTGTGATATGAAGAAACGAAGTTTGTGCAATATGTGAGATCATTGAATCATAACATCGATAAACATTTTCAGCCCATCGCCATCCGGGGGGCTCGAACCCCTGACCACAAGGTTAAGAGCCTTGCGCTCTACCAACTGAGCTAGGACGGCAAGTGATATATAGTGAAAACAAATTTAACGTAATGTACAAATGAAAGCACTATTTGTACATACTTTCAAATATATGAATCAGGGAGACTATACATGATACGGTTCTCTTATGCCCAACATTAGCTTGATTAGAGTGGCAACTTCTGACGCGGATGTGACCTTTTAGATCTCCAAGTCCCTATAGGATATCCAATTGAGTTCAACCTAAAAGCTCTACAATTTCAACTTGATTCTTATTTAGATCAATACACAGTTCTAATTGCCCCACACTCGTGTTTTTTGTCGTATAAACCATAATCTATAAGAAGCCTAATTATCATGATATGCTCATTATAGAGTCGAAGGAATCTAAAGCAACCTTTCTAGTACTTTCTTTGAAGGAATGCAACTTGGCTTTAAGCAGCCTTGTAGTGCTTCCTATCCCAATTCCTAAAAGTGTTAAGGCTAATGCACAACATAGGTACATATATGAGTACTTTGTAAGGAGCCCAAATAGCATGAGCAGTTCGCATCGAACTCGAAGAAATCCAAGCTGAAATTAGCATTCTTTTTTGTACCTGCTTGGGAGGAGACAAACTTGGCAGTAGCAACCTGGCAACTTGGCAGTAGCAGCCTTTGAGTAAGGGATTCCGAAGCTCAAATGTCTCTCGACAAGATATGAACAACTTGAATGTGTATATTAAGCTGTTTTAAATTAAGCATACACAAATTAAAATCTATATCTAATCGCCATCCGGGGGACTCGAACCCACGACCACAAGGTTAAAAGCCTTGCACTCTACCTTTCTAGTACTTTCTTTGAAGGAATACAATTTGGCTTTAAGCAGCCTTGTAGTGCTTCCTAACCTAATTCCTAAAAGTGATTGTCTCTTAAGGCTAATGCACAACATAGGGACATATACGAGTACTTTGTAAGGAGCCCAAATAGCATGAGCAGTTCGCATCGAACTCGAAGAAATCCAAGCTGAGATTAGCATTCCTTTTTGTACCTGCTTGGGAGGACACCAACTTGGTAGTAGCAGCCTTTGAGTAAGGGATTCCGAAGCTCAAATGTCTCTCGACAAGATATGAACAACTTGAATGTGTATATTAAGCTGTTTTAAATTAAGCATACACAAATTAAAATCTATATCTAATCGCCATCCGGGGGACTCGAACCCACGACCACAAGGTTAAAAGCCTTGCACTCTACCAACTGAGCTAGAACGGCAACACACAAATGAGCAATTAAAATTTTCTATAATTGTACTCACATTTTATGTGATATAAGAGAGAATTAGTGATAATACTACTGTGAAGAAACGAAGTTTGTGCAATATGTGAGATCATTGAATCATAACATCGATAAACATTTTCAGACCCCATCGCCATCAGGGGGCTCGAATTATAAACCACAAGGTTAAGAGCCTTGCGCTCTACCAACTGAGCTAGGACGGCAAGTGATATATAGTGAAAACAAATTTAACGTAATGTACAAATGAAAGCACTATTTGTACATACTTTCAAATATATGAATCAGGGAGACTATACATAGTACAGTTCTCTTATGCCCAACATTAGCTTGATTAGAGTGGCAACTACAGCACGGATGTGACCTTTTAGATCTCCAAGTCCCTATAGGATATCCAATTGAGTTCAACCTAAAAGCTCTACAATTTCAACTTGATCCTTATTTAGATCAATACACAGTTCTAATTGCCCCACACTCGTGTTTTTTGTCGTATAAACCATAATCTATAAGAAGCCTAATTATCATGATATGCTCATTATAGAGTCGAAGGAATCTAAAGCAACCTTTCTAGTACTTTCTTTGAAGGAATGCAACTTGGCTTTAAGCAGCCTTGTAGTGCTTCCTATCCCAATTCCTAAAAGTGTTAAGGCTAATGCACAACATAGGTACATATATGAGTACTTTGTAAGGAGCCCAAATAGCATGAGCAGTTCGCATCGAACTCGAAGAAATCCAAGCTGAAATTAGCATTCTTTTTTGTACCTGCTTGGGAGGAGACAAACTTGGCAGTAGCAACCTGGCAACTTGGCAGTAGCAGCCTTTGAGTAAGGGATTCCGAAGCTCAAATGTCTCTCGACAAGATATGAACAACTTGAATGTGTATATTAAGCTGTTTTAAATTAAGCATACACAAATTAAAATCTATATCTAATCGCCATCCGGGGGTCTCGAACCCACGACCACAAGGTTAAGAGCCTTGCGCTCTACCAACTGAGCTAGGACGGCAAGTGATATATAGTGAAAACAAATTTAACGTAATGTACAAATGAAAGCACTATTTGTACATACTTTCAAATATATGAATCAGGGAGACTATACATAGTACAGTTCTCTTATGCCCAACATTAGCTTGATTAGAGTGGCAACTACAGCACGGATGTGACCTTTTAGATCTCCAAGTCCCTATAGGATATCCAATTGAGTTCAACCTAAAAGCTCTACAATTTCAACTTGATCCTTATTTAGATCAATACACAGTTCTAATTGCCCCACACTCGTGTTTTTTGTCGTATAAACCATAATCTATAAGAAGCCTAATTATCATGATATGCTCATTATAGACTCGAAGGAATCTAAAGCAACCTTTCTAGTACTTTCTTTGAAGGAATGCAACTTGGCTTTAAGCAGCCTTGTAGTGCTTCCTAACCCAATTCCTAAAAGTGTTAAGGCTAATGCACAACATAGGTACATATATGAGTACTTTGTAAGGAGCCCAAATAGCATGAGCAGTTCGCATCGAACTCGAAGAAATCCAAGCTGAGATTAGCATTCTTTTTTGTACCTGCTTGGGAGGAGACAAACTTAAGTAGCAACGGCAACTTGGCGATGCAGACCTTTGAGTAAGGGATTCCGAAGCTCAAATGTCTCTCAACAAGATATGAACAACTTGAATGTGTATATTAAGCTGTTTTAAATTAAGCATACACAAATTAAAATCCATATCTATGTCTTTAAGATTAATAGAAAATTAAAAAAGCTTGCCTACAAAAAAAAAAAAAAAAAAATCCATATCTAATCGCCATCCAGGGGACTCGAACCCACGACCACAAGGTTAAAAGCCAACTGAGCTAGAACGGCAATACACAAATGAGCAATTAAAATTTTCTATAATTCTAATCACATTTTATGTGATATAAGAGAGAATTAGTGATAATACTACTGTGATATGAAGAAACGAAGTTTGTGCAATATGTGAGATCATTGAATCATAACATCGATAAATATTTTCAGCCCATCGCCATCCGGAGGGCTCGAACCCCCGACCACAAGGTTAAGAGCCTTGCGCTCTACCAACTGAGCTAGGACGGCAAGTGATATATAGTGAAAACAAATTTAACGTAATGTACAAATGAAAGCACTATTTGTACATACTTTCAAATATATGAATCAGGGAGACTATACATAGTACAGTTCTCTTATGCCCAACATTAGCTTGATTAGAGTGGCAACTACAGCACGGATGTGACCTTTTAGATCTCCAAGTCCCTATAGGATATCCAATTGAGTTCAACCTAAAAGCTCTACAATTTCAACTTGATCCTTATTTAGATCAATACACAGTTCTAATTGCCCCACACTCGTGTTTTTTGTCGTATAAACCATAATCTATAAGAAGCCTAGTTATCATGATACGCTCATTATAGACTCGAAGGAATCTAAAGCAACCTTTCTAGTACTTTCTTTGAAGGAATCTTCTTATATAATAAAATTATTCTGTAAGTATGTCATGCATCAAATTTGGGCGGCTCGGATTGTGCCACGTGGCATAAATCTAGACCGTTAAAATGAAGGGGCACCACCGTTAAAATGAAGGGGTCTTGCTGGATGAACGGCTCGCTCCATGTGGCGTGATCGTTTTATAATTGAAACGCCACAATTTTTACATGTAAGGCGGAGAAATAGACGAGAACGATAAGGCAGAAATTACACCTAGTGCACGCGCGATCCATCCTCTGCCCTTTTATTCTACAGAGTTGATTATTGATTATTTCTGTGGTTCCAGCGAGGCCTGGGTTTCGGACGCCATAGCCATTTCAGGGCTGGGAAGTTCTGGATACGCTCAGAAAATGTATACATATATTTAGGATTTACACCTACATCATCTCCAGATCCGGCAAGAGGAAGCATCGTCCGATAAAGATTCGGCAAAAGCAACATCATGCAGCAGTTACTCAGGTTTTGAATCTTCCCTCAGAGTTGTGTCCAATCCATTTCTTGCTTTCCAGATCCAATTCCCATACAATTCTTATACCTCTGGCTGCCCATTAAATCTGCTTATTTTTTACCGCTGATGCAACTCTGGAGGCTTGTGAAATTGATGCAGGAGACGTTGAGTTGCAGAGGGTATAATTTTCATCAAATGTTGTCTGTTTATATTTTATCTGTTCGTATTTGCTTACGGATCTGTTCGAATCTACCTATTTCTTATCAGAGGAGAAAAACGCTCTCTTCACCCAATTAAGCTTATCCCTAGAAACATTTCCAATGTACTGTATGTAGTTGTATGCTTGGGAATCACAGCTCAAGGAATATGTAAAGGGCAGCGTCATGCTTGCTACAATAAAGGCACTACCCATATCCACCATTTCATCCTTCTTGGCATCGTTTTTCCTGGGTGGATTAACAGCTCAAGCTACTGCCACAAATGTAACGTCTCTGAAGCTCAAATCTGCAATTGGAATTTGTTAAGATCAGACATTAAAAATGTACAGCTAAGTTATTATACTTGGTTTATGTAACCAAGAAAATAATGGAAAATTCTGAGCAGGATTACATATTTCGGCTGCAACGTATCTTCCGTGGCGAAAACGGAATTAAGATCTATCAAGGCAAAAATGGGTCAAATATCTAGCACACAGATATAGTGACTTCAGTTCTTGCTTGCGTCAAATGGCCATTTTACACTCTGCTTTTTTTTGTTTTCTTATCAAACAAGGTGAGGAAGTTACATGCACCTAAACGATTTATAAAGGCTTTTGCTAAGCTCTAACATTAGTTTTTTATATGCTGTAGTAAGTGAAGCTGCTGCCCAAGAGCAACTAGGAACATCCCATTTTGAGAATGAAATTGCCATAATTGACCAAACAACCAGAATGACAGATGAAAACTGCCTGCAAGCAGAATGCCAATATAAATGCAAAGAAGTGCTTCTTTGTGATTCCCTTAATAATGGCATTTTGTTTCTTTGGTCTGCAAGCCCAGTGAATTTACTCCATTCAAAAGCATCTATACAAGACGCTTGCCACAATTTTTGGGTAGAAGTAACAAATTAAAGTCGCCATCTACTTCATTTCGAACAAAAGAACTTGCTCAAACATATCCCTTTCATTGCAGCCCAAAACATTTAAAATTACCAACTAATGCCCAGCAACGCTGGGCACCTTACTAGTCACTAATAGAATTGAGGGGGGTTTGATACGCTCTTATAGTAACGCTTTAGAATTTTGAAACGCAAATGTAGTTGTAGCGCACAACAAACAACGAAATTCATTTCTTGAAATGCATTACAAAATTTAACCTTTGTAACGTTACAATGGAGTTGAAATGTGTTACAACTAAAAACCGTTACAACTGTGAAACGCCTTTTCAAAATAAACATTTGAAATGGGTTACAGTTAGTATGAAGTGCGTTACAATTAAAAGCTCTGAAACACATTTCAACATAGATATTGAAATGCGTTACAACTGACCCTTGCGTTACGAGATATAACGTTCTAAAATTTTTGTCTCCGAAAACCAAATCGATTCTTGGCGCCCAATTGCCGCCTATGTTCAAACGGGCGGGAAGGTAGCAGCGGGTTCTGGACGCAACAATAGGTGCTTGAGGCAGGGCACGATCCAGGCAGCAAAACAGGCAGGAAGATTCCAGGTAATTTCACGCTTTGCATTTCCTTTACAAAGAGGCCTCCGACAACATTTTTTTTCCCTGTGAATATTTATTCCCTTTGAGATTTCACTTTTCAAGTATAACAATAACGTTTTGTGTCATGTTACAGAGAACAAATACAAGAAAAATCATCCGGACATCAAAGGTGTTGCTGCTGTAAGTTTTTATACTTCAAAACCAGCCGTTCTGAATGATATTTTGAAATACGATGTGTTTTTTGTCTAGGTTCCTTTAATTGCTGAAGATCCAGGCATGAAGCAATCGATCTTCAAAGAACATGAGGTAAATCAAATGTGTCATTTATATTAGAGCAGAGTGAGCAACATGCAGCAGACTTAGACTATCTTGTATTTTGCCCTCAGAACGACCATGGAGCAGGAACTAGGTAAGATTTGTCTTCAATGCTTTTAAGTTTTTTGCTTTCTTGATTTTATTTTCCTGGGCATGTGCTTCTGAATGGGATATCCACTAGATTTTTTAACTTGAGTCTTGAATAAAGGAAACGTGAATATTGCCATTGTTTTTACGCCACTGCAAGTCATGACCATATTATATGGTAATTAAGAACAACAACATGTTTCCGGAGGCTGTCAAATATCCTAAGGTTTTTCCACAAACACATCAATAGTCTTCTTCCTACAACATACATGATTTTTTTTTTTTATGTGAAATGGCTTCTGCTTGAAATAAGTTTGTGATTTGAGACTGGTGTGGAATTTAAAGAAACAAATTTGATGAATTTAAAGAAAGATTTTAAGTGGTAACTGGATAACTGTATGTGAGTGGTTTTCTGACTTCAGTCCTGTTGGTTTCTCTCATGCAAATAATTCTCAAAGAGTGCATCAGGCAGAGAAGTTGATTGAGAATCAGATTCATAGGCATATATCTACATAGTGCACAAATTTAGGAGACTTCTTGATAGGCATAGGCTCTACACCTTATCAGTGAACAGACTCGATAAAGAATCTGTGGAATGTGCCTTTGCTTACGTTCAACAGGTCTTGATATGTGAGGAGGAAAGAAGAGTATCTGGCTATAGCATCCCCGAAGATTCAATATATTCGGATTCAAGCTCTTTCACGCAATAGCATCCCTAAAGATTCAATACTAGAAACGTGTGCCCGGCGATGCCGGGCATTAATCGTGGATGTGTGAAGGCATTTATGTGTGTTAGTTGTGGTTGTGTCGTGAACATGCACAATGCATCTAGGGCAATATATGTAGAGGTGCGTTGGACACATATAGATAGTGAACAAATTTACCTTTAAATTGTACATATAATATGAAATTCAAACAAAATATTACACAAATGTACAGGGTGTACATGCAAATACAAAATATTTTGGTGCAAATAGAGGTTATGTCCGTCAGTCTCAATGAATCCACATCATGAAGAACCTGTCCCAAAGAATTATCATTCATAATCATTCGTTAGATGCATGCATTCTTGAATGTCTCACATAAATGACTGTCAATAGTTCTCAAACCTTCAAAACATGTAGCTCCTGGTACATTGCTAAGCAGCATCTGCAAATAAAATCGTTCGCCCTATGAGGGAGTCACAAAGTACATTCTACCCACAGATGGCATAATCTGAATTGCGATGACGAATCATCCATTTGCATGTTGCTTTGCTCCAAGTAATCACTTTATCTATATCCTCGACTGGAGACGGAGCATTATATTGTCGTCTACGTGAATCAAATGTCGAAAAATGTGGTAACGAAGCGACCATTTGAACAAAAAATGTATCGGTTCATCCTTCTAAAGCAATGCTCCACAATTAGGTTGGTTAACCTTAGACATTTAGGTTGATATTTGGTTGTAGTTAACCCGAAAGTGCCTTGAATGAAGAACATTGACATTGTCTTTTTGAATTTAACTTGGGAATTAGATTATTTTCAACTTTCCCTCATTTTGACCTTTATTTTTAACTTCCAAACTCGTATTTGCAACAATTTTAAATGTGGATTGAACAATCATTTTTTGTAACATATTGAGTGGTTGTGTAATTAAGAAAAGGATCTTTGCCAAGGGTCAAGTCTAAGCAAAAATATATTGTGTTGTTGGTTGATTTTGGCATGATACCCAAAGAATATTGTCGGTTAATTTTGGCGTGATACCCAAAGAGTTAACTACTTCCTCAAGGTTTAAAAATTTAATGCACAACACAACTTAGACACCTCTCATGGTCGGGGAAATAGCAAATAAATAGGATGCAACGGGAGGAAAACTCAACACAAAATTTGCATCATTCTTGGTACTCGCGGTCGTCATAATGGGGTCTAAAACATGATGTGGCGTCATGTTAACCACAGGCTTGTATTTTTGCCTTTCAAAAAGGCGTTTTTAAAGACCAAAAAATTTTGCAATATGGTGTTGTCGGGGCGTTACGAGGCGACAAAGCATTATCTTGACTTTGGCTACTTACATCATAGTGCTTGTGATAGTATTTGAAAAATAAGAACCTCTAGGTTAGAGAGCTTTGCTCAGTCTTTGTGATCTGGCGTTATGCGGTCCTACCTTGAAGCTTAAATCTATTCAATTTGATTAGCCACAAATGAGAGTTGTTTTTAGGTTGGCTACCCAAGTACCGGATCAATCCACCTTAAGCTTACGGAAAGATCGAGACGCGGTGGTTCTATAGCGGTCTGCTTGTATCTAGAATTTAGGCTGCCTCCACCATCTGAAGATTGAAGAATCTAATGCCAATAATGGGGAGAAAGAAAATTTGAATTGACCAAGCTTTGGTTGCTTGTAAATATAGAGGCTACCGCTCTTGTAAGTGAAGGTACTTTCTATACTTTTATATGAATCCTTGGACTCAATAAGGTTGTTGACAAATGTTACATAGCACATGTTGACAAATGTTACTTGGGCGAATGTTTGAAATGTTTGCAAATGTTGAGCAATGTTGGACATATATCGGACAGTTATAAATCAAATTACAATGTTGTTATAAATATTACAATATAATAATGTTGACCAGAATGTTCCAAACACAAATGTTAGCATAAAGGTTATGCGAAAGTCTTTTAACGTAAAAACCAGGTACGTTCAATTCTTGCCCCTGCGCCAATCAGATCATGCCATTTGGCAAGTTTCAAATCAAGAATCATGGGTTCATCACTACGATTCCTGTTTTACTTGCATTATGGAAGCGCATCCTTTGTTTACTTGCATTCTGGCAAGATTACCCTGCACTCCGCTGATTTACCTGCATTCTGGCTGACCTTTACTTGCATTCTGGATTCAAGAATTGAACGTCCCTTGTTTCCACGTTATAGGAAAGCCCATTTAGTGGGCTTTCTGCTTTGGTCAACGAGGGCTCGGCCCGGGCGTCGCCTGTTTCCGGCCAGAAAGCCCACTAAATGGGCTTTCCTATATGGAGCACCTGAGCCCTGTTGACCTGGCCAGGAAAGCCCACTAAATGGGCTTTCCTATATGGTGAATTTGGGCATATGTCAAACATATGTTGGGCCGGTGATTGGGTTGTTAGCATAAAGGTTATGTGCAAGTCTTTAACATAATTTATAATTTGGGCATATGTCAAATATATGTTGGATAGTATTTTGGGCATATATTGGACATATGTTGGAGACAAATGTTACACAATCTTTTAGTGTTTAGAGAAGCAACATAATAAGCATAATAAGCATGCTATATCACAAAGAAACAAATAATTCCGAGTTCTTTGTTCTTTTTTTCCTATAATTTGGTCAATTTCTTTTCAATCAAAAACCCTCAAAGCAACTGCAAGCATTTTGCAAACCGAACAATTACTTACACAAACAGAAAACATCCACCTTAGTTTTGCTTCCAGATGATCTCTCCATTATTTGACCTTTGAGACAATGCCTATGGCAGATCCCCAAGGAGTATCCTACCTTGCCTTGTTGAACGAAGGACCCTGCTGTTGATAGTAATTGGGGCCCATCTGCTTATGTCCAACCATAGCCATAGACATAGCCAAATCCTTCCTCAAGGGAAATGAGTTTTCTTTTTCCAACTTCATGATACAATCTGCAATCTTCAGCACTCTTTACTTCAAAACCAAATCTAATGTTTGCATGGAGTCTCCACCATGAAGAAACCAAAATCTGTGTACCAATTATATGCATCAAAGGGCTTGTTCCCTACCGGTTATAGCTTGTGAATCGTATCCGCTACTTGCAAAAAGGAAAAGCTGGGTAGAGCAGTTGCTAGGAATTATAGAGACATCTTTTTCACTGTTCCATCACGTGTGGACATGCATTGTTTCGGAAAAGAGCCGAAAAAATAGTGCCTACCATTGCCAACAATCATATGCTTCAATAATGTGCATCTTCCAAGACACTGCTACATGTCCAGCAAGGCAGCGACCTCTTCTTTCATTCCATTCAATTTCTTTTTTACGAGAGTGGGTGTAACATTTTTCTCATCTCTTGTTATTTTCCTGACATTTCTCATGCCTTGCTGTTTCCCTGAGTAAATAAAATGACTTGAATATGTTAAAAAGATAATGGAAAAGCCATAGTCTAGGATGACAGTTATACGGCCCGAAGGTGCTTGCCTTTGCTGGACACCTATACGGTGATCAGAAGGATGGCATACATTAAACTTGGATTCCACTTCTTCAAAAGCATTAGCATATTGAAGGCATATCAAATTCAGCTTGTAGTTGACCAGCTTGTAGTCGCACCTGTACAAATAGATTAAAATTTGTACGAAAATAGGCCTCCAACATCTACATAATGTAGCAACAAAACCATAACCATGGAAATATTCTGATAACATTTCAAAAATGAAGGTGCTTGCCTCCGCTGGACACTTATACTGTGATCATGAAGAATGCAAAAACCAGACTTGAAATCCACTTCTTCAAAAGCCTTGAAGCCTAATAAAAGCACATCAATAGCTCAAGCATCTACATGAAAAATGTAGCAAATATAGAAACCATGGGAACATTCTGATGCCATATTATAAGTTTAAGCCCATACCTTAATGGATTGCTTGTAAGATACTGCCTAATGTTTCGCTGCCCCCATTCAACTTGATGCTCCTCAATGACTCATAAAAAGATAAATCCTACAGATAAAGGATACAATTAGAACTATCTATATAAGGAAAACATCAAAATATCATGTCTATTTGAGGCAAACAGAAAAATTTCATGTTTTTCTCTATAATGCATGATCTATGGTTGCATGCAGGCAAAGAATAATGTGTTTTGTAATGAACAATCTGCTAGGAAGACCCTTGGATCTATAAGTCAGCTGAAGCAATATATCACACTTTTTATGAACAACCAAACCTTGCATGCCAAGCAAGAATATTAGCTTACTATTTTTGTACGTGAACTTTTTCTTCACCAAAAAGTGAAAATCCACCGAAAGTTGCTTTTGTGCGCCAAAAAGTGAAAACCCACCAAAAGTGCTTTTCGTGTGCCCTTTGCATTAGAAAAACAACTCATAGGTTAAAAAGAATGGATAAATTTAAATATAAAGAATGAATCATCAAGATTTGAAAACATTAATTTCTATTTGTGATTCCCCATGCAACAAAACAACATAGAATTTATTCACTAATCACATTTACTTTGCAGATATCTTGTAAAGGCCATGTTATAAAAGACCGTATAATCTATGCTACAGTTTTGGCATCTCTAGTCTCCCTTTGACCGGTCAAGCTTGCAGTCATGCCCACAATTATACCTGTCAATGTTAAAGGAAATAACATTAGTCTGCTGACAATAAAAGGAGCTCAGAAAGTATTATTGAGCATGTCATGCCATATAATAGAAATTCTAAAAACATCAACATGGAGATGAAAACAAATAAAAATAACCATGCTCCATGCTTCCACCGGCATCAATCATTGCTCTGTTTCCATCATGAATTACTTCTACCTGAATTTATACACCACTTGGGAAGGATTTTTTTCCAAATCTCAGACAAATGCAAAGATGGAGATGTGGAATTGGGAAAACAATGTTTTGCTGAAGTGATTTGCTTAGCCCCTAACCATGGACCTGCTTATATACTGACATCAAACCTCTATTTTAAACAGTCTTAGACGTCTCATGTCATCATATGAAATGTACGTGTAAACAACTATTGGAAGCCTGTTAGTGCTAAAACGAATATAACAGACAAAATAAAATAGGTGAAGAAAAAATGCAGCATAGAATTAACGCTTCAGAATATTGTCTACTACATCTCAACACATAAAAAAAGGAACAGCTCACGATGTCTATGGACAGGCTGACGAATGTTCTTGGATCCTTACAAATTGTAGTGTGGAATGGATTCAAACTATTTGTATCTAGAATCCTGCATATGAAAACGTAAAAAAGCTTGAAAATCATGAAAACGTTCACCAACAAATCGATACAAAATAAAAGATGACCTGGTTGATCCTAAGCCTCCAAGCTGGCGTCCAGCTCGTTCCTCGGCAACTGAGCAAAGATTTCTCTTGAACTTCAACTCTGCATCCTGGAAAATCCTGAGCAAAAAATGGTATTTAGTTTTTTTCACACGACCCCGTCTGGCTAAGTCGTCCCAATGCTGTGTTTTACCTGCAGATCCAATGGCGTCCCACACTTTTAATATCCGATGTAGCTAAGTGCCAAAAAATGAGACTGGCGCCAAATGAATCGGAGGACTTTTGAGGCGCCAGAATGCCTGAGCACAAAATTCGTAGACAATAGCCATCGAAAGTTTTTTCTCCACTCTAAATTCTTTCATTGAATGCTGGCTACGCATTTCAAATTCTTTCATTGAATGCTGGATACGCATTTCAAATTCTGCAACTTTATCCCGTAAGGGCCGCCGCAAGATGAAGGGAACGCCGCATGCGGCGTTACATGCGGCGTTCCTGGCACACATACCAACACAATCCAAAAATAAGAAAGAAGATATTCAAATTCAAGTTCTTTCACGCAGTAACCACGTTCCTTTAAATCTCCATGTGTATGAACACTGAATTTTGAGCAGCATGATCATCAAAAAATTGGTGTTTGAAGTGCATGGTTGAACTGGAAATATTAACGTGCATGTATGAAAGTTGAGCGGAATATTACTGCCATTGTTTTTACGCCACTATAAGTCATGACCATGTTATATGGTAATTAAACAGCAGCATGTTTCAGGAGTGTCAAATATCCTAAGGTTTTTCCACAAGCACATCTACAATTTCTTCCTACAAGGTATAGTCTTTTTCATGTGAATATTTACTCCCTTTGAGATTTAATTTTTCAAGTACAACAATGACGTTTTGTGTCATTTTACAGAGAACAATTCAGATGAATATACAAGGAGGATCATCTCGACGTCAAAGGTGTTGCTGCTGTAAGTTTTTTATACTTCAAAACCAGCTATTCTAAATGATATTTTGAAGTACGATGTGTTTTTTTGTCTAGCCCCAATTTTAGCCCTGCTTTAGGTTGGCTTTTAGCTCAGCATTCATTTCTTTCACCTTAGTAGTTTTGCATTTCTTTAGCAATTTGAGTTGCTTTATATTAACTACTGTTGTTGGAGTTCTTCACTGCCCTTCTTGCTAGTGCATTCTTATTGTGGTATTTATATATTCTATTATTTTTTTATTCATTAGTTCTATGTTCATTATCAGGATGCTATTGAGCAAATTAAAGGGGGGTGTTGACATTGTTGAAGGTCCTATAGCCAAGTCTTATCACAAATTCTCTCTATCATGTTATAGATCCTTAAAAAGGTGATATAAATTTTAGCTAAATATTCGGTGGTTGTATTATTTAAGCTTGTTAGAGTTTATATATATTAATTGTCTTCGAAAAAAGGTTCTTTATTAGGTTTATCTAATGAATTGTGTTTCATTCACAGGAAATAACATGGATGATGTCTTGGAGGATCCTGTTACTTATGCTATTAAAGTTATCTTAAGCACGTTTACGAGATCAGTAGAGGAGCATTTACTTTTGTAAGATGCAAAAGCATCTAGCAAAGCATGGGATTTGGCCATTTGAGGAGCGACATCGAAATGTAAATTTTTTTCAGATGATGAAATTAGTAACTAATTCATAATCTAATTTCATGTCATTTTTCTTGTGTAGACCGTTGAGCTTCTTCTGGATGAAATAGAAGTAGAAACAGATAATGAAGATCTACCTAATAACGTTGAGCAAGATTGCATTTATGAAAATCAAAATTATGATGATGAGCATGATGGTAGTGGTGTAGCAGACAGCTATGCTTGCTGAAACAATATTGTATTTCTTTTGAATCAATACAATTTTTATTTCTGTTTTGTTAAGTTGTTCATCTGATGTACCTAGAATGCAATCATAGTGTAATCGCCAGCTTGATCTGTGATGGTAAACTCCGCCCCCGATCGATGTTTTCGAATAGAGGAAAAAGGAAAAAATAGCCTAAAGCATTAACAGAGGAGTAAAAAACCTAAAACATTCAAACCTGAAGAACCACATCAAGAATACCTGCAGTTCAGAGTGGCAGCTTCCTGATTCTTGCTGCAAATTGAGCCCAGATAATTTGCCATATTTTCATGAGCACTAATCCGAGCAAAAAGTTCAGAGAGGCGACCACATCAGCATCAGGTACTCAAATCACTAGCAATATTGGAGTTCGTCAGGGTTGCCCTTTATCTCCTACACTCTTTGGCTTGAACATTGATCAATTGGAAGAATGGCTTGATAATCATGGCGGCAGAGGTCCACATTTGGCACACTATATCATTAGGCAACTTATGTATGCTGATGATGTTTCACTTCTGGCACATACCGCTGCTAGTATGCAGCAACATTTACATGCTCTGCACAGTTTTTGTGAGAACACAGGTCTCCGTGTTAATCTCTAAAAGACCAAGCTTTTGGTAGTTCAATCTTCTCGTCACAATATTCCCCCTATGCACTATGATAGCCGCGAAGTTGAAGTTGTAGATAGCTACAAGTATCTTGGTGTAGAATTCTGTAAGAACACACTTTGGGAACAGTGTATTACCAAGCGGGTGGCTGCTGGATGGAGAGCACTCTATACAATGCAAAACAATTGTTTTCGCGCAGAAATTCATGATTGACCACGGAAAGCTGTTTTACTGTATGGTTCTGAAGTGTGGGGGCTTGCCATTAGTGCTAGTGCTTGGGAGAGCTTGGAGCGGGTGCAAAAGTCCTTTCTCACTTACAGCCTTGGAGTTAAAACAACGGTGCCCTATGCTATTCTTTTACAAGAGAAAGGTTTTTGGCCTCTTCAACATTCTGTCATGAAGCGCCATCTCCATTATATCTGCAAGGTGCACCACATGGATGATGTTAGGTATCCTGTTCTTGCACTTGCCATGGCTGAATCTCCTCAGCGTTTGAAACGATGTTGGAAAGAGCATTGCACTACATGGTTTGCCCGTTGGGCTGTGCAAACCGAAACCTTTGCCGATGCTTGCCGATTCGATCCCGAAGCTTTTGCAACAATATCTCAATGGTCGTTTGTCTCAAAAGATATGGGACGCTTTGATTACTTTGGCCCAAGTGGCGGTCATTATCATGCACACATAAATCCCACCTTGGCACCGGGGCCCCAAGCTTATTTGCTTGCTTCATTGTCCGGGAACAAGTTTGTAGCTATTGCATCAATTCGCACCCGGGGGGTCCCACAAAGCTCTGATTGAGACGGATAGATGGGGCGGCCGCAATTGCCGGAGAAGCGAGACTATGTGCCCGCTGTTGCCGCCATGTGTTATTGAAGATGAAAGCCATACTCTTTCCGAAGTTGCCCCGCTTTTGAGATAGTCGGGAATCATTTTTGACCTTAGCATTCCATTCCACGCTTCCACAACTTCTCCGAGCACCATCCGTGCATGACTTGGCATTATACATACTTGAGGTTCTAGATAAACGCTCGCAATTATCGAGCCCTCAGTAGTCATTATCCCCGCTTGTCTAGTATCATCATTACTGCAAAGGTTTTTCCCTTGAAAACCTTTCGAGGCAGGGGTTTTTTAATCCTAGTAGTAATGATTATACTAGCCCATCGTATGGGTCCCATGACCTATTGGTCTCCATGACGTTAAAAACTATTCTATTCTATTCTATTCTATTTGATTCTTAGGTTTTACATCAGAGCTAGAAATTGAACTGAACTGGTGGTGTAACCCCGACATAGTCGATTTCCATTTTCACCTGCAATGCAACCATGAATCAAAGGCCATGGCTTACCCTTGGCATTGCCGTAGATGTCAATAGTAGCTTCTCGTTCATTTGATAACAGAGAAAAAAACAGGGTGAGAATACTCGATGGCCAGATTTGATTCTAGTGCTAAGTCTCAGCCGTTGGATCTAGGGAATAAGAACCTAATATGTAACCTTGTGCTTTGAGCTCTTCCAGCTCGGCTGCCTTAGCTACAACCACCAGTTCACCATCACCCATTTCGAGCAACGGCATTAAAAAAGTTGTAAGTCTGTCTCTGAATCGTATTCCACTTCCCAGGACCCATTCTGGTAAGAAATTGCATCACCGGATTAGATTTGAAGCTTAGAAGAAGGATCTGGCTATGGCGGATTGAAGAATCTTACCTCCAGTGAAGGAACTATAGCCGTCTTGATGCTAGGATTGAACCGTATTTTTAGAATTTTGGAAGAACTCAAAGCTCGATCTACATGTAGTATACCGGGCTTGCTGCTCAGCAATGTTCAAACCTTCATTCTAGACTCTGATTTCTACTTCAATAACGGGTTTACAGAATGAAGACAAAAGAAAAATAGGGGTGCCGTCCCGAACACGAAAGAAAGAACAAGGGCGAAAGTGCATAAGTCGAAGAGAGGTCAAAAACCCTAACCCGTAAGGCTAAACAAAAAATTTGAGGACGTGGCATCGTCTCCACCATTGTTACAATTGATCAAATCCAGGCCGTCAAATTTAGGGCGTCATCCATTACAAAACATTACTAGAAACGTGAGCCCGGCGATGCCGGGAATTAGTCGTGGACATGTGGAATGTGTAAATTTAGTCGTGAAGGTGCATGGAATGGATAGGAATAATGGAAGACATATCGTGGATAGAAATGAATAAACAATGGAATGTCTACATTTTAGGGATTGATTGATGTTTGTGATAGTTTAGGCTTTTATTGAAAATAATAAAACTTAGACATACTCAACACAATTGCAATTGAAAAGTGTGTGCGCGTGGAATAAGAGATGGTAGAAGTATTTGGGTATGTTTGTGTGAGTGGTTTTATAAAATCTACTCTCACCGATTTGTTTGATGTGATCAATGACATTGTTGATATACATGATTATTTGTTCAATCCAGAGTTGCATGCTACATCCTCTTGATTTGATAAAATGTTCAGGTAAAGATTCAGGTGGCTTTTGGATCGGGAGGACCAAATGTTCACATTAAGCTAGTTGAGTACAATGATGATGAAGCTCAAGCTGGTGACTAAAAGTAGATGCGAAAGGAATAGACCACCCCTAGGGGAGGCCTCTGGAAGGCATTAGCATCTTGAGAAGATGGTGAGACAACTTGTCTCTTAGTACAATTGGAAGTGAGCAAGTAGTCTCCTTGTAGTACCTTTTTGCAGATGTGCAGCTTGGGGCCGAGTTAACGCACGGGAAGACACTCCCTTGCTTCTACTTTTGTCTATCAGTATTTTCGGAGGCGTTTAGTAGGTGGCATCATCTTCATACGTCATGGGATTTTTGCTTGCGCGGATCTCCTAGAATGGTGTTTGTCTTCTACTTTCATACCTGGGTTTCTTATGTTCTGATACGTTTAGGCTACCTGGCTACTATAGAGCCATGAATAAATATATTTATTACACTAGAAATGGAGCCCAGCATTGCTGGGCATAGCTAGGAACTATAAATGATACATTGGAGCAATTGTTAAATGAACTCACATTTTTAAGATTGCACATAAGAGCATTCAACTGCATTGCCCTGTCCCCCAAGGTTCCCCTGGCTTTTTCCTTTTTCCCTTTGCCTTTTTCCGCTTTCCTTTTTTTCCCCTCTTTCCTTCTTTTCTTCTTCTATTTTCTTGTTTACCTTTTTCCACCATCCCATTTCTTCCATTGCGCTTTCTCGTTTTTTCTTTTCTTTTTTTGCCTTTTCTTTTCTTGCATTTCTTTTTGCCCTTTACTTTTTCCATTTTCCCTTTTTCTTTTTTCTTTCCATTTCTTTTTTGTTTCCTTTGTTTTTTTTTCTCTTTTTCCATTTCCCTCTTTTTATTTTCCCTTTTTTTTCCCTTTTTTTCCTTTTCCCTTTTCCCGTTTCCATTCTCCTTTTCTTTTTCCCTTCTCAATTTTTTCATTTTCCGACTCCCCATTTTTCCCTTTTTTCTTTTTTTATTTTTCACTTTCTTTTCACGTTCCTCCTTTTCTTTCCCTTTAGGCTTTTTTTTTTCTGGCCCTTTTTTTCATTTTCCTCCTCTTCCAACCCTTTTTCTTCCTTTTTTTTCCATTTTCCCCCCTCCCTTTTTCTTTTTCTCTTTCCCTTTTCCCTTCTCCTAGGCCCTTTTTCTTTCCCTTTTTCCCTTTTTTTTCTCTTCTCCTTTTTTTTTCCTTCCCTTTTCCCTTTCCCTTTTTTCCCTTTTTCTTCCCCTTTTCTTTTCCCTTTTCTCCTTTTTTTTTCTCCTCCTTTTCCCCTCCCTTTTTTGATTGCCCGGCCCTTTTTTTCCTTTTTCATTTTTCCATTTTCCTTTTTTTTATTTTTCCATTTTTCCCTTTTCCTTTTCCTTTTTTTTTTTGTCTTTTTTTTTTTTATTTTTTTTTTTATTTTTTTTTTTTTTTTTTTTTTTTTTTTTTTTCCTCTTTTCCCTTTTCCTTTTCCGCCCCTTGTTTCCTTTTTCCTTTTCCCTCCTCCCTTTTTGTTTTTCTTCCTTTTCCTTCCCCCCTTTTCCCTTCTTCCCTTTTCGTCCCTTTTTTTTTTTTCCCTTTTGCCTTCCCTTTTTTTTCTCCTCCTTTTCCCCTTCCACCTTTTTCCTTTTCCCTTTTCCTTTTCCTTTTGCCTTTTTGTTCCTTTCCGGCCCTTTTTGCCTTTATTTTTTATTTTTTCATTTTTCTTTTCCTTTTCCTTTTTTTTTTTTAATTTTTTATTTTTTTTTTTTTTTTTTTATTTTTTATTTTTTTTTTTATTTTTTTTATTTTTTTATTTTTTTTTTTTTATTTTTTATTTTTTATTTTTTTTTTTTTATTTTCCTATTTTATCTTTTTTGTTTATTTTTCCATGATACATCTTTTTCCCGGGAGTTCTTCCTCCTCTTTTCAATTTTCCTCCATTTTCCTAGAACCGGCCTTTTTGCAAAAAATCTTACCTTCCGTGGAAATATCCAACCTTTTTCGATTCATCCTCCCTTTACCCTGAGATTTACCTTCCCTTTTAGGTGAACCTTTTTGCATAAAAACTTCCGGATTTTTTCCATGGCTTAGTTGGACATTATGTTGTGTAATTCTTTAAAAAAAATCAGCACTATTGTACTAGAATGTTAGTATCCATTTATTTTAGCCTTTTCGCAGTAGTAATATTTTTGTTAGTTGAGGTTCTTTTTTTCAGGATGAAATTTTTTATCTTGCTTTTTTATTTTTTTTTTCCATGATATTTTGATGGAGTTTTTTTATTTTTTATTTTCAATGGAGCTTACAACTTTGTAGATTTTTATGCCGCATTAGGCAAAAATCTTATTTTTATTTGCAAATATCAACCTTTCTTGATTCATACTACGAGGTTTTTTATTTTTGAGCCTTTCAGATGCATAAAGAATTTTTTTATTTTTTTCCATGATACCCTAATTTGAGGGGCCATATTATTATTTTATTTTATTTTTATTTTTATTTTTATGAGGTTTTATGAGATGCATAAAAGAAAACCGGGATGAAATTCTATCTTGCTTTTGTTGAATCTTTTCCATGAGGCTCTAAGATTTTTTTTTTTTCCGCCATGATTTTTCCTAAGAACTGAATTGTAGCACATTCTCATTTAAGAAGTACATGACTAACCGGGTCAAAAAATAACTTCTCGCTGCATCGGGCTTGTGCTCTTCCTTTTCCTTTGTTGTGCCCCTCTGTGATCAAAGATTGTGAAGGAGAGCGACACAGTGCCGCATGTGTGAAGGAGACTCGGGATGAAATTCTATCTTGCTTTGTGATTTTTTTTCCATGATACCCTAATGCACGAGTTCTTCTCGCAAACCAATGGAGGTTACAACTTTGTAGAACCGGCAAGTTTATCGTGCAAAAAATTACCTTCCAGGGAAATATTAAACTTTTTCGATTCATACTACATGTGATGCCGCTATAGGTGAACCTTTCGGATGCATAAAAGAAAAACTCGGATTTTTTCCATGGCTTAGTTGGACATTATGTTTGTGTAATTCGGCTATGAAAAATCACAAAGACTATTGTACTAGAATGTTAGTATCCATTTATTTAGCCCACTGCAGAGTAATATTGAGCGTTAGTTGAGGTTTGAAGGAGACTCCGGATGAAATTCTATCTTGCTTTTTGTTGGATTTTTTTCCATGATACGCTTTTGATGGAGTTCTTCTGCAAACCAATGGAGCTTACAACTTTGTAGAACCGCAAGTTTATCGTGCAAAAATCTTACCTTTCGGGCAAATATCAACCTTTCTTCGATTCATACTACACAGTGCCGTTATGTGTGAGCCTTCGTGATGCATAAAAGAAAACTCGATTTTTCCATGATACCCTAATGCGTGGCCCATATTATCCGTGCCTTCCTATTTCAGTATGAGGTTTTCCGAGATGCATAAAAGAAAACTCCTGATGAAATTCTATCTTGCTTTTTGTTGAATCTTTTCCATGATCCAAATTCTCCTAAGATTTTTTTCCGCCATGATTTTTCCTAAGAATCAGCAAAGTAGCACATTCTCGCTTCTAAGAAGTACATGACTAACCGTGGTCAAAAAATAACTTTCGTTGCATGGGCGGGCTTGTTTTCCTTTGTTGTGCCCCGTGATCAAAGATTGTGAAGGAGACGACACACAGCCAAGCATGTGTGAAGGAGAGACCCTGGATGAAATTCTATCTTGCTTTTGTTGGATTTTTTCCATGATACCCTAATGCGTGAGTTCTTCTCTCAGGCAAACAATGGAGGTTACAACTTTGTAGAACCAAGCAAGCGATCGTGCAAAAATCTTACCTTCCGTGGAAATATTAAACTTTTTCTTCGATTCATACTACACGATAAATTCTGGTGTGAACCTTTTCAGATGCATAAAAGAAAACTCCGGATTTTTTCCATGGCTTAGTTGGACATTATGTTGTGTAATTGTGTAATTCGGCTATGAAAAATCACAAAGACTATTGTACTAGAATGTTAGTATCCATTTATTTAGTCCACCGCAGAGTAATATTGAGCGCTAGTTGAGGTTTGAAGGAGACTCAGGATGAAATTTATCTTGTTTTTGTTGGATTTTTTCCATGATACGCTTTGATGGAGTTCTTCTCCGGCAAATAATGGAGCTTACAACTTTGTAGAACCGGGCAAGTTTATCGTGCAAAATCTTACCTTCGTGCAAATATCAACCTTTCTTCTCGATTCATACCACAAAGTGCCGATTCTGTGTGAGCCTTCGGATGCATAAAAGAAAACTCCCGGATTTTTTTCCATGATACCCTAATGTGGCCATATTATCCGTGGCCTTCCTATTTCAGATGAGGTTTTTCGAGATGCATAAAAGAAAACTCCTGATGAAATTTATCTTGCTTTTGTTGAATCTTTTTCCATGATCCAAATACTTCCTAAGATTTTTCCCCGCCATGATTTTTCCTAAGAATCATAGTAGTAGCACATTCTCGCTCTAAGAAGTACATGACTAACCGCAGAGAACATAGAATGCTACGAAGAAAGCTTAACACATTGAACAAACAACGCTCAATGCTCTTAGATGCCTTGTCAACATCAAATTATAGCGCATATCCAATAGGACACCTTATAAAACCACGTCAGAGGTGAACAACCCCCTCGATAGCAAGGAAAGATCGTGATGTTGGAGAATCTATATGCAGATGGACATCTCATTGTTTTTGAAAATATGTCGCTCCTTAATAAGGTTCATGTTATCGAGAGTCTAGCGGGTTACCTTCTCTCGAGAAAAACGCGTCCTAGAAAAATACAAAGATTGTTCGCGGACCCCTTTGTATCCCCGAAGAATAGTAGGGACAAAAATCACGTGAATGTTTTGTTGCAAAGACGGATATTCATATTGAACAAAATAAAAGCAAAGGATAACTTGTTGGTTATGCCTATGAGTCGTTGGGATGAACTAAAGGGTTTCTAATCCATTAAACCCCTTTGAAGGAAAATGATGTCCGAGTCCGCATAAAAACTAGTTTGTATAAAGTGTGAATGGAGGATACCATTAGCAAAATAATCGAGACTCCCTCGACACTTTACAATGCAATTCTCGCCCCTCCTAGATCTTCTCGCAAACACCTCTTCACCGCTTGTTTGCCATTCTTCACGGTGTTGCACATACGCTTTAACTTTCTCTAAGAAATATAGTGGCGAGAGATGCAAGGGCATCAAACAAGCTTACCTTTGACAAGCTGAGGCCCCGCTAGAAAGATAGTCCCATTTCCTTTCACAATTACGCTTTCATCAGCCATGGCAGAATATAGGCACCACCGCAAAGGTGATCCTAACACCAATGCAATTTGTGGAATACATGCTTCCTACATTAGTGCTTGGTTATAGAAAATCCCGTGAAAGTGATCTCTATCCGGGAAAACTTCTTTTGTCTTGGAAGGTTAGCACCTCCACTATCCACAAGGTATATACAAGGAAGGTTGCATTGAGCGCACTTCCTCGCGGTATACAAGATGCTTTCGGATTGTTATTGGGTAGTATGTCCCACCCTTCATTGTGGGATCATTAGCCACCAACATGCATCGACGGCCATAAATTGGGGCAGACGGCTTCATCATATAGTTGATGCCCTAAGTTACAAATATTTTCTATCCTTACCAAAGCCCAAATCAAAGTCATGAACTAAGGCAAGAATTAGAGCAGATATTAAATATGTGGATGAGTCCCTTATCTAGGTATTTACCACAGATATAATTTGGTAATATAGGACATAATAATAGCATCAATATATGTTCTTAAATAGATCCGTAAGTAAATATCACAAAGAATTTCCTTTGTCCCGGATCTCAAATGAAGGACCAAAACCAATAGAACATCTATGAACCTTTGTCGGGCCAAAAGCTTAGTTGGCTCTCGAGAGGTTTCACGCGGACAAAGCTACCTTTGCCACATAATTTAATTCCCTTTCTTGTTACAATTGAAATAGCAAGGCACCCTCTACCCGAGATAGTTCCAAATGGAGACCCCGGATCAAGAAGACGGTCCACACGCCCTCGGGCAAAAGCTTATTCCCGGCTTTGTGTCTTGCAAGGGTTTTAGGATCTCTTTCAAAGCAAACCCAATAATATAATCATGGTCGATATGCATGCGATTTGTATGCAAAATAACTCTTTAGCAAAGACATCAATGAAAATAAAAACCTTACAAAGAACTTTTTGGAAAATCGTGGAGTGATAACTAGAATACTAGACTTTCTAGCCATTCTTTATGTTTTTGGCAATGTATTGATAGATTTTTATAGGCTCATATGTTACACATCTTAGAGACATCGATCCATGACAATGACAACACCGCCAAGTCTTAATAAATTAAAACATAAATCATTGCACCAATATATATTTATATAATATATATTACTAAGATCCCATATTTTTCCATGTAGCTCTCTAAGAGTCGAGCTCAAAAATCAAATCTTGAACATTTATCTGCTTGTCAATTTTATAATCGACATATTGTTTAAAAAGAAAAACTAAAACAAAATTCCAAATGTTAAATTAGGTATGTTTAAAAGGAACAAAACAAATTACAATATACTGATAACATGCATCAACCACTTAAGAAGTACATAGGCCAAACAAGAAACTTAAAGCAAAGGATTTACCAACACAAAACAATCCAAACAAAAAATGGCCCCGTGATGTTTGCAAATACAAACCATTCGACCACCGCCGGACATTGACATCCTCCATACCACAACCTCACATAAACGGAAGCTTACCAAATAGAAAAACCTTATTCAAAAAGCACCAATCCACCCAACATGGCTACAACAACCTCAACTCAAATCCTAGCAAGTCCAAGAAATACTCGTTCCTTCTACGAAAGAGAAAAATTTAATATGTTAAAATAACATTGTGATTTGTGCCATCAACAAAACACAATTATTTACAACCACAAACTTATCACAAGCCGTTTAATGATAACTTCGATAGCAAGACAGACCTTGCGTACCGCACACCAAGCCTCAATAAAAACTTAAAAAGTCTTACCTTGCTAAAGCCTTCTGGTGTGCCTCTTGCTAGTTATTTTTTATTTGTTATTTTCCTATTTCCCCTTTTTCCTTTATCCTTTTCCTCTTGTCTTTTTTCCCTTTTCCCCTCCCTTTTTCGTTTTTTTCCATTTTTCTTTTCCTTTTTCCCTTTCCCATTTTACCCCTTGGCTGTCGGATTGAGTGAATCATATTAAAGCAACAGTCAAGATGAAATTTTGGTTGAAGTCGCGCACATGCCATCTTCACCGTTGGTTGATCAAATCCTCAACCGTTCGATCTAGGTCTCCATGGAAGACACACGCTATATTTTTATAATATAAGAAGATACTATTAATAAAAACTAGAAATGGAGCCCAGCGTTGCTGGACATAGCTAGGAACTGTAAATGATACGCTCTGGAGCAAATTGTTAAATTAATTTACGTCTTAAAAGCACACAATTAAGAAGATTTGGCCACATTTTCACTTTTCCTTCCTTATTTCTTTTCTCTTTTTCTTTTTCATGATTTTATTTTTTATTTTTTATTTTCCCAATTTACCTTATTTTCCACAATTTACCTTTTTTCTTTTTCCACTATTCTATTGCTACCATCTTCCGTTTTCTTTTCTTCTTTTTTTTCCTTCAATGTTTTTATTTTTCTAATTTCACATTCTCTTTTCTCTCATTTTTGTATGCCCTTTCATTTTTCCTCTTTCACCCTTTCTCCACCCCTTTTTCCTTTTTTTCCTTCTTTTTTATTTTTCTATTCCCTGCTTTTCCTTTTTTCCCTTTTTTATTTTCTCTTCTTTTTTGTTCATCTCCCCTCCCATTCCTATTTTACTTATTTTTCTCTCATTCCCTATTATTCTCGTCGCCATTTCCCTTCCTCTTTTCATTTTTACCTTTTTTCCCTTTTTCTTTTCTCCCCTCCCTTTTCCTCCCCTCCCCTTCGCTTCATTTCCCTTTCACCTTTCTTTTCCTTTTCCCTTTCCCTTCCCCCTTTCCCCTTCCCCTTTTTTTCCATACCTTTTTTCCCTTCCACTTTTTTCCCCATTTTTCCCTATTTCCCTTTTTTTTTTTTTTTTCGGAGGCAAGATGTTTAGATTTTTATTAATAAGGTGAAAGTTACAAACAAAGAAAAGTAATTACAAGGCCTACACAAAATTGACCTAGTCCAACCTAGGCTTAGAAATTGTCATCACCCTCTCTTCCTAGATCGGCCCATGCACACTTGAAAATTTGATAAAACCCATGCATGCGCCCAATGTTATCAAAATGTCGGTCATATGCTTCGCCGAACTTTTGCTTGTGGGAAATAGCCATAAGAGAGACTTCATAGTTGAAGGCGGCTATGATTCGTCTGTGGTCGATTTGTTTTTGCCCCATTGCTACGTCACAGCGGTGCTTCCAACAGCACCAGAGTGCTATTGTAATCAACGACTCTTTAACTTTGGTACATCTGATCATTGCAATCCTTGGCCATTGCATGTCACTGGTCAAAATTCTTAAGATGGTCACGCCTTACGGCCTTAAGGGATATATGCGCGGCGTAAGAGCATGTGATCGATGCTCTCTGCTTCTGAACATCCTAGCGGAAATTTCACCGGGTTACCGCTTTCCTTTTGTATAATCGGGTGAGAGTTGGCAATCCGTCCTGCCATACCAGCCACTTAAAGGTTTGGATCTTCTTTGAACACCAGGAGTTCCAGCAGTGCACTAGCTGAGGCAAAAGTTCATCCTGATCCAGCCCCAAATTCCCTGTTACTTTGAACGGTTCCCTGACTAGCATTAGCCCTGTACAGAGTTTTGACCTCGTAACCCTTGCATTCCTTACCTTTCTCATCTTTTAGAATCCATGTCTCTGCTGTTCCAAGGGTTCCTGACACCACGTCTATCCTTCTGATGATTGTCTTGTACAGACCTTTTATTTGAAACTGTATCTCCCACTTTATTCTTTAACACTGACCATGAGATCCATCTATTGTGTTCCTCAGACTAAAGATCGTTCAGGATATGGATCCCTTTAGTTTGCCACTTTGAAACTGATTTAGGATGCACCATAGCGAGCGGAGCTCCATCTTTGTTGCTGACATGCTCATTCCAGAAGAGTGAATGGGCACCTGCTTCCCAAGGAAGGTCCTTGAGCCAGAACCACTTTGAAACCTTTTGCCATGCTGCTAGCAAATATCTCATCATCAATGATGTTCTTTTACCAATCTTGAAGTCATAGCAGGGATAGGTTCAATACGCCAGACGCTTTATACCTTAATAACATTATGAATTGTATGATACGGACACATTTGCCGTGATAAAACGTAAAAAATACGGGCAAAAAAAATTCGGCGTCGGAAGATTTTCGGCGTCAGACGCCTTAAACCTTCTAATCACAGACGTGAAAGTTTTTCACAGACTGTGAAAAGGAAAATCGCTGACGAAAAATATATATATATATTTTTTGAAAATTTTACAGACGCTGAACCTTCAAGTTTCAGACAAAGTTTTTTCAACAGAAAAGTTTTTTCACAGACGCGAAAATATATATATCAGATAGCCAATATATATATATATATATATATATATATATATATATATATATATATATATATATATATATATATATATATATATATATATATATATATATATATATATATATATATATATATATATATATATTTTAAATTCAAATTACAGACGCTTAAACAGAAGGTTTCGGCGTCGCCAACCCGAAAAAAAAAAAAATTACAGCTTTTTTTATCCGGCATCGAAAAAATTTCATAAGACGCCATCCGCGAAGCTTGCCACGCCGAAAAATTTTTTTCGGGCCGGGCGAGGTTTTATACGTTAAATACGTATTTTATTAAAAAATACGTATTTTTTGACTTTATACGTCAGGAATTTTAATTTTGTACGTATAGAACCTATCCCTGAGTCATAGTAAGCCGCATTTGGAAGCAACATGGCAATCGAGGGCTTGCCTTTAGGATGACATTTAGTTAAATTATACTGATAAGTTGCATGGCTGGAGATTCTGCGCCCTGTAAAGCTCGCCAGACTTGTTTAGCTGCTAGCACTTGAGATTGGGTCCATAGGTCTTTGAGGCCTAGACCTCCATCGCTTCTGTTCCTGCATATTTCTGACCACGCTAGTTTAGGAAATCCTTCCCATAGAAACTTCCTGATAATTCTATGCATTTTTTGATACACATATTTGGGACCAACTAACACAGATGACATGTAGACATGTGAAGAGTTTAAGACTGCATTGCACACCGATATTCTTCCTGCTAGAGATAGGCCCTTGGCTGACCATGCATTCACCTTCCCTTTGAGCTTGTCCAGAATAGGATTCCAGAGTCCTTTCAGTTCCAGATTGGGGCTCAATGGAATACCCAGCAGCTTGATCGCTTCATCTTTGCAGAAGACTTTCATATTTAGTGCGCCAAGGCTTGAATCCACTGGTTCGTTGTGTGGCCAAATAAGTGCACACTTATTGGCATTGAGCTCAACTCCCGAAGCCTGAGAGAATATTTTAATTGTTTGCTGAAAGTTTGATATGCTGCTGCCATCATATCTTATGAACATGAAGGAGTCATCCGCAAATTGCATAAGTGGGATTTGTTTGTCAGCACCATTGGGCAGCTTCAGCCCTGTTATAGCTCCATTTTCTTGCTGCTTTGTTATCAGACAGTTGAGTACGTATGCAACTATCAGAAATAGATAGGGAGCGAGCGGACATCCCTGCCGCACTCCTCTTTTTAGTGGAAATAGCCTTGATGGAGATCCGTTGATGATGACTGAGGCACTTCCTGAGTTCAGCAGTCCCATTATCATGTCCCGTACCTCTTTGGCTAGGCCCATCTTTACCAGGATCTCAGCCAACATCTCCCATCTTATCGTGTCATATGCTCTAGAGAAATCTAGTTTGAAGAGGACACATTTTTGCTCAGAAACTTTGCACCAGTTGAGGCCTTCATAAGCCACTATGAAGTTATCATGGATAGCTCTGCCTGACAGAAAGGCGGACTGCTCGTTTCCAATTATTCTTCCCAATGCTGGTTTTAGCCTGTTAGCCAGTATTTTGGCTATGACCTTGTATATGGTGTTTGTCAGAGCTATTGGTCGCCACTCTTGAAAGTGTCCGGGCTTATTAACCTTGGGGATGAGTGATATGAATCCTGTAGATATGGCTGGGTGAAGGCCCTTGTACACCCAAGCACTCCTTATGGTTTCCACCATATCTGGTCCTATCTGTTCCCAGAATTCTAGAAAGAGCTCTGGTGGTAGGCCATCCGGTCCTGGTGACTTACCTTTACCCATGGAATTCAGGGTTTTGAAGACCTCATTTGACGTAATCTCTTGAAGGAATCCACTGTTTTCTTCTTGCGTGAACTGAGCCTTCATAGCGTTTAAACATTCTTCCAAGGCATTCTGATAGTTAGCTGGCTTTGCCTGCTCTTCAAAGAGATCTTTGTATTTGGATACAAGAAACTCCTCAATACGTGCAGGCTCTGTAATTTTGTTCCCATCCCCATCATTTATTTCTGTTATACCGTTTGATGATAGTCTGACGCTCGCCATTTTGAAGAACAACTTAGAATTTTTGTTATCCACTTCGAGGTAGTTTTTTGTTTTAGATCTGACTGCAGCTCCTTTTGCCTCTACTTCCTCAATTGCCTTGGCCTGGTTCTCCAATTGTTCTTCCAATTCATGTAACTTCTCTTCGTGAGGACTTGTTAATAGAGTTTGTCTCACCATTTTAATTCTGTTATAGAGATCTGCTTTGGCCTGTTTGAACTGCATAGCTTGAGCCCTTCCCCATTGCTTGATCCATACCTTAATATCCTTAACTTTCCTGTTCCATCTAACCATTGCAGGGAGATGTGAATTTGCTGGTAGGTGTAGCAGAAATTCCCGAAAGGGATCACAAAATTCTTTTTATTGAGGTAGCTGACGTTGAACTTAAAAGGTACATTTTTCTTACTTGGGACACAATTGTTGCCCGGCAAGTGGAGTATTTGTGGCAGGTGATCTGATTGGGTATAGCCCAAGTCTGCTTCTACAAAACATCCGTTAAAAGTGTCAATCCCTTTATTACAAATGTAGAAGCGGTGTAGCAAGCAATAGACTCTCTTTTCGCCTTTCTGCTTATTTGTCCAGGAGTAGAGACTGTTGGATGGAGGTATTAGAACGAAGCCCACATCATCAACCAGTCTTTCCCACTCATACTTTTCCTCTCTATTCGGGTTCCTGTGAAGGCCTACTTTCTGATCCCAGGAGTCAGTCATGTTAAGATCTCCTCCCATTATCCAACTCATGGGGCTTTGTGATTCGATCCAAATTCTTATTTCCTTCCATAATTGCCCTCTTCTCCTTTGTTCTTTTACCTTTCCTTTTTTCTATACCTTCCCTTTTCTCCTTTCCTCGCACTTTCCCTCTTCCTTTTTTTCCCTTCTCTTTTCCCCCATTTCCTCTTCCAGTTTTCTCTAAGCCTTTTTTCTTCCCTTCCTCGCTTCTCCCTCCCTTTTTCTTTTCCCTTTCGCTTTCCCTTTTTCCCTCCCTTTTTCTCTTCCCCTTTTTTCGTGTCCTTTTTTCTCCTTTCCCCACCTTTTTCCTCTTCCCCTTTCCCGGTGTTCCTTTTCACTCCCTCGTCCTCCCCCTTTCTTTTCCCTTTCCCTTTTCCTTTCATTTTCCCTTTTCCTTTTCCCTTCCCTTCTCTCGACCCTTTTCCTCATCCCCTTTTTCCCTTCCCTTTTACTCATGTCCTCACCCTTTCCCTCTTCTCCTTTTTATAGTGTCCTTTTTTCCTTTCTTTTCCTTTCCCTTTTTTCGTGCTATTTTCTCTTTCCTTTTTCCTTTTCTTTCTTTCCCTTTTACCCATGCTTTTTTACCTTTCACTTTGCCCTTTTCTCCTCCCTTTTCCTTTTCCCTTTCCTCTTCAGAGATTAGAGCATGACCAATCATGGTGGTGGGAAGTTGTGCGATACATCTCGGCCTTCGGATGCAATCAGATGATCTCAACCGTCCAAATTAGGGTTTGCTTCATGACATACGCTAAAACTTTATAATATAAGATAAAAATATCTTGCCTTCAAAAAAAAAAAAAAAGGATTTGATAAAATTTATGATATATAGAGCCATGAATAAATGTATTTATTACATACTATTAATAAAAATAAAAATATCTTGCCTTCAAAAAAAAAAAAAAACCTTTAAACCTGTTAAAACAGACTTTTACCTTTCATGGACTTTTGCAAAGACCACTTCCAGTCAATATGCAGCCTTAAGCCAAAACAGGTGTCCATTTGACTTAAGCCTTAAAATGGTTAGCATTTATCAAGGCAAACGCACTTACCATATTCTACAATCTACAAGAAGTTCTCATTCACTAGAGCTTATAAACATGGTTTCATAAAGAATCCAAAAAGTTCTCCATAATTGTATTACCAATACTTTTTGAAGTCTAAAAAACTGCTTTTCTAGACTGGGGTTAAAATATCCAGCAAACTTAGATTATATAAATTCTCAAACATGAATCATTTGATATGAAAGCACTGAGCTTAGCCAACATATTATGTACAAAATAATTTTCAAGGCCTAGAAGTCACTACCATGTTGCTGAATCAACGACGTAGTAGATTGTTTTATTTATCAGCTTAATCTTCCATCCTTTGTCATCTTGTCTTGTAAGCTTTTCCAATTTGAAATAATGGGAAAACACACATAGGAGCAAGAAATCCCGTTACCTGCAGTGAAACCAAAGGACAGTTAGCCTAAGAAGGGTAAGAGCCTAAGTCACTAACAGGTAAGCTTAGATTTCTTGGGCTTCTCGCCCTTCACCTTGGATGTAATCCTCAACACAATAGAAAGATAGCAAAGAATCAGCACAATAGAAAGATAGCAAAGAATGCTTAACTTACTCTGCCTTTATAATATATAATTCACAAACAATTTTAAGATTAGTCTGCATGTTAATCCTCCCATACGTCTACCGTTTTATTTGGCCCAGCAAGCATAAAATGCTTATGTTTAGAGTATTTGATATTGGCCCTGAGTGCTTTATAAACTGCCCTCTACTTATTGGCCCTGTATATGTTTATCCATATTGTAACAACCATCAACCTTGCTTATAATCATACAAAAACCATCATTCATCTATTTTGGGATTATGTCTATTCCAAAATCGCGCCAAATAGGCATTATTTTCAAGGAATCTAGTGTTTTTGAACAACTTATTTTAGTTATACAAAACCCTAGTGTATGTTGCATTTTTAGTTATTTTTTTCAATTTACTTCAAATTAAGGCCAAGGAAGGCCTTATTTATTTTAAATTACAACAAGAGATATATAGCATTACAACAAAAATATCCATGAAATAGCAATTTTCCAATTAACATCAGTATGGAAATAATCGCTTTCTTTAAGAAAATAAAGGAAATATTAAAAGGTGATCACCTTTCAAATATTAATTTTAAGCAACTAAAAGCTAGATTGTCCACACAAAATAGTAAAATATATCCTTCAAAAATGGTTTAAATGAACAATTTTAGAAAATATAGTACAGTTAAAATCGCGCTTGGCGCAATTTCCAAACTAAATTTTCAAGCTATGGTAGTACTAAACACTAAAAATATGTCTCTATAAAGAGAACTTTTAAAATTGGAGTAGACTTAAATCGCCCCAAGCGCGATTTTACAAGCTGCCATAGTTCAAGAAAGTCTAAATTTTCAAGCTATGGTAGTCCTAAACATTAAAAATATGTCTCTATAAAGAGAACTTTTAAAATTGGAGTAGACTTAAATCGCCCCAAGCGCGATTTTACAGGCTGCCATAGTTCAGGAAAGTCAAGAAGTACATTTTAAGCACCAATTCTTCTGCCATGACCCTCACCATGGAGATGGGCACTACATTTCACGCCCCTGCATCAAAGAACAAATTCAAATAAGCTGCATAGTGGAAGCTAGTGGAAGCTCTGTTTAAGTACGCACCAGAGATACAACAGCTAACTTCAAATTGATTTACAGAAATTTAACTTTCAGAAATTTTACAGAAATTCTGAATGAGTCCTTTGCAGAGAAGCTTAACAAGGGGGCGATTAGGAAGAAACAGATGAAACCGGGCTAAATCCTGCCCTGCACAATGCTGAAAGATGCCGCAAATCCGCCTTAAGCTAAATAGATTTTAGTGAAGAAGAAGAAGAATCGGAATGTAAGAATCAAACCTGGCCAGCTTGAACATTTGATGGTGGAAGCAGCAAGCAAAAGCGGCTGCAACACATATGCTAGAAAATATAGCTGCTGTATCCAAAAAAATATCTGCCTGAATCAGGCCAGAAATGCTCCAATAAAGCATAAACAGAGCTGGACACTCGCCCAGCCTCCAATAAAGCCTCTTCCTGTTCAAATTCGACCCAGGTTTCTGCACTAAAAGCTCCTAGGTCTGTTTGCACAAGCAAAACGGCATACCGAAATACTCAATCAAACAAAACGGAATGCAAAATATGGAAGAAAGATGGATTGGAGTACTTTGTGCTCTTTCTGCAAATCCGAAATGTGTAGATATGCCAGCAAAGCAAATCTTACAATGCAAATAATCCTTTGCATGCAACCATAACCCCGCAGAAAAGCAATGAGAGCCCGCAAAAATTGGATGGAAGTGGGTGTAAAACCACATAACAAATAGCCTTTAGAGCTTTTCTCAAGATTAGAATGCCCCCTCAAGTTTTCTCAAATCCGTAAATGAAAGAAATTTGTACGGCTTGAGCTATGGCGGAGCAGGGCGCAGAGGGGGTCGGATGCGTGAAACCCGGGCGGAGGGCTCAAGAACAGCCCATGGGGTTTTACACGTATATGCCTAAGTCTCGCTTAACTTCTTTAATCGCCCCTAGGCCTAGGTATTTGGAGCGGCGCCCATCCTCCTTTCTTCTGAGGCAAAATAGAAAATAGAGATGGGCCAGAGAGAAAGGAAAACGCAGAAGCGCACGCACGACCGAGAGAAAATGCAAAATAGAAAGAAAAGAAAAGAAGGCGGGGAAAAAGAAAATGCGAGAACGTGAGGGAAAGGGAAAAACTAAAAAAATTTGAGCACACGGGCGGGAAAAATAAAAGCGCAAAACAAGAAAACAACGAAAAGTGGCAATCTAATTTTAGTCCAAAAATTAAGACATATTCTAAAAATAATTGAATGATGGTTCAAACTACAAGGATTAGAAATATGTGTTCTCCCTAGAACTAGGACAATGAAATCTTTATGCTCTTGATTATAATTGGGGAGGAAACCCTCAGAACTGGTCATATCAGAGTAAAATTCATAATGCATCAGATCTACTGCTCTGTAAAATTGGCTAGGCCTGCTCATATCTACACTATATAGATGCATCTGGAGAGTGGACCAGCCCAGCAAGAGTAACATATCTTATGCCTTAGTTTCAAGTCATTTTAATACTCTCTTATCTCCCTCAACATAAATGCAGCAATGTATCAACGTGTAACAAAGTTCAACAGTGTGTTATGCGTAGAGGAGTCAGAGCATAGCAGTAACTCAAAATATTATCCCCGTATCCCCTGAAATATGTAAGTATTAAATCTTAGGCTGCAGAATGCACGAACTTTGTTATTTTGAGCAAAAGCACCATCTTATGCAAAGATACCCAACCTATTCTATATGTTGTTGTATCAATTTTTAAGGTGCTGACATCCCTATTATGCAACCTGCAAACAGATCTACCAAGACAACCATGTATTTTCGGCTTTGCTAGTAAGATCACTGCAGTGAACACCCTATTGCCATTTCCACATATGCTTCATTTGTCATTACCATATGCTTCATTTGTTCCTGTGTTCGCACAAATATAACAAGTCAAATAAATCCATGTAATGTGTTTACATGTACCAACCTTTTTCAAGCTCGATTCATTTATTACCAGCATGTATCAAGTGTCAGAGTAGATCAGTCCAAAGCAGCATATCAGACCTGAGGCTATACATTAAGTTCACAGCACTATACTGCATGATTTTTATGTCATAGTAGATCAGTCCTAAGCAGCATATCAAACCTGAGGTTAAGTTCACAAAGAATATGCGCCGGTGCACTTTAATTTTAATTAAATAGCCACCTAGAGTCATTGTCGAGTATATCTCACTATTTTTACCTAGATGCATTTTTTTGCACCGCCTACCAAGTTGAACAATGTAATCGAAATATACGTGATTCTATGTAACATATAATCGATCAACCCCATTGTCCACATGCAAAAGATACTATGGATATCCTCTAAAAATCAGTATTAATGGCCATATGCCTTACTTGTATGCCTTCATACACAGATTTATGTACTCCTAGTCACAGATTTATTTCTAAGTATAAAATAATTAAGCTATTGCAGAACCACAGTGCAAGAAATGGAGATTTTAATAAGATAATGGAACCCGATTTGGTGCTATTCCCTTTGAGTTCCTCTGTAATTTCGCATGGAGAAGTATTCATGATGCACTTGTCATATTCTTCCGTGATCCTCCATAGATTAGGTATTTTGAGCTTGTTCTTGTGCAAAGATTTGCATGATCAATCCTAAATTGCCCACTAAATCGGCTTCTTCCAATGCTAGAGTTAGATCCACGAGTGGATCCGACTTGTTTCTCGAGGCCATCATTGCTTTATGAAATCACCAGCCTTGATCTTCTTAGAAGGTAGGATATAAAAAAATTTTAAAACTAACTCTCGCCATATATCCAAAACTTCGTGATGCATTCTATTTATCCATGCCACATTTTTAAGGCATGAATTAACACTTCTCATCCACAATTTATCAAGGCTGACGGACCTTCTTATACCGCCCGTGATTTTGCCTTTAGCACTTTAGGTCCAGCTTCATACCTTAGCATCTGGACGTATCCTAGCTTCATACCTTAGCATCTGGACATATCCTGATATGCCTTGTTGGAAATTCTCGGTCGAAACTCTAGCTCTTGAATCATAGTTATTTCTATTTTCTGACCATTGCCTTGACAATTATTGAATGCTCCTTCTAAGGATACTCATTTATTGTTTACACATTCACCATTGTCACCAAAAAATACTTCCCAAGATCGAACATACACCTATTCAAGATTGTCATGTATCCAAGTAAAATGAAGCTTTGCTAGTAAGTTCACTCAAAGAAACACCCCATTGTCGTTTTTCCACATATGCTTCATTTGTCGTTACCATATGCCTCATTTGTTCCTATGTTAGCACAAATGTAACAAGTCAAATAAATCCATGTAATGTGTGTGCCAACCTTTTTCAAGCTTGATTCATTTATTATCAGCATGTATTTATAATAAAAAAAGCCTGCCTCCTACCGTAGGTCAGGGTGGGCGAAAGTCATACATAGAATTAGCAACAAGGAGAGTAGGACCTTGTTGCCAAAGCCCTACCCTACCTATATTGCGTAATTAACTCTTATTGCAAGTATTTAATTTTCTTTTTAGGAGAGCCAAATGGCAAAGAGATTGACCCTAGTCTGGGCCAATGCCAAAAAAGACTAGTTTAAAAGAGCCAAACCTCATTCTATAATCAAATTTTGTATAAAAATTCAATCGGCATAATCTCAAAAACAAATGTCATGTTACCTTTATTTTTGAACGGATTTCCTTATGTCTGCTGCAAGCCAAGAGCGAAAATCAGCTTAGAAAGAATTATAATTCCCATTTCCAGCCTATGCCAATCCTATAAATATCCAATAAGTATTAATAAGAAATTATATACACCTGTATTCCAACCATTTTAAGGTCCCTAGTATAACTAGAGAACTGAGTTAATGAAAAAAAACCTTTAAACCTGTTAAAACAGACTTTTACCTTTCATGGACTTTTGCAAAGACCACTTCCAGTCAATATGCAGCCTTAAGCTAAAACAGGTGTCCATTTGACTTAAGCCTTAAAATGGTTAGCATTTATCAAGGCAAACGCACTTACCATATTCTACAATCTACAAGAAGTTCCCATTCACTAGAGCTTATAAACATGGTTTCATAAAGAATCCAAAAAGTTCTCCATAATTGTATTACCAATGTTAAAATACTTTTTGAAGTCTAAAAAACTGCTTTTCTAGACTGGGGTTAAAATATCCAGCAAACTTAGATTATATAAATTCTCAAACATGGATCATTTGATATGAAAGCACTGAGCTTAGCCAACATATTATGTACAAAATAATTTTCAAGGCCTAGAAGTCACTACCATGTTGCTGAATCAACGACGTAGTAGATTGTTTTATTTATCAGCTTAATCTTCCATCCTTTGTCATCTTGTCTTGTAAGCTTTTCCAATTTGAAATAATGGAAAAACACACATAGGAGCAAGAAACCCCACCACCGCAGGGAAACCAAAGGACGCTTAGCCTAAGAAGGGTAAGAGCCTAAGTCACCAATGTGTAAGCTTAGATTTCTTGGGCTTCTCGCCCTTCACCTTGGATGTAATCCTCAACACAATAGAAAGATAGCAAAGAATCAGCACAATAGAAAGATAGCAAAGAATGCTTAACTTACTCTGCCTTTATAACATATAATTCACAAGCAATTTTAAGATTAGTCTGCATGTTAATCCTCCCATAACGCCTACCGCTTTATTTGGCCCACAAGCATAAAATGCTTATGTTTAGAGTATTTGATATTGGCCCCGAGTGCTTTATAAACCGCCCTCTACTTATTGGCCCCCAGATATGTTTATCCATATTGTAACAACCATCAACCTTGCTTGTAATCATACAAACTACAAGGATTAGAAATATGTGTTCTCCCTAGAACTAGACAATGAAATCTTTATGCTCTTGATTATAATTCGGAGGAAACCCGTAAATCTGGTCATAATCGTAGCAAATTCATAATGCATCGATCTCATCACTCGTAAAATTGGCTAGGCCTGCTCATATCTACACTATATAGATGCATCCGAGAGTGGACCAGCCCAAAGAAGAGTAACATATCTTATGTCAGAAGTTTCAAGTCATTTTAATACTCTCTTTATCTCCCTCAACATAAATGCAAAGAATGTATCAACGTGTAACAAAGTTCAAGTGTGTTATGCGAGGAGTCAGAGCATAGCAAGAACTCAAAATATTATCCCCAGATCCAGAAATATGTAAGTATTAAATCTTAGGTCGGAGAATGCACCTAACTTTGTTATTTTGAGCAAAAGCACCATCTTATGCAAAGATACCCAACCTATTCTATATGTTGTTGTATCAATTTTTAAGGTGCTAACATCCCTATCATGCAACCTGCAAACAGATCTACCAAGACAACCATGTATTTTTGGCTTTGTTAGTAAGATCACGCAGTTGAACACCCTATTGCCATTTCCACATATGCTTCATTTGTCATTACCATATGCTTCATTTGTTCCCTGCGGTTCGCACAAATATAACAAGTCAAATAAATCCATGTAATGTGTGTACATGTACCAACCTTTTTCAAGCTCGATTCATTTATTACCAAAGATGTATCAAAGTGTCGAGTAGATCAGTCCAAAAAGATATCGACACTGAGGCTATACATTAAGTTCACAACACTATACTGCATGCTTTTTATGTCATAGTAGATCAGTCCTAAGCAGCATATCAAACCTGAGGTTAAATTCACAGCAATATGCGGCCAATGCACTTTAATTTTAATTAAATAGCCACCTAGAGTCATTGTCAGGGTATATCTCACTATTTTTTACCTAGATGCATTTTTTGCAGCCTGTCTACCAAGTTGTACAATGTACTGAAATATACAGATTCTATGTAACATATACTGATCAACCCCGTTGTCCACATGCAGTATACTATGGATATCCTCTAAAAATCAGTATTAATGGCCATATGCCTTACTTGTATGCCTTCATACACCAGATTTATGTACTCCTAGTCACAGATTTATTTCTAAGTATAAAATAATTAAGCTATTGCAGAACCACAGTGCAAGAAATGGAGATTTTAATAAGATAATGGAACCTGATTTGGTGCTATTCCCTTGAGTTCCTCTGTAATTTCGCATGGAGAAGTATTCATGATGCACTTGTCATATTCTTCCAGATCCTCCATAGATTAGGTATTTTGAGCTTGTTCTTGTGCAGCATTTGCATGATCAATCCTAAATTGCCCACTAAATCGGCTTCTTCCAATGCTAGAGTTAGATCCGTCAGAGTGGATCTGGACTTGCTTCGAGGCCATCATTGCTTTGCGAAATCACCAGCCTTTGATCTTCTTAGAAGGTAGGATATAAAAACAGCTAAAACTAACTCTGCTCATATCTGAAACTTCGTGATGCATTCTATTTATCCATGCCACAGCCTTAAGGTATGAATTAACACTTCTCATCCGTCAATTTATCAAGGCGACGGACCTTCATACCGCCCGTATTTTGCCTTAGCACTTTAGGTCCAGCTTCATACCTTAGCATCTGGACGTATCCTGATATGCCTTGTTGGAGATTCTCGGTCGAAACCCTAGCTCTTGAACCATAGTTATTTCTATTTTCTGACCATTGCCTTGACAATTATTGAATGCTCCTTCTAAGGATACTCATTTATTGTTTACACATTCACCATTGTCACCAAAAAATACTTCCCAAGATCGAACATACACCTCCAGTTCTCATGTATCCGCCGCAAAATGTGCAGCTTTGCTAGTAAGTTCACTGCAGTAAACACCCTATTGCCGTTTCCACATATGCTTCATTTGTCGTTACCATATGCCTCATTTGTTCCTATGTTAGCACAAATGTAACAAGTCAAATAAATCCATGTAATGTGTGTGCCAACCTTTTTCAAGCTTGATTCATTTATTATCAGCATGTATTTATAATAAAAAAAGCCTGCCTCCTACCATAGGTCAGGGTGGGTGAAAGTCATACATAGAGTTAGCAACAAGGAGAGTAGGACCTTGTTGCCAAAGCCCTACCTTACCTATATTGCGTAATTAACTCTTATTGCAAGTATTTATTTTTCTTTTTAGGAGAGCCAAATGGCAAAGAGATTGACCCTAGTCTGGGCCAATGCCAAAAGACTAGTTTAAAAGAGCCAAACCTCATTCTATAATCCAATTTTGTGTAAAAATTCAATCGGCATAATCTCAAAAACAAATGTCATGTTACCTTTATTTTTGAACGGATTTCCTTATTTCTGCTGCAAGCCAAGAGCGAAAATCAGCTTAGAAAGAATTATAATTCCCATTTCCAGCCTATGCCAATCCTATAAATATCCAATAAGTATTAATAAGAAATTATATACACCTGTATTCCAACCATTTTAAGGTCCCTAGTATAACTAGAGAACTGAGTTAATGAAAAAAAACCTTTAAACCTGTTAAAACAGACTTTTACCTTTCATGGACTTTTGCAAAGACCACTTCCAGTCAATATGCAGCCTTAAGCCAAAACAGGTGTCCATTTGACTTAAGCCTTAAAATGGTTAGCATTTATCAAGGCAAACGCACTTACCATATTCTACAATCTACAAGAAGTTCCCATTCACTAGAGCTTATAAACATGGTTTCATAAAGAATCCAAAAAGTTCTCCATAATTGTATTACCAATGTTAAAATACTTTCTGAAGTCTAAAAAACTGCTTTTCTAGACTAGATTATATCCAGCAAACTTAGATTATATAAACTCTCAAACATGGATCATTTGATATGAAAGCACTGAGCTTATCCAACATATTATGTACAAAATAATTTTCAAGGCCTAGAAGTCACTACCATGTTGCTGAATCAACGACGTAGTAGATTGTTTTATTTATCAGCTTAATCTTCCATCCTTTGTCATCTTGTCTTGTAAGCTTTTCCAATTTCAAATAATGGAAAAACACACATAGGAGCAAGAAATCCCGTTACCTGCAGTGAAACCAAAGGACAGTTAGCCTAAGAAGGGTAAGAGCCTAAGTCACTAACAGGTAAGCTTAGATTTCTTGGGCTTTTCGCCCTTCACCTTGGATGTAATCCTCAACACAATAGAAAGATAGCAAAGAATCAACACAATAGAAAGATAGCAAAGAATGCTTAACTTACTCTGCCTTTATAACATATAATTCACAAGAAATGTTAAGATTAGTCTGCATGTTAATCCTCCCACATAAAATGCTTATGTTTAGAGTATTTGATATTGGCCCTGAGTGCTTTATAAACTGCCCTCTACTTATTGGCCCTGTATATGTTTATCCATATTGTAACAACCATCAACCTTGCTTGTAATCATACAAACTACAAGGATTAGAAATATGTGTTCTCCCTAGAACTAGGACAATGAAATCTTTATGCTCTTGATTATAATTCAGAGGAAACCTGTAAATCTGGTCATACTGTAGCAAATTCATAATGCATCAGATCTACTGCCCTGTAAAATTGGCTAGGCCTGCTCATATCTACACTATATAGATGCATCTGGAGAGTGGACCAGCCCAGCAAGAGTAACATATCTTATGCCGTAGTTTCAAGTCATTTTAATACTCTCTTATCTCCCTCAACATAAATGCAGCAATGTATCAACGTGTAACAAAGTTCAACAGTGTGTTATGCGTAGAGGAGTCAGAGCATAGCAGTAACTCAAAATATTATCCCTGTATCCCCTGAAATATGTAAGTATTAAATCTTAGGCTGGAGAATGCACGAACTTTGTTATTTTGAGCAAAAGCACCATCTTATGCAAAGATACCCAACCTATTCTATATGTTGTTGTATCAATTTTTAAGGTGCTAACATCCCTATCATGCAACCTGCAAACAGATCTACCAAGACAACCATGTATTTTCGGCTTTGCTAGTAAGATCACTGCAGTGAACACCCTATTGCCATTTCCACATATGCTTCATTTGTCATTACCATATGCTTCATTTGTTCCTGTGTTCGCACAAATATAACAAGTCAAATAAATCCATGTAATTTGTGTACATGTACCAACCTTTTTCAAGCTCGATTCATTTATTACCAGCATGTATCAAGTGTCAGAGTAGATCAGTCCAAAGCAGCATATCAGACCTGAGGCTATACATTAAGTTCACAGCACTATACTGCATGCTTTTTATGTCATAGTAGATCAGTCCTAAGCAGCATATCAAACCTGAGGTTAAATTCATAGCAATATGCGGCCAATGCACTTTAATTTTAATTAAATAGCCACCTAGAGTCATTGTCAGGGTATATCTCACTATTTTTTACCTAGATGCATTTTTTGCAGCCTGTCTACCAAGTTGTACAATGTACTGAAATATACAGATTCTATGTAACATATACTGATCAACCCCGTTGTCCACATGCAGTATACTATGGATATCCTCTAAAAATCAGTATTAATGGCCATATGCCTTACTTGTATGCCTTCATACACCAGATTTATGTATTCCTAGTCACAGATTTATTTCTAAGTATAAAATAATTAAGCTATTGCAGAACCACAGTGCAAGAAATGGAGATTTTAATAAGATAATGGAACCTGATTTGGTGCTATTCCCTTGAGTTCCTCTGTAATTTCGCATGGAGAAGTATTCATGATGCACTTGTCATATTCTTCCAGATCCTCCATAGATTAGGTATTTTGAGCTTGTTCTTGTGCAGCATTTGCATGATCAATCCTAAATTGCCCACTAAATCGGCTTCTTCCAATGCTAGAGTTAGATCCGTCAGAGTGGATCTCGACTTGCTTCGAGGCCATCATTGCTTTGCGAAATCACCAGCCTTTGATCTTCTTAGAAGGTAGGATATAAAAACAGCTAAAACTAACTCTGCTCATATCTGAAACTTCGTGATGCATTCTATTTATCCATGCCACAGCCTTAAGGTATGAATTAACACTTCTCATCCGTCAATTTATCAAGGCGACGGACCTTCATACCGCCCGTATTTTGCCTTAGCACTTTAGGTCCAGCTTCATACCTTAGCATCTGGACGTATCCTGATATGCCTTGTTGGAAATTCTCGGTCGAAACCCTAGCTCTTGAACCATAGTTATTTCTATTTTCTGACCATTGCCTTGACAATTATTGAATGCTCCTTCTAAGGATACTCATTTATTGTTTACACATTCACCATTGTCACCAAAAAATACTTCCCAAGATCGAACATACACCTATTCCCAGTTGTCATGTATCCGCCGCAAAATGTGCAGCTTTGCTAGTAAGTTCACTGCAGTAAACACCCTATTGCCGTTTCCACATATGCTTCATTTGTCAATACCATATGCCTCATTTGTTCCTATGTTAGCACAAATGTAACAAGTCAAATAAATCCATGTAACGTGTGTACCAACCTTTTTCAAGCTTGATTCATTTATTATCAACATGTTTTTATAATAAACTAGTAATGGTGCCCAGCGTTGCTGGGCATAAATTAGGAACCTTTAAATTCTCCCTTTATTCATTCTTCCTTTTTTCTTTTTTCTAACCCCCTTCTCCCTCCATTTACCTTCCCTTCCCTTCTTTTTTTTTCTCTTTTTTTCGTCGCCTTTTTCCTTCCTTTTCCACTACCCTTTTTCCTTTCTTTTCCCCTTCCCCTTCCTCTTCCTTTTCCTTTTCTTTTCTCTTTCCATTTCCATGCATTTTTTCGTTCTCTTTTGCTTACCTTTTCATGTGCCCTTTTCTTCCTTCCCCACCCTCTTCCTCTTGATCATGTGCCCTTTTTCCATCTCTTTCCCATTTCCCTCTCCCCTTTTCCTCATGCCCTTTTTGCTTTCCCTTCCTTTTCCTTTCAACTTTCCATTTCCCTTTTCATACTTTTCCTCACCCCTTTCGCTTTGCTCTGTGCCCTTTTCCCTTTCATCTTTCTTTTCATTTTCCCTTTCCTGTTCCCTTTCCCTTTTCACATGCCTCTTTCCATTCCCTTTTCTCAACCTTTTTTATGTGCCCCTTTTCCTTCTTTTCCCATCCTCTTCCCCCTTTTCCCCTTTCCACTTTCTCCCTTCCTATTTTTTTTTTTTTCCCCTTTCTACTCTTTTTCCCTTTTTTTTCCCATTTCCTCACCCTTTCCAGTCTTCCCTTTTTTTTTCCCATGCCCTTTTCTCCTTCCTCTTTTCCTCTTTATCTATTCCTTGCTCCCTACCCTTTGCCTATTCTACCTTCCCCTCCACCCTTTTTCCATCCTTTCCCTCTCTCTTTTTGTCGATGCTCTTTTTTGCTTCCTTTTTTACTCTTTCTTCACCCTTCCTCTTTCTTCCCTTTTTTTCCGCCCTTTCCTTTTCCTCCTTTTCTAGTTCCCTTTTCAAAGTTCTCTTTTGCCCTTTTCCCCTCTTTTTTTCTATTTTTTCCTTTTTCCTTTTCTTTTCCCATCGCTTTGTTCATCTCCTTCTTCCCAACCTTTTCTTATTTTCCTTTACCTTTTCTCCTTTTCCCACCCTTATTTCTTACCCTAGAAAGTAAGCCCTCCTTTTTCCCTTCCCTTTCCCCTCCCATATTCCTTTTTCTATCCCCTTTCTATTTCCTTTTTATCTTTTCCTTTTCTCCTTCTCTTTCCTTTTTCTTTTCCTTTCCTTTTCCTTCCTCCCTTTTTATTTTCTATTTTTCTTTTCCTTTTTTTTTTTATATTGTCATTTCTCCTTTTCCTTTTCTTTCTTTCTTTCTTTTCCATTTGTCCTTTCTCTCTCCCTTTTCCTTTTCTTTCAATTTCCCCTCTCCTTTTCCCTTCCCCTTTTCCTTTTTCCCTTTCATCGTTTTGACCATCGGATTGAGGTGAATCATATTGAAGATACATAGCAATTTTAGTTGAAGACACGCATATATCATCTCCACCGTTGGTCAATCAGATCCTCGACCGTCCGATCTAGGGCTCCATTGAAGACACACGCTATAATTTTATAACATAAAGATAGAAAAAAAAAAAAAGATTTGATAAAATTTATGATATGATAAATCCTCGAACCATAAACCTATAAAACCCAAAAAATCTAAACCCTTAAACTTTAAACTTGTAGAGCCTGACCCCCCTAACCGACTAAATTTAATCCAATGTAGAGCATTAGCAGTTGAGTTGTTGACTATAGTGTGTAGGGCTGGGTGAAACATGGAATAATTTAAGGGCTAAACTTAGCTATTTGGCGATTTTTTAGTACATTTTTAAAAAACATTGGCTAAAGTAAATGGAAAAAATTGGGAAAAAAATAATAATTTTAGCTTAACTTTTTTCGGGACTGCACCAACCCTGAAGCTCTTTAGCCAAACGCTAGAAAGTAAGAGAGTGAAAGTTTGCATTTTTTAGCTAAACCATAGAAACTTTTAGAATGAATTTCGGGCTAGTTTAGCTAACATTATTCTAGTTTAAATGAAATATATGATTAGTAGTTTAGTTTCTAGCATTATGAATCAATTTAAGTTCTAGACTTTGCTTAGCAATATTTTAGAACGTTTTCACAAAGAAATTGATTAAAATAAGTGGGAACAATTGAAAAAAAATATCGTAATTTGGTTTAATATTTTTTGTTGGCCACACCATATAAATTTTTGGAATGATGTTTGGGTTAGTTTAGCTAAATGCTAGAAAGTATGAGAGGAAAAATTTGTAGAGTTTAGCTAAACCACAGAAAGTTTTGGGATTAATATCGACCAAGTTTAGCTAAAGTCATTCTGGCTAATAAGAAATATGTGATTAGTAATTTATTCCCTGGGGTGAAATGAGTAAGAGATTGTGGTGAGTTAGAATCCTATATTATAACTAGAAATGGAGCCCAGTGTTGCTGGGCATAGCTAGGAACTGTAAAAGATACACTGGAGCAAGTTGTTAAATGAATTCACGTTCTTAAAATTACACAATTAAGAAAATTTGACCACATTTTCACTTTCCCTTCCTTTTTCCTTTTCCTTTTGCATTTCCATGCTTTCCTTTTATTTTTCCCTTTTTATTTTCCATTTACCCTTTTCCCTTTTCCACTATTCCAGTTCTACTCTCTCCTTTTTTCCTTTTTTGTTTTCCCCTTCACCGTTTTTATTTTTCTAATTTCGCATTCCTTTTCTCCCATTTTTGTTTGCCCTTTCCTTTTTCACCCCTTCTCCACCCCTTTTCCTTTTTTTCTTCATTTTCCATTTTCCTATTCTTTGCTTTTTCCTTTTTTTCCTTTTCTATCTACTCTTTCTTTTTATACCTCTCCCTTTCCTATTTTCTTATTTTACCCTTATTTTTCCCGCATTCCCTTTTTCTCCTCTCTGTTTAGCTATCCCTTTTCCTTTTATTTTTTTTCCCTTTTCCTTTTCCCCCCCCCACCCCCATTCGCCCGCTGCCTTACCCCTTCCTTTTGCCTTTCTCTCTTCCTTTTTTCTCCTTTCCCACCCCTGTCTCTCTTCCACTTTTTTCGTATTATTTTTCCCTCCCATTTCTTTCTCTCTCCCTCCATTTTCCTTTTCCTTCTCTCTTTCCCTTTTCCGATATCTTTTTTCCCACCTTTTTTCTTCTCCTTTCTCCAGTGCCCTTTTTTTCCTTCCTTTTATTTTTATACCTTTTTTTCATTCCCTTTTTTTCCCTTTCCCCTTTTCCCTCCCTTCTCCCCTCACTTTTTTTTCCCCTTTTTCATGTCTTTTTTCAGTTCCCTTTTTCTCTTTTCCCTGCCTTTTTCCTCTTTCCCTTTCCCAGTGTCCCTTTTCGCTCCCTCCTCCTCCCCCTTTCTTTTCCCTTTCCCTTCCTTCTCTAGATTACCTTTTCCTCTTCCCCTTTTTCCCTTCCCCTTTACTCCTACCCTCACCCTTTCCCCCTTCTCCTTTTCATAGTGTCCTTTTTACCTTCATTTTCTCTCTTTCTTTTCCTTTCCTCTTTTCCGTGCTCTTTTCCCTTTTCTTTTCCCTTTTACTTCTTTCCCTTTTACCCATGCCTTTTTGCCTTTCACTTTGCCCTTTTCTCCTCCCTTTCCCTTTTCCCTTTCCTCTTAAGAGATTGATAGACCAAAACGGTGGTGGAATCGTGTCGATAACTTTTTAAGCCGGATGCAATCAGATGATCTTTACCATCCAAATTAGGTTTGATTTATGACATAAAGCTAAAATTTTATAATATAAGATGCAAAGTTATGGGGTCCGTTTCATCCATCAAGCCCAAATCTAATGGTGGGATTTGGTTGGCGAATCCATAGGTGATGATTTTTATTGCAATATTGAAGATTAAGGAAAGGGAGGATGAAAAAGGAAAAGTGAAGGGAAAAAAAAGGGATGAGGGGAAAAGGGAAGAGGGAAAAGGACATGGTGAGAAGAGGAAAAGGAGAAAAGGGGAAAAAGGAAAGAGAAAAAAAAAGGGAAAGGGAGAAAGGGAAGGGAAAAAGGACAATGGGAAAAAAGGGAAAAAGAGGAAAAGGAAAGGAAAAAGGAAAAGGAAAAAGGGAAGGAAAAAAAAAGTAATGCATGGAAAGGGAAAAAGGGAGGGGAAAATGGGCATGAGGAAAAGGGGAGAGGGAGATGGAAAAGGGCATCTAGAAAAAAAAAGCCCAAAGGGGAAAGGTTGAGAAAGGAAAAAGGAAGGAAAAAAGAGCATGGAAAAAGAAAAAAGGAAAGAAAAGGGAGGGGGAACTGATAAAGGAAGGAAGGAAGGTACTTTATCGATCCACGGAAAAGAAGAAGAGGATGGAGAAAAGGAGGAAAAGGGGTGCATGGAAAAGTGTGGGAAAGGGAACGGCCGAATGGAAAAGGGAAAGAGGAAAGGAAAAGAAAAAGGGGAAAAAAAAAGGCACGGGAAAGGGGGAGGGTTAGGGGAAAGGAAAAAAGAAAAAAAAGGGGGTGGAAAGGTGAAGGAAAAACAAAAGAGACACGAGGAAAAGGGGAAGAGGGAAGAAGGAAGTGGTGAGGAAAGGGATATGGCATGGAAAAGAGAAAGATAAAGGAAAAGAAAGGGAGGGAGGAAAGGGAAGCAAAAAGGCATGGGAAAAGGGGAAGAGGAAAGGGGTGGAAAGTGTGAAAAGGAAGGAAACCGAAGAGGAAAAACAGAGAGAAGGGAGAAAGGAAAGAGAAAAAAGGGAATGCAAGGAAAATGGAGTACTTTTTGGGTTAATGGCTCATTGAAAAGGTATCATTTTAAAATGGAAGGCAAAAATGGGCAAATAGAAATAATGTTTAGCCAAATGTTTATTCAAAGAATAAAATAAGCCAAGTTCAAAAATGTGTTACATTCATTAGTTCTTTACCAAAAGGTCAAAAATATAAAAAAAGGTATTCAAAAGGCCCATGCTATCGAAAAGATCTGATCTTATTATAGATCTAAGGAAGATGGTTAAAAAACAAAATGAAATACAATACAATGCACAATTGAGGCTAAGATGAGCTTTGCTTGCAAGGTCTTCAAGAAAACAATAAAAAAAATGACCTTTCATTATCAAAAAGCTATAAAGGATTTAGGCACAATAATTCTGACATGGGGTGGCCTTGATTGATAAAAAAGACCTTTGCCTTTTAATAGGAAAAGAGAGAAACTTTTAAAAAGAAAAAAGTGAATTGCCTTTCCAATATGCAGCCGGGCTTTAAATTTAATGAAAAAAAAAAAAAACAAAGAAAAGGTCATTTAAAAGCGGCGTCTAGAGGGGCGAAAAGAATAGTCTATGGTCACATAAAACGGCGAGGAAAAAACGACGGGAAAAGGCTAACGCCAAGTAGAATCGCCGAAGAGGAAATGAAAGCGAGGGGGGACGCGGCAGACGGGCCGCAAAGAGAGAAAAAAAAATGTGGCGGGAAAAGTGTGACGAGTGGAATATAGTGGAAGAATACCGGGAATATACACGGAAAAAAATCCCGTGAAGGAAAAAGGAAAGGGTCGAAGGGCAAGAGGAGGGGAAAAAAAGGAAAAAAAATAGTCAATGGCAATAAAAAGCCCGCGGAAGGTCAAGATGAATCGGTATGAAAAAAAAAAAAAATAAAAAAAATAAAAAATTTGGCTTAGATAATTAGGAACAATATGATGCGGCCAAGGAAAAAATGAAATTTAAAATTTTATATTTATATTTTAAAGTAATCACAAAAGTATTTTATATTTATATTTTTAAATAAAGAAAAAGGGAATTGTATTTATATTTAAAAATAATCACAAAGACTTGTTAGGCATTATCCGCCTTTTAGCCCAGCAACTATGTCGGTCCCGATTGGAGTAGTATCTAAGATTTTAAAAGGAGTTGAGTGTGAACATGGCCCTCCACCAAGTTTCTGTGAGATCCTCAAGAATGTCGGGCCCCATGTACTAGTGAAATATGTCTTGAGTTGTTGTACCTTATGTAAAAACCAAAATGTATATGTTATTACATGAACTTAAATCCATAAAAGATTTTTCTACAAAGACCTGTATATTCTTGATGTGGGGCGGAAAGTTCAAGTATATAGGCTGTCTGGATAAAGGGTGCCGCGTTCATTGGCTATTTAAAACGTCTTTGCTTGCAAGGGGGAAAACGCTCATCAAAGCCCTAAAAATGACAATATAGCAGTATTACATCCAACATTTTAAAGTTCTTATTAAACCAAATGTGTAACTAATATAGCTCTTACAGTCTATGGTCCAAACCCTTTCCAACGGCTGAAAGAGAAAGAGGCGGCTTTCGTTCACTTTTAGATTGAGGCTTTCGGTCCATAAATTAACATGTTTTATATTATTGGATCCTTTACTGCGTTGAATGCAATGTCATGCAAGGCAAACAACAATTTGTATGTTAAAGATCCAGCGAATTGCATCCATAGGCCGTGTGATCTTATTGCATTAACTGGTTTAAGGGACTTTTGACCAATGCGCATGCTTTTGATCATCTAAGAGGAAAGGGGTGAAGGAAAAAGAGAGGAGGAAAAGGGGAAAGATCCAGGGAAAATATTAAAAATAAAAAAACAAAAGGAGAAAGGGCAGGGTCATGTAAAGAGAAAAAAAAAAAAGAAAGGGAGAAAGGGAAGGGTCCCCTCCACCGCTGGTGGGAAAGAGGGTAGGGAAGGAAAAGTGAAAAAGGAAAAGGGTAGGGGTGAAAAGGGCATGGAAAAGGAAAGGAAAAAGGGGGGGGAAGAAAGAGAGGACACCTGGGAATGAGGGAAAGTGGACTTGGGGGGAAGGGGAAAAGGGAAGGAATTGACAAGAGGAGAAGGAAAAGCCACTAAAATTTTATTTTAAACCTAAAAAAGAAAAAGGGAGGGGGAAAAGGAAGAGGAAAAGAAGAAGGAAAAACTCTAGGTGGAGGGGGAAGGGCCCGGAAAGGGGAAAAAGGAAAGTATGGGAAAAGAGAAAGGAAAGTAAATATATGAGGAAGTGGACTTGAAAAGGAAAGGGAAAAAGGGGAAGAGAAAAAGCAGAGGAAAGGGAAACCCGTGCCCAAAAAAAAGGGGAAGAGGGAATTTTTTGGGAAATGGAAAGCTATAAAAAAATGCAAATGGTAAAGGAAAGAGAAAGGGAAAAGAAAGAGTCTGGGGACAAAGGGCACAAATAAAAAGGGAAAGAGAAAGAAAAAGGAGCAAAAGTTAAAAGAATACGAACAAAAAAGAAAGGGAAAAGGGATCGAAAAAAAGAAAAAATGGAAAGGAGGATCAAAAGGAAAAAAAATAATGAAAAGGATAATGAGATTGGGGAAAAAAGAAAGAGAAAAATAAAAGGGAAGGGGAAAGATGGGGAAGGAAAATGGAAAATGAAGAAAAAAGGAAATGATGGGGGAAAGAAGAAGGAAAAGGGGGGAAAAAGGAGGGAAAGGGAAGGGAAAAAAAGGGGAAGATAAAAAAATAAAGAGAAGAAGAAAGGAAAAGGGAAATGAAAAAAAAAAAGGAGAAGGGGAAAAGATAAGAGAAAGAATAAAAGAATAAGAAAAAGAAAGGAAAAGGGAAGAGGGATAGGGGATAAGAGAGGGGGAAATAAAGAGAAAAGAATAAGAGGAAAGGGTAGAATAAGATAAAAAGAGAAGACTAGCATGCAAAGGAAGAATAGAATGGGGAGAGACCAGGAAAAGCAAGAAAATTAGAAAAGGGGAAGGAAAGAATAGAAGAAGGAAGGAAGAAAGGGAAAAGGAAATAAGAGAGAGGGAAGAAGGAAAGGGTGGGAAAGGAGGAAATGGAAGGGAAAAAAGGAACTAAAAAGGTGTGGGAAAAGAGGAATAGCGAATGGGAAAGAGAAGGGGAAAAGGCATGGTAAAAGGGCGAAGAAATGGAAAAGAATAAGAAGAGCATGGAAAAGGGGAAAAGAAAAGAAAAAAGAGGAAAAGGATGGGGAAAAGAGGAAAAAGGGAAAGAATCCACCAGAAAGGTTTGGGAAGCATGGGAAAGGAAGGGCAACACAGGGGGAAACAAGGATGTGAAAAAAAGAAGAAAAAAGAAAGAAGGAAAGGAAGCTAATGCAAGGAAAATGAAAAAAAAGAAAAGGAAAAAGGTGTGTGGAAAAACGAGGAAAGGAAAAGAAAAAAAGTAAAAGGCCAGAAAGAATGTATCGAATATGTTAACAATGGAGGCACTTTTGGTTATTCTCTCATTGCTATTGTGTATCATTTATGTGGTCTCATTGATTCAGTACTGGCAACTGCTCCTAGTTTTAATATAATTGTTTAATAATGAATGTTTATTCAAGAGAATAAAATAACGTTTCGTCTAAAATGTGGGTTATATCTATTAGTTCTTTACTAAGGTCAAAATATAGCTTAGTCACAGATCTAAAGTCGTGCTCTATGCTATCCCAAAGAATATGCCTTATTATAGATCTGGTGAAGATGGTTAAAAAAAACACAAGAAATACAATACAATGCACAATTGAGGGCTAAGATGCTGAGCTTTGTTTGCAAGGTCTTCAAGAAAAACAATAAACACAAATGACCTTTCATTATCAATAATTGCTATAAGGGACTTATTGAGTACAATTTGACATGTTTTGTGGTTTTGATTGATAAAAAGATCTTGCTTTAATATCATATAGCGCCCGGAATTGAATGGTCTCAATTGCCTTCAATACCGCGTGTGTCAAGCTAAATTTAATGGTCCTAAACACAACAAGAAAAAGGTTATTTAGTTGACGTCGAGGCGATGAATTGCAGGACGCCTGGCGCGACGTTCGACGGCGGCCGCACGACGTCGGGTGACGACGCCGTCATAGACACGTCAGATAAAGGACAAGAAACAGATGCGACGTCAAGTGGTATCGCCGCGATGACGTGACACAAAGGTGATCAGACGCCGATGACGCGGACACGTGGAATATACACGGAATATATGACGGATCATGCTACACGGAATATCAAAAATCCCGCCGTAAAATCTACGGTATACGCTGTACGCGACGTCACGCAAAAAAATTATGAAAATCCACGGTATCTCGAAAAAGCCACGGGCAATAAAAAGCCAATGCGGATACGCATAGACGCGGTATGAAAAAATAAAAAATAAAAATAAAAAAATATTTGGCTTAGATACTAGTTACAATATGATGTACAAGGATAAAATGAGATTATTATACGAGTATTTTAAAGTAATCACAAAGTATTTTAGAGACATTTATATTTTTAAACAATCAAAAGGAATTGTATTTATATTTTAAATAACGCAGGCACCCTTATGGGAGTATCCACCTTTTAGCCTAGAGTCAATCTGTATGTCAGATCAGGAGTAGTCATCCGATTCGCTGCGATTGATGGCCCTCCACCATAGTTTGCATCCTCACACCCTCATACCTGTCCTCGCCTAGGCTTGATCATCTCCACACCGCTTCCTATAAAACCAAAAAGAATAGGTATTAATGTAGTTCATAATTATAATAATTTTTCTACAACACACCCCCGGAGATTCCCGTGATGTACGCCTCTTCGGGGATAATCGTTGATACAGAGAACACGCCCACGCTCCGTGGGCTATTTTACGCTGTTAGGGAAAAACCAGATAGCTGGTGTCATGATAATATACCAGTATTAGCTAATGACATTTAAAGTTCTTATTAAAATTAATGTGGAACTAATATAGCTCTTACGAATCTATGGTGAAACCTTTCCAACTACTGAGCCCAATGAGACGGGCTGCTCACTTTAGCGTTGGACGTCTGAAATTTATGTTTTGCTTCCGATCCCTTTTGCATCGCTCGAATGCATCCATTGCAAGTACACAACATTATCACAAGTTAAAGCTGCCAACGAATGGAAAAAAAATAAAAATACCTTGATATCTTCCTTGTGAGATTACATTAGTGGACTTTTGACCAATCGCTTCCAACTTTTTTCGCTAAGTCATCTCTTAGTTCTTTGACCACTCTTTTTCCTTTGACATAAATTCCATAGATCAACGAATTCCTTATATTATAAAACGAGGTTGTGTCTTCTGTTTTCCTGAGTTCCTAACCCATTTGCCGAGGATTTGATTGACCACGGTGAGATGATGTGCACTTTGTTCGAATTTCATCTTGACTATGGCTTCAATAAGGAAAGGGAAAAGGAAAAGAAAGGAAAAGGAAAAGGCACCAATATGGGAAAAGGGAAAAGAAAAGGGAAGGGAAAAGAAAACATGAAAGGGAAAGGGAAAAGGGAAAAGAAAGGCAAAGGAAAAGGAGAAAACGATGAAAGGGAAAAAGAGAAATGAAAGGAAAAAGAAAAGGGGAAGGGAAAGTGGAAAACGATGAAAGGGAAAAGGAAATGGAAAAGGAAAGGAAAAGGGAAGGGAAAAGGAAAACCACGAAAAGGAAAAGGGAAAGGAAAAAGGAAAGGGAAGGAAAAGGAAAACAATGAAAGGGAAAAGGAAAAAGGAAAAAGGAAAAGGAAGGGAAAAGAAAACGGCGAAAGGGTGGAAGTGGAAAGGGGAAAAGCGGTGGAAGGGTGAAAACGATGAAAGGGAAAAGGAAAGGAAAAGGGAAAGGGAAAGAAAAAAAGGGGTGAAAAGAAAAACTTATTGAAAGTGAAAAAGGGAAAAGGGAAAGAAAAGGAAGAAAAGGAAAACGATGAAAGGGAAAAAAGGAAAGGAAAAGGAAAAGGGAAGGAAAAGGGAAAACGTATGAAAGGGAAAAGGGAAAAGGAAAAGGAAAAGGAAGGAAAGGCAAAAACTATGAAAGGGAAAAAGGGAAAGTGAAAAGGAAGAAAGAAAGGTAAGAGGAAAAAGGGAAGAGAAGGAGAAAAGGAAAAAGGAAAGATAAAAGAAATAGAAAAGGAATAGAATAGGGCGAGGGAAAGGGAAAGGAAAAATGGCAATCATGAAGGGTATGCAGGGTGAGAAAAGGAGAAAAAGGCAAGGGAAAATAAGAAAGGTTGCAAAGTCCATGGGAAAAAGGGAAAGTAAAAAAGGAAAAGAGAGGGGAAAGGCAAAAGAGAACTTTGGGAAAAGGGAACAAGAAAAAGAGAAAAAGGAAAGGCGAAAAAGGGAAGAGAGAAAGGGTGAAGAAAGAGAAAAGGGAAGCAAAAGAGCATCGAGAAAAAGGAAGAGGGAAAGGATGGAAAAGGATATGGGGGAAAGTAGTATAGACAAGGGTAGGAGCAAGGAATAGGAAAGAGGAAGGGCAGGCGAAATTAGAAAAAGAGAAGAGGGAAAGGGTGAGGAAATAGAAAGAAAGGGAAAAAGAGTATAGAAAGGGAAAAAGAAACAAGAAAGGAGAAAAGCGGGAGGGAAAGAGATGGAAGAAGGCAGGTACAAAAAAGGTTGAAAAGGGAATGGAAAGGAAAAGCTGAAAAGGAAAAGGAACGGAAAGAGAAATGGTATGAAAAGAGAAAGGAAGGGAAAAAGGACAGAAAGGAAAGTTGAAAGGAAAAGTTTAAAAAGGAGAAGGAAAGCAAAAGAGCATGGAGGAAAGGGAGAGAGAATAGGAAAAAAAGAGATGGGAAAAAGGCGCCAGATCAAGAGGTGAAGAGGTAAAAGGAAATAGTATGGCACATGAAAAGGTAAGCAAAAGAGAACGTAAAAATGTATGAGAACGGGAAAGAGAAAAGGAAAATGAAAAGGAAAAGAAGAGAAAGGGAAAGGAAAGGGAAAAAGAGTAGTGGGAAAAATGGAAGAGCGGGAAAAGATAAAAGAAAGGAAAGATGATAAGAAAAGAGAAAGAAAAAAGGGAAGGGAAAGGGAAGGCAAAAGGAGGGAGAAGGTTACAAAAAAGGGGAGAATAAAAAAAAAAAGAAAGAAATTAAAGGTTCCTGACTTATACCAAAGAAGGTCGGGTACCATTACTAGTATTAAAATAATAAACAATACTATGACTAGGTCATGTACCACAAAAATAATAAGAATGTGGGACTAGGGGTTCAAGATTGTCCCCTCCACTCATGGTGGAGCCGACCATGTCTCGGCCTAGCCACTTAGCTAAACTCGACAATGAACGGTGAACTACAGTTCAACACTGCCTCCCTTCCATCAAGGTGGAGCCGACTATGTCCTTGCCGAGCACCTCTACCTAAGAATGAGAAGCAGTGATTCTGACCCGGACATCCGTCCCTTTCCACGCAAGGTGGAGCCGACTGCCCTTGGAAATGTCACCAATTTTATTTTTAAACTTAATAAATAACAAGTCAGTCGACGGAACCCGTGTAAGTGATCCTCCCTTAATTTAGGCAGGAGCCGACTGCGTCTTGAACAAGCCTAATACCCTTAACCTAGGAAAATAAAAATTTGATCATAGTGGAAGTGGATCAACCTGCACACATGGTCCTTCCACTCTAGGTGGAGCCGACCGAGGTTCTTTGAACAAGCGACCTAATTTTTTTAACCCATTTAAAGCTATAAAAAAAAAATGCAAGTGTGATGAACTTACCAAATGAAGAACGCGGTGCGCAAGATCCTCACGCCCAAATAAAAAAAAGGACAACCAAACCCTGCAACAAAAGTTAAAAGAATAAGAACAAAAAGAAGAAGATGAAAAAAATAAAAATTAAAGCGGATCAAGAAAGAAAAAAAATAATCAAGAAGAAGATAAAGGGTGGAGAAACAAGAGAAGGGGGAAGAAGAAATAAGGGAAGGGTCGAAGATGGGAATGGAAAGCACGAAGGAGAGAAGAAGAAAATGATGGGGGGAAAGAGAAGAATAGAATCGAAGGGAAGAGAAAGAATAGAAGGAGGAAAGAAGGGAAGAAGGAAGGAAAAGAAATATGAAGAGAAAAATAAGAGAAGAAGAGAAGAAAAAAAATAAGAGAAGAAGAAAGAATCAAGAAGGAAGAAGAGAAAGAAAAAGAATAGAATCGAAGAGAAGAGAAGAATAGAATCGAATAAGAGAAGAGAATAAGAGAATAAGAATAAGAGAAGAGAAGAATAGAATAGAATAAGATAAGAGAAGACTAGAATCAAGAAGAATAGAATAAGAGAAGAGAAGAATAGAATCGAAGGGGAAGAGAAAGAATAGAAGGAGGAAGAAGGGAAGAAATAAGAGAAGGGAAGAAGGGAAGGAAACTTAAATATGAAGAGAAATGGAGAGAAGAAGAGAAGAAATGAGAAGAAATGAGAGAAGAAGAGAAGAAGGAGAAATGAGAAATGAGAGAAGGAGAGAAGAAATGAGAAGAAATGAGAGAAGAAGAGAAGAAGAGAAGAAGAAGAAGAAGAAGAAGAAGAGAGAAGAAGAGAAGGAAAGTAGAGAAGGGAAGAAGAAAGGAAGGGGAAAGAATAGAAGAGAAGAAATGAGAAGAAATAAGAGAAGAAGAAAAATGAAGAACACAAAAAACCTAGGTTAGGCATGCACCTTTCAATCCAAAAAACATATTCAATAAAAAAAATATGATGTACTAACCTTAGAATAGTTGCTTGCGTGTCGATCGGGGTAGTAGCGCCGCAGACGCCCAAAAAGCTCAAGAGGAAGCGAAAAGACAAGGAGCGGAAAGCGGCCGCCGCTGTTTAAAAATTACGTGAGCCGTCGCGATGACGACGCGGACGCCGCTACACGCCTCCACGACGTATTTTGTTATAGCGACGTTATGGACTTTATATTTTTTTTGACATCTTTTTTTAAATGTGATGCTCATTAAAGTTTGTCCCTAGGTTTATTTAGGACAGCCTCCCGAGGCCTTCCGGAGGGCCCCTCGAACGGAGGATCCAACCATTTGATAGGAAGGAAGGTACTTTATCGCCCACGGAGACCAATCGGTCTATGGGACCCAATACAAAACGCAAAGAAGTTGATTATCGCCCGGGTTAAAAACCCCCGGCTCGGGTTTCGGAGGGAAAACCGGCAAAGAATCGGCCTGGCCGACAAACCGGGTCTCTAACATATAAAATGCGTAAACACCCAAAATATATACAAATATGCACCACACCCGTAGTGCCTAATCCGCAACCAAAGTAAAGGTGACCCGCAGGTCCAGGTGACCGAATGTACCTAATCCCTAGGGCACGACCCGACGGTGTGTTCATCGGAAATGCAAGGGCACCCGCCGTGACTAAGCGCCCGGCCCGATCCCACCGAACGCCCTGGCAACTCGAAAGTGTGAGACTCATCCCTCACTAGCACCGCTTGATGCCAGATCGATGAGCCCTGCCCGGGCAGCTCCCCAATCCACCCGCCTGCCTCGATGCAAGATGTAGGCACCGCGAATACTGAGGCAATGTGAGTCTCAAGGCTGTGGGCGGTACTGGAACGGGTGTAGAGCTGCGGGCCCCGCTAACACGGGTTGATAAAGCCTTGTAATGGGCCATTTTGACTCGTCGAGCCGGGTCCCGCAGCTTGCCAAGGAAATAAGCGCCCAGTACTCCCGCAGTCGCCACGATCGGGTTGCGCCCACCAGACGACGATCTCGTGGCTCCCTGACGCTCCATCCGCGAACCATCGATCTCTACCCTCCAACAAAGCCTCTAAGTCAACAAGGACCCACATGAAAGTAAGCCAAAAGCGGGATGGCATCACCTATAGTAATCACTTTCTCGTAAAATAGACGATGTGTCATTTATGGCCGCTACTGGTTGCAGGTAAGAATCTGCCCGCAGTTGTAATCCGGGAGCAGGGGGACTCAAGGTTTCACCTCATGCCTGCGGCTACAAATGCCTTCGCACCGCCTCCACCCAGTTTGAAAGAGACGACCGGCCCCAAACCTCGACCTCAGACAGAAGACAAAGCTCGACTCAATGCCCGAATGTATGGGACCGATGGCCCCAATCATAGAGCTCCTCGGGCCGGTGATTGCTGTTATTACGCATGGCATGCCGCTTTCCATTTCTTTGTCACATAGCGGATAGACGCCCCGCCAGAGTGAGGGAGGGAACTCCACCCCCAGGTACCTCAGGGTATGGGTGTGACGCCCCAAAGTACATCCCCATATGTGAGTGCGGTGAGGCATGGGGTGGCGTGGAAGAGGATATGAGAACCACCCCGGGTCTTGGCAGTTGACGCTGCTATTCCAGAAATTTAACAAAATGTGTCTAGGGTATCCGGCGGAGGCGCATAGCTTAAGTGTGGGCCAAGAAGCAACATCGCCCACAAGATAGATGATTCGGGCGATGACACGGGTGCGAAGTCGATGCTATCCCCATGCACCATTAAGCGGGGCTCTAACCGACAATGTAGAGGCCAAAAGTGTTGGCGCAGAGGGGGCAACCTGGGACCCTCGATACTACCGGTGAATGCTTGGCTCCGCTGGCCGATCCCCGCCAAAACAACTCTCATACAATTCATAGACATGGCATTACGCGACAAATGGAGCCCCTGACGTGTGATCTAGCCTGACTTTTCTCTCGGAATCAGACAAAGCCTTGCGAAGTCCACAAAGCAGCAATACAAGTCCCGGCCGATGATTCGGTACATCTTTCAATCGGTTGCCCTTGATTGTAAAGATATGGTCAATCGTTGAGTGGCCGGGGTCTAAAGCACACGCACTTTTGTGAGGGCTCGCACATCTGCCGCCCCTCGGGAACCAGGCTCGGTGTGATGTCCCCTACTGCGTATATCGATGCCCGCACGTATACAAGCGGGGAGTTCATCCCCGCGCTTTCCTCCACAGCGTCTGGGGCCCTCCACATATCCACTGTGACCCGTCACAGAGTCCCGCGGTGGGAAGAGTGAAGGGGTCATTTTACCCCCGTCTTTCCTCGGAGCCTACCTAGCTCTGCGGAGCGTAAACATACACGTCGGTAACATAACATCTTATATATCCACCTTTCGAAGGGTGGCACATCAACATCTGCATAGACAAAGATCAGCACAATACAAGGAAGTTCCTACCCAAGGCTGGAGACCGCGGGGATGGGTGCGACAAGCTTGAGCCTTCGAGTTCGGGCAGCAGAATCATGACAATGGATGGGCTGGCATAAGAACATGGCATTGGGTTGTCCCTCCATCCGCCCCTCTGTGCACACTTTGCGAGTAGGTTGAAAAGTGTTGGGACCTCGCCGGGTGCATAGCCAAAGGGCTACGTCTCTTTGGGTTACATCTCCCCACAGATGGGGCGGGGGGATCACTCCCTCGAGAGAGATCTACATGCCGACTCAAGGTGACTAGAGGCCCACTGCCCTTATTCGGGCTTGAACTCACCGGAAGGTCATATCCACCACCCCACAGTGTCGAGCCCATGCCTTGCCCACACGCGGCAGCTCAAGCCATTAGACCTAGTCACAATGATCCTGGGTAGGCCTTACACACCGGAGGGATCGTTCAAGAGTCGGGAACACGAACCTCATTCTAAGCCCGGTCTGGCCTTCACCCACAACCCGGTGGGCTCTTTGTACACAGGCTAAAACTAGTAATGCACTAAGAGGGACTAGCTAGGAGCATCATCTACTAAGCTTTAAGTCTCTACCCCCCTTCCCAATACAATGAGTCCACAGAATACATCCGTCCATCATATCAACATAAGTAAATAAGAACTAATCTAATTCATAGAGTTAGGTTCTTTAGTTAGAGTCAATCTCAGGATCTGCTTGGCTACTAAGGGTGATTTAATAGGCTAAACCCTCCGGGTTGGCTGGAATAAGGTTTAGGCTATTCAATCGACAAATACCTGATCCTGGTTCTCCCTCTCGATCCAAAGGCCCATGTCTCTAATCTGCCCGGGATGCGGTCGGAAGGATGATCGACAATTTGGGCGACATTGGCAGATCGTGGGAGTTGGAATTGACTCCTCAGGCGCGCGAATCGGAGCTCGGAAGGTCTGTGGGCGAAAAAGGGAAAGTTAGGGTTTGGTGCCTTATGTAGGCTATCAGTTAGGTTTAGGGTTTCCATGACCCTTGGTCTACCTTTAATGGGTTAAAGGTCTAAAAGTGCGCACATTGCTAAGTGTGTGCACCATTGCAAGCTGCCCCTAGGGGCTTCCCTTTGCTTTGGTACACGTCGGCTTACCGCCGATTGGGACATGCGGTACGCAGGAGGGTGCAATACGAAGATACGCCCTGGGACCGTATAATCGTGGCCGGAACGCCACATTCTCCCCACCTGAAATGATGTTTGTCAAAGACGCGGGTCTCCCCACCTTGGAATCTTCCTAACACGCAATCAACCCTCGATGCATACGATATACTACTATAATACTTACACATTTATTAAAATTACCTTAAGGTAATATTTTTAAATCATTATTACGCCATCACATTATCAAATGACTTGTCAATTCGTAACTTCTAATAAAACAAGGTACTTATTAGTCTCCGTTATCACAATTTAACACTTTCATATACAATTATTATTTAAGGTACTCTTCATCCCTTGCAACGCATTCCAACAAAATTTGTGTTGCAAGTCTTCGTACCTTAAAATCCTGCATTAATTTTACAATATCTATAATTATATACTTACTATCTTAATTATTAGAATTACTCTAAGGTAATGTTTAAGACATTACTGTACTATTTCATTATCCAATTAACTTATCACTTCATACTTAATCCACGCAAGGTAATTATTAACCTTACTTAATACAACATTTAAGTTTGTCAAAGTTTATCATTTTCATACAAAATTTACACTTCTAAGGTACTCTTCATCCCTTGCAACACATTATAACAAAATTTGTGTTGCAAGTCTTCGTCTTCGACCTCCTTGCCCTCCCTGGGCTCTATTGGCCTAAGGCTATTACACTACGTTATTACCATTTTAATTATTAATAAAATTTTGGTTATATGGTGACCACCCCACCTATCTACATGAATGCATGGCTAATCTCGGTATTAGGAAGAGGATGTTTCTTCCATCGTGGCCATGGAGACAGCCTATAATGCCTATATGGGCTCATGCCTACACCTTTAGTTGCCCGGGTGGAGGATAGGTCCTTCCCAGTATATGGGGCGTGAAGGCCAGATTCCTCCTATCAAAGCATATATATGGGGCTAGAGGTGCTTTTCCTATCAATGCATTCCTCAATGACCTCCTTTTCCGAGGTCGTCTACTTAGTGGGACCAGTAGACTTTGCAAAGCAAAGACCGCGGTCATGCCTACATTGACATTACACCACGTCCTAGAGATCACCGTAATGATCTCATCATCGGTAAATACGCATGCAACCCATACACGGTGATAGGTTGCATCGAGATTAATCTTAACTACACATGAAACTAATCTAAACACAAATCGACATGCCCGGAGCCGATTTTTTTTTCGGCTCCTCCTTTAATGCATGTGATTAACATAATTACCCTAAGGTAATATTTATGAATTAACATTATCATAGTACTGGGATACATTACTTCCGATAGTACGATTATATTTACTCTAATCTTTACAATATTTAACGACTTTAGATTAGCGATTATTTAAACAATAACCCCGATTTTTTGACCTATTGTTACATAGAGAAGGTTTTAATTATCATACACAAGAATTAGATGTGCTTCTTATTCTCTTCCTTGGGTCTGCATTACCCTTGGAAGTATATCCCTAAGATGCACTTAAGTGTATCTGAATTCTATTTTCTATCTATATTTATAAGGACCCCAGGGTCATATAGCTATCCTTGGAAGGAATTGCATTCTTGCTTAAGGATTAATTAACATGCTACCTCACATTATCGTTGTTATTTAACTTATTTCCGTATGATACATATCGCATGATTAAATTCTATGCAATTATTAGGGTCTATATTTAACTTATCTATAAGACACATTAAAGCTTATAATGCATGCATGCCTACCTAAGGCTAGAATGCATCCACCCGTTGAGCCGGCTTGAGTAATTTGGAGATGACTTGGTCGATTCGCGTTGCTCCCATAGTTTTGCTCCACTTCATTGGTGTAGATAGCTACCGTCCCGGTCCTCGCACGTTGAAGGCCTCCCGAGCCTAAGGTATCTATCTATTTTACGCTTCTATTGGCCGGCCATTGCGAGTGAACTCTATTCTACGGGTCGGTCAATTGATGCAAGTACGTTCAATCATAAGATTGAGCCCTCCCACTTTCTTCGAAAAGAAAATGGTCTCCAACCCCTTCAATGACGTTGTACACAACGCCATATCTATTCTCTCCCTTAAGAGGTTATACGCTTCTTACTTAGCGCATTAATTTACTAGCCTTAGCTACATATATAACCATCTAAGATGGATGCACATATTATGTTATCATTTATTTCAATATAGTTATGGGTTACCTACTTAGTTAGAACGATTCTATCCCACAAGGTTTTGTCATGACGACAATTCCTTTTGTCAAAAAAAGACTATTTGATTACTATAATTCTTATTTTAGATGTACCTTACATGTACTATTCTTTTATATTCTAGAGATTCCCCCTTTCTTAGTTATTTAAACTCTTGAAATATTCCTACCAATCGAATTGATGCCATCGTAACAAGTTGGCCGGACTTGTTAGATTACTTCTTTTCTTTCGGTTGGATTATTCTTTGGAGGTACTAGATTTATACATGGTCAACAATTATCCTAGTAATGATTCCTTCTTAGCGAGGAGATCAATCTCACCAAGTGGTTTCAATACATTGGATGTCTGTTAACAATCGTGTATAATTATAGTTACTCCTATGCATTTCCTTCCCAATCCTTGATGCTTAGCTCAATATTGGGGCGATCCTTTCAGCGAGAATATCTGGAAATGCCTTCTAATCCCAATATGGATGTTACCATCCATACATTTAACCTACTAGGCCCCATGGCCTTAGATCCTTGAGCTTGCTAAAAGCTCATCCACTCGTTGCCTACTTGAAGTAGCAAGGTAACGTTCTTCCGAGTCGCTCGATACTTCAGTCTCCTTGACGGTGGCTCCTCCTTGCTGTAGAGGTTGACTTTGTTCGTTAGAAGCCTCTCATTGCTGGTGGCTTTGATGGCGTAGTTGATCACTTGAAATCTTTCATGCCGCTTTTCAAAAGCCTGAAGGTGGTGCCGTTGAAAAAGATCTTTCATCTTGAACTCTTTGTCTTGGCAGCTAAAGGACGACTTTGTATCCGATATTGTTTCTTCGACTCCATCGATGTCTCATACGTCGAGTCCTGTTGTCGTTATATCGTGTTGCTCAAGAGTGTTGAGGATGTTGATTGCTTCCCCACCCGCAAATTGCCCGACATCTCTTCCTTTGATCCGTTACATTTTATGGAGGGAAGGAATAACAGGGGAACTATACATGCAAAACATATAGCTTATATGATTACAATTACTACTAGAGCTATTAGGTCCCCTTGCGCCTCCCTTCGAGGTTGCACACCTACTCCTTGGCGATGTCACGGTGTTCCTCCCGTGCAATGGTGTTGACGATCTATATTCTCCTATTTGTACGTTGGCTCGTACTCCGGGGTAACTTGTTGATATACTTGGGCCCTCCGACGCTTGTCGGTTATGGCACAACACGCTTTGCATCGTGATTCTAACTAAAGGTCTTTGCCGGTCGTTGATGCCTAGACATTGGTCATACGCTTCACGACTGTTCTCGGTGATAATTGTTCCTCCTTCATGATACTTGAAGCTATTTGAAGGCGTCTCTTGAGGTCAGGCGATTCCTTGGGCTATACTCCTGGAGTTGTTCTCTTCGTAGTTGTTCTTTGAATCGTCCATCCTTGGGTTCACCAAGTTGCATGCAAGTCCCGATGCAAGTCATCGGTTTCGCCTCGCTTTCCTTAGTTATTGCTTCTCCATCGAGCTTCCAAACTTCCTTGTTTGATCCCTCGATCACATGGCTTGGGGCGTTTGTCCCACGTTCCACGGCTATCTTTGTCTTCTTGTCTTGAGGTACCTTCCGGTGGCTTTGATTGTGCTCGTCGGTTTTGATCCTCCTGATTTGCCTCTAGGGGATTTCGTGGGAAGAAGTCGGTTGCTAGCACTTCTCCAGCTTTCAGTTTCGACCTTTGTCCCCTCGCATGTCGGTCTCTCGTCGTCGGGTAAGGCATGGTGGCTCTCCTCCCCTGGCCGGCTATGTTGTCGGGATGATGGATCCTTATATCTGCGGCTTGACCCTTGAGTTGAAGAAGTACCTGCCTTAGATATGCTCTTGTCGTTGAATAGCCCGGCTATTATCTTGAACTCTCTTTTTAGAAGGTGCTTGAGTTCTTTATCCTTTCGTTAAAGGTGTAGAATGCTTCTACCTTGGGCGTTTGAATGCCCGGAGATATGATCGGCTTCTTCTCTTCTAATTCGGTAGGGATTACTTTGTGAAGTCATCACCCAGTTGTTGAAGGCATATCTCCTCGCCGCGGTGCCTTTCGTAAGTGCATCTCCATCTAATCCACGTGTCATGCGCGATCCCCTATACCACAAGGTGGAATTATTGTCATCGAGATGTTGCCTTCTTAGTTGGTTCGTTGTTGTGGGCGTTCCTCCTATTGTTGAGGCCACTTTCGTGTCATAAGTTAAGTCCAAGTGTTGTTCTTTGTCACAAGAGGTAGTGTTGCGCCCCGACGATGTCCCGTGCAGCGATGATCTTGGACATGACCGATGTTGTCTTTTGTTCGACATTGGGTGGACGAGGTCTTCTACTTGAGGGCACTTAGGAAGTGTTTGGAGTCGGAGGTTTTGGCCTCCGGCCGTTTCTCCCTCATTGACTTGCTCTTCCATTTTGATCTTGGGCTATAGTTGTGCTTCCTTGCTTCCTCTTTTGGTAGTCTAAGTGAAGGAGCTTCCCGATCTAAAAGCGCTAAATCAAGTGAAACATGACTTTAAACTCATGTTTCTCCACTATATTGTGAGCACCCGAGATATACAATAGACATATACGCATTTACATTGGGATTTTAATTCATCCACTTTTTCAAAACAACTACTAAGATCTACTTAATTGTTTATACTCCTTTAGGGTTTCCCTCCTCCCATCGTTTGACCCTTTGGTTTTGCTGCATCTTCTTCTTCGCTGGTTGACTCCGGGGTTCCTTTTTGAGATGCTGCTACTATTGTTGAGCTTCATAATACGTCCGAGGCTCGTCCGCCAATTGCGAAGAGTGTTGGTCGATGTGATCCTTGAGAAAGATGCTCCTCCTTAAATGTATATTCGTCATGAGGAATGCGGTGGTAGCTCAAGCGTCCCTACATGCGATTTGTGTCGTTGCAAGGTTGCGATGTCGCGATCTTGGATTGATGGCTTGAGTAGGATCACCTTGTTGTTGCGGTCGGGCATTCTTGAATGTCTTGAGAAGATCGTGGCCGGTATTGGGGCGGCGGTATTGTCATTCCTCAGCGGGGTTGAATTTACGAGTCGTTGCTTGGGCTTTGCTTGATTAGGAGGTGCCTCTCACATTGCTCGGAAGTGTGGTCATCTCTCTTGCCCCTATCATGGCTCCTTCTAGTCGCCTTTGCGTGATTTGTACCTGCTGGCTAAGTCGTCTCCTCCGTCTTTTGGATCCTATCCATTCGAGTCTCGCACTCCTTATCTGTCTGTACATCGGCTGGGACCTTGATGTCTTCAAGAAGTTGTGCCTCTAGTTCTTCTGTGGCTCTGGCCCTGTACTTCGAAAGCAATGCTCGTATATCCTAGAGTCTAAGGGTCTACTTGAAGGGCTCTCCTACAACATTTTGGGCTCTATATGCAAACAAGATGGCTTGAGCAGCATTACTGAAGACATATCTATAATCTCCAAGTCTATGGACATTAGGACGTGTGGTATGGCATGACATGAGGGTTGTTTTGCAAAACCCCCATGATGTTTGAGGCATACTCTAAGGTCCTAGCAAAGTTGGTTTAGGGGAGTCAATCTCTACACATGAGGTGACTTGGGGCACTCTAGACTTCTAGCTCCTTTCTAGGTATCCCGGCAATAGGGGGTCAATGTGGCGGCTATATAAGTCAAACTCTATTAGGAGGACAGAATTAGGTTAAAGGTTTATGCTTTGGCATGACCCGAGGTGATGTACCAACAGTTGGACTTGGGTTGGTATGCTGAGGTCTAGATGACTATAACAAAGGGGTGTTCTTGGGCACTTGTATCTAGGAGTAAGGCATCAGCTTCGAGCTGAGAGCAATACTTGCGAGCTACTAATGGGGTATGCTTCTATTTACAAACAAACCACAGTTTGGAAAAACAATTCAAGGGTTTGAGCAATTTCGGTCATTTTGAGCTGGGGTTTGACATTTCTAGCCTAATTTGAGGTCATAAATGGATTCTAGGCTGTCTAATGGTCCTATTGCAACAATTTTCAGGCGATTTGGAGCTCTGTAGCTCAAGTTATGGAAGTTCAAAGTTTGGAGGTCTCACGGGTTTGCGCCACTGCTCAAAAACTAAAGTTTAGTTCTTTGACCGGTATGAGCTGTGAGACATTGGCTGTAAATTGGGTTAAACTTTTCCAATTTGGATGATCTAAGGGTAGTGTCCTCGAGTTAGGCAGAATGGACCCCTTACTTGGTCAATTTGGAGGTGTTTTGGTCTAGTTTGGACATGGTCTAGGTATGAAGGTCTCACAGGTTGCGCCTCGTTCAAAAACTAAACTTTAGTTTCTTGGACAGTATGAGCTAATAGTGAGACATCACACTTTTGGTGCGAGAATATCTATTTTACTAAAATAACAACTACTACTTGCTAACTTCGTCCTAATTAAGCAAGATCGACACATAAACTACTCACAATTATCATGTATTAACAAAATTATTGATTATTTACAACATATCTAGGGGATCTCCCTTAATTAAATTAGCTAATTACATGTCTTCCCTCATGAGGGTTACTCGGCCGCATGAGCAGTCACGGTTTGTTGAATCTTCAAAATGTTGGACCGGCTCACGCTCGCTTCTTGAGCCTTGGCCTCCCTCTCTCGTTACGCCCTCTCCTCTTCTTGTCTCTCCTTCGGCCTCCTTGGCCTCTGTTTTATTTTCTCCTTGTAGAGAAAGTCGAGGCGGATGCATTTTAGTGCGCATCATGTCGTCCAGTCCTGGTGTCTATCAAGATCTTTGTCTCTATCTAGCTTAAGGGTCTTGGTTCTAAGTCTAAGGCTTAGCCATTAATATTATCTAACATTATTAAAGCTTAAATCTAATTAAGAATTATAATTCAAACACAAACGATGCCCGCCCTCAGTGGTTGGCACGGGGGGGTTTGGGGGGGTTCAACCCTGTGGGTGGGAGGTTTAATTCTCGCTACCGCGAGAATTCTTTTAAGATGAGGTTCAAATAGATTGAAAAACTAGACTAATCTAGCTAATTCCTAGGCTAGAATTCGAATTACCAAGTTACTTTTTTTTAATTTTATGACCTAAAGATGTTTTGCATCAATGTCTCACGGCTTGCGCCTCGTGCAAGAACTGAAGTTTAGTTCTTCAACGGTAGCGAAATTGTGAGACCGATTTTTTTTTAATTTTATGACCTAAAGATGCAGCCAGCCTCGTGCAAGAACCGAAGTTAAGTTCTTCAACGGTATGACCGGAGACCATTACTTTTTGAGGCGCAAGAACAAGAAGTTTAGTTCTTCAACCAATTTCGTTTAGCGAGACCGCCATTTTTTTAATTTTATGACCTAAAGATGTTTTATCAATCAAAAAACGGCTTAGCCTCGTGCAAGAACTGAAGTTTAGTTCTTCAACCAGTTGAAATGGAGACCGTGTAAAGGTTTAGTTCTTCAAAGCGGAAGCGGCGCCAGCCGTAAGCGAAATGAGACCGAGTAAAGGTTTAGTTCTTTTAGCGAAGTCTTATTAATGTTGGAGACCAGGTAAGGTTTAGTTCTTCAACCAGCGCGAAATGTGGGAGACCACCTTACACGGCTCATGAAAATCTTATTAAGTTCCATTCGCTTAATTGTTACTAGCTTAGCATAAACTACAAAATGAGAAAAAATTTCCCACTTTTCGAGGTTTGAGGATCCTATCAAGTTAGTACCCACATGGGAGCATGGCTGCTTTGCTCTTGGTCTCCAAGAACATTGCTCGATACCACCGTGGCGTCCCCTACTCAGTATCGATGCCCAAGACCGTATACAAACGGGGAGTTCATCCCCCGCACCTCCCACACGATCACGGGGCCCTCCACATATCACCGCGGACCGCCTAGAGTCCACGAGTGGGAAGAGTGAAGGGGTCATTTTACCCCGCCTTCCTCGGGGGCCTACCTAGCCGCTGGGAAGCGTAAACATACAACGTTAGTAACATAACATCATATATCCACCTCGAAGGGTGGCACATCAACATCTGCATAGACAAAGATCAGCACAATACAAAGGAAGTTCCTACCCAAGGCTCGAGACCACGAGGGGATGGTGACAAGCTTGGGCCTCGAGGAGTTCATTGCAGACAGAATCATGACAATGGATTGGGCTGGCATAAGAACATGGCATTGGGTTGTCCACTCCATCCGCCCCTCCTGTGCACACTTTGCGAGTAGGTTGAAAAGTGTTGGGACTGGCCGATGGCCAGCCGGGTGCATAGCCAAAGGGGCTCGTCTCTTTGGGTTACATCTCCCCAGCCCGATGGGGCAGGTAGGGGATCACTCCCTCCAGAGATCTACATCTTGACTCAAGGTGACTAGAGGCCCTTTGCCCTTATTCGACTTGAACTCTTTGGAAGGTCATATCCACCACCCCACGAGTGTCGAGCCCATGCCTTGCCCACAATGCCAGCGGGCAAGCCATTAGACCTAGTCACAATGATCCCTGTGAGGCCTTTACACACCCAGGGATCGTTCAAGAGTCGAACACCGAACCTCATTCTAAGCCGCCCGCCCCTTCACCCACACAACTGGGTGGGCTCTTGTACACAGGCCGAAAACTAGTAATGCACTAAGAGGGACTAGCTAGGAGCATCATCTACTAAGCTTTAAGTCTCTACCCCCCTTCCCAATACAATGAGTCCACAGAATACATCCGTCCATCATATTAACATAAGTAAATAAGAACTAATCTAATTCATAGAGTTAGGTTCTTTAGTTAGAGTCAATCTCAGGATCTGCTTGGCTACTAAGGGTGATTTAATAGGCTAAACCTACTGGTTCGAAGGCTGGAATAAGGTTTAGGCTATTCAATCGACCAAATACCTGATCCCTGGTTCACTCCTCTCGATCCAAAGGCGTCCATGTCTCTAATCTGCTTCGGGATGCGGTCGGAAGGATGATCTGACAAGCTGGGGCGCACTGGCAGATCGTGGGAGTTGGAATTGACTCCTCAGGTGCTTGGTCGAATTTCCGGAAGGTGCGTGGGCGAAAAAGGGAAAGTTAGGGTTTGGTGCCTTATGTAGGCTATCAGTTAGGTTTAGGGTTTCCATGACCCTTGGTCTACCTTTAATGGGTTAAAGGTCTAAAAGTGCGCACATTGCTAAGTGTGTGCACCATTGCAAGCTGCCCCCTAGAGCCCTTGCTTGGGCTGCGTTGGGCGTACCGCGTCGATTGGGATCGGCGTGTCGTGTGATCGGTGAAGATGCGATATCGCCCAGGGGACCGTATCGTGTTGAAACGTCACATCCGGGAGGGTGGTCATTAGCGTCGCGGCCGGGAGCCGGCGCGAAGGGCTGCCTCGGGAACTTTTGGATCCCTCCGGGGTCCGGACTCTCCCCTCTTGTGAGGGATCCCTGCAAGGTCCTGGCCTCGTTTGACTTGGGGGAGGGTGCCAGCTTGGTTGACCCGCAACGGGCTGTTCCGACCATTCTAATACTAACCCTTTGACCTAGACCTTCTCCAAAAATTCCAAAAATTGGGCTGTGTGTCTTTGAGATGAATTAGGAATCCAATTTGGCAAAAATCTGAATTTATTTTAGGTACAATGCATTAATTACGAATTTATGAATGTCTTGCCCAACAAAGCCCCAGACTTCTAATTGCCACATCAGGAGGAGGACAGGCCCAAACTCCGTTCCGTCAGTTCCTATTGCTCCGCGTTCTTGGCCGCAGCTTCTCGGCCAGGTCCCAACTGCAACAGACCAAGACTCGGCCCCCCAAATGCAAACCCTTCTAGAACCTGGCAACCTACATGGTTTACGTTTCGGAGGCCCTCTCCTTGTCGGATTCGGTAGGGACCTTCTTGGCCGTGACTTGGCGTGGAGTGGGGGTGTTGGCCGCAGGCGGGGACCCTAAAATCCCCGGAAGCTGCTTGCCCCGAATTTCCTCTCCCTAAGGCCCTGGGGACGGACGGGCGACCTCCCCTCTCCGGAACTACAATTTGGCTCTGCCAATGGACTCAGAATGTCGACATTGCCCTAGGGACCAAGTTCTGTGGCCAGAAGACCAAAACTCGGCCCCCAAAACGAAAACCCTTCTAGAACACAGCAACTCCACGGGGTTTGTTTGGAGGCCCTCTCCTTGTCGATTTGGCGGAACCTTGCGCCGTATCTTGCGTGGAGTGGGGGTGTTGGCAGTGGGCGGTGACCCTAAAATCCCCCTGAAAGCTGCTTGCCCCGAATTTCCTCTCCCTAAGGCCACAGGGGCCGGGCCGGGCGACCTCCCCTCTCGGAACGCAATTTGGCTCTGCCAATGGACTCGAAGCGTCGACATTGCCCTAGGGACCAAGTTACGTGGCGAGAAGACCTCGGCCCCAAAAAGCGAAAACCCTTCTAGAACACGGCAACTCCACGGGGTTTACGTTTGGAGGCCCTCTCCTTGTCGAGATTTGGTAGGGACCTTTAGCGGCCGTGTCTTGGCGTGGAGTGGGGGTGTTGACGCCTTGAGGCGGTGACCCTAAAATCTCCCAAAGCTGCTTGCCCCAAATTGGTTTATTACGAGTTAATTATGCCATCCATGTCAAATAGCTTTAGGAAGCAGTCCGTTGAACAAGGGCATTCTCTCTATTCATATGCCTTGATTGAAAAACACAACCATCATTACAAGCAACCAAATCTAAACCCCCAACCCGCGGTAGTCTTTTGCTTTTACGTAATCATTTAACTTCATTCTAGTAGTTATGATGTTTTTTTAATCATTTATCTTCATTCTAATAGTTTATCTTATTCTCAATGCAATCTTAGACCAAGTATAACGTCCGACCCACCAAGGTCAACCCCAAGTACAACGATCCCACAAACTCCATTTCTTTGACCTTAGCTAACCCTTTGATCTAGACCTTCTCAGAAAATTCCGAAAATTGGGGGTTTGTGTCTTGGAGATGAATTAGGAATCGGTGGCAAAAATCTGAATTTATTTTAGGTACAATGCATTAATTACGAATTTATGAATGTCTTGCCAGCAAAAGCGCCCCCGACTTCTACTTGCCACATCGGGAGGAGGACAGGCCCAAACTCCGGCTCCTTGGTTCTCCTTGCTCCGTATTCTCCATTTGCGGCTTCGGCCAGGTCCCAAGTACCTTGAGACCAAGTCTCGGCCCCCCCAAAGCGCCAAACCCTTCTAGAACACGGCAGCCCACGGGGTTTACGTTTGGAGGCCCTCTCCTTGTCGATTCGGCTGGTGCCTTGCTTGCAGTGACTTGGCGTGGAGTGGGGGTGTTGATGCCGAGGCGGGGACCCTAAAATCCCAGGAGGCTGCTTGCCCAATTTCCTCTCCCCAAGGCCACAGGGGCCGGACCGGGCAACCTCCCCTCTCGGAATCGCGATTTGGCTCGCCAATGGACTCAAGAGCGTTGACATTGCCACAGGGACCAAGTTCCGTAGGAAGACCACCCGACCTCCACGAAGCGCCAAAGTAGCTCACTTCCATCACACTTTCGTAGTCAATTGGCCTAGGATGTGGATGCGGGATCTTGTCGTGGAGGCGTGAGTGTTTTTTTCTTTTGCAAAAACCGACCTTGTAACTTGCTCCCTAGGGTAATTTAAGCCATTAGGACGATTTGGCGGTCGATTTGCCATTAGGAGCCTCCCGGTGCCCGAGCGACAAAACAACTGCGGTTTATACAAGACCAGACCTCGGGGCCGCCCGGCAGGTTTGACAAGTTCTCGGACCCGATCACGGAATCTTTTGGGCCTTCGAAGAGGGCCCCGGCAGGAGGATCAGCGGTCGGATAGGGGAGCAGGGCTCGGGAGGGTGGTCATTAGCGTCACGGCCCGGGGGCCCAGCGCGGGAAGGGGCTGCCTCCGGGAACTTTTGGATCCCGCCTCTTGGGGTGGGACTCTCCCCCTCTTGTGAGGGATCCCTGCAAGGTCTGGTCTCGTTTGACTTGGGGAAGGGTGCCGGCTCGGTTGCCACCTTGGGCTGCCCGGCCGTTCTAATGCTAACCCTTTGACCTAGACCTTCTCCAGAAAATTTCGAAAATTAAGTGTGTCTTTGGAGATGAATTAGGAATCGGTGGGCAAAAATCATAATTTATTTTGGTACAATGCATTAATTGCGAATTTATGAATGTCTTGCCCTTTGCAAAAGTGCCCCGGACTTCTACTTGCCACATACGGGAGGAGGACGGGGCCCAAACTCGCTCGTCCGGTTCCCCTTGCTCCGTATTCTCGGCTGCGGCTTCTGCGGCCCGGTCCCAAGTGCAGAGACCAAGTCTTGGCCCCAAAACGCAAACCCTTCTAGAACCTGGCAACCTGCGGGGTTTACGTTTGTGAGGCCCTCTCCTTGTCGGTTAGGGACCTTGCAGAGTGACTTGACGTGGAGTGGGGGTGTTGGCGCCAGGCGGGGACCTAAAATCCCGGGAAGCTGCTTGCCCCGAATTTCCCTCTCCCCAAGGCCCAGGGGCCGGGCGGGCAACCTCCCTCGGAATCGTGATTTGGCTCACGCCAATGGACTCGAAGCGTCGACATTGCCACAGGGGACCAAGTTCAGGTGGCGAAGACCACCCGACCTCAAGAAGCGCCAAAGTAGCTCACTTCCATCACACTCGTAGTCAATTGGCCTAGGATGTGGGTGCGGGATACTGTCGTGGAGGCGTGTGAGTGTTTCTTTCTTTTGCAAAACCGACCTTGTAACTTGCTCCCTAGGCTAATTTTCGCCATTAGGACGATTTGGCAGGGTCGATTTGCCATTAGGACCTCCCGGTGCGAGCGACAAAACACTGCGGTTTATACAAGGCCGACCTCGGGGCCTTGCGGTTTGACAAGTTCTCCCGGACCGATCTGGAATCTTTTGGGCCTTCGAAGAGGGCCCCTGACGGGAGGAGGATCCAGCGGTCGGATAGGGAGGCAGGGCTCGGGAGGGTGGTCGTAAGCGTCTGCACCCCCAGGGGGGCTACCCGAGGGAAGGCTGCCTCGGGAACTTTTGGATCCAGCCTCTTGGGTCGGACTCTCCCCTCTTGTGAGGGGATCCTGCAAGGTCCTGGTCTCGTTTGACTTGGGGAAGGGTGCCGGCTTCGGTTGCTGCACGCGGGCTGCCGGCCCGTTCTAATACTAACCCTTTGACCTAGACCTTCTCCAAAAATTTCAAAATTGGGCTATGTCTTTGGAGATGAATTAGGAATCGGTGGCAAAAATCAGAATTTATTTTCGTACAATGCATTAATTGCGAATTTGTGAATGTCTTGCCACTTTAAAAGCGCCCCCAGGCTTCTACTTGCCACATCGGGAGGAGGGACAGGCCCAAACTCGCTCCGGGGTCGGTTCCGGAACCTTGCTTCGTGGAGTGGGGGTGTTGGTATTCTCCATTGCGGCTTATCGGCGCAATTTTGGTCCAGTTGGCAGCGGACCAAGTCTCGGAACCCCCAAAAGCGCCAAACCCTTCTAGAACACGGCAACTCCACGGGTTTTACGTTTGGGAGGCTCTCTCCTTATAAAATTGGTAGGGACCTTTGCCGTGACTTGATGTGGAGTGGGGTGTTGGCCTTGACGGACCCTAAAATCGCCGAATTTGCTTGCACGATTTCCTCTCCCAAAGGCTTGGGGGGCGGACGGGCGATCTCCCTCCGGAACGCGATTACGTCTGCCCGATGGACTCGGGGCGTCGACATTGCCACAGGAGCAAGTTAAAATTGGCAGGAAGACCACACATGTTCACCCAACTAAAAATGAGTTTTTGACATGGCGTATCGTCGCCTGTGACGTATTTATCAACAGTCCGCGGTCACCTACGACTTGGCGGTGCGTGGCGCCCGGGGAGGTAATGTCGCGTCACGTCGCATCTGCGGCGTCACATCAAGAACATCCACACGCGTGACACTGTCATCCGCGGCGCCCCGATCACACTGGCGTGACAGATAGACCAAGTGACGCGACGTCGCATGCGACGTGACGTCGCAAATGTGGCAACTGTCGTCCACTTGGCGCTGACATCCACCTGGCGTGACAGATCTGCCAGGTCACGAGTGTCAGACGTCGCAGTACACGTCGCATGCGACGTTCCTGCGACGTGACGTCGCATTGACGTCGCATGGTCACGTAAATTGCGACGTCACGTCGCAGGAACGTCGCAAGCCCACGTCGCTAAATGGCCATTCTCTTGTTGTGAAAATGCCTTCAAAAGCTCAGACACTTTCTACAGATCCTTCCTGCAGCCATCTTACAAATACAAAATTAGTTGCATCATGCACTATTTCTTTAATTTGGTTATTGTTGATTGATCCTGCATAAAAAATAAATGAGAGCAAAACAATCAAACAATCTTTCTTATAAGATGATTAGGAAAAAGATTAAATGTGCAATATTTCTAGAATGATTGTGAATATATATAAACCATGAAAAGTGATGCATGGGTATAAATATATGTCCTTTGGCATACGAACATTATTATAGTTCTAGAGCTATTGCGACAAGGTGGACAAAATGGCCCTTGTGGGCATCTCCATAAACAGAACATGCTGACAAAGAGGCAGAAAGTAGGAAAATGCCAGGTGTCTTCAACAAGGTATCAATGGAGGAGATTTTGAGCAAAGTCAAGCCCCAAGGCACGCGTAATAATGCATATGCAATAATTTCTATAAAGGATAGGAAGATATGAAAAATAGTAGGCATGGAATGTAAACCCTCTAAAAATAAACAATGGTTATTACAAGCCCCCCAATCTATGTGCTTCTTAAATCTAGAATGGAGAAGGAGAAAGAAGTCAGAATCCAGAATGGTATTATCAAATTGCACCTAGGCACTACTTACCCCATAATATCAAGACATGGTTTAAATGAATTTATTAGAGCATTGACCATGCCTCGTTGCTAATGTCCACCATAATAAAATTATTGCTCGCAAACATAGGCAATAAAGAAAAATAATGATATGGCTAGCCAAAAAAATAGAATAGACAAAATGAGATAAGGCTAGGCTAATTGGTAGGACTAGCAAGACCATGCAAAGAGGCGAGATGCATGACAAAATGCTTAGAATAAGGAAACGATGCAAAAGAAAATGACAGAAGGTAATTTCACCAATCCAATATAGTTCCCTAACAGCTACTCATGATATCGCCATATTGCACTACAAATCATAAAGCCTACAACCAATTAACCCACAAGTCTTGGGCGATGTAGCCCAACTCTAAAGAATAGAATAGAATAGATAAGCACCATCTATAAAGAATTGAGAAGAAAGAATAGAATAGAATAGCAAACAAGGGTATAAAAGTGTATTTTTGGTGTATTTCAAGGTGTAGAATACATCAACCGTGGGGATAATATATAAAAGGTTTTACGACGTGGATATGAAGCATGTTGTAGAACAATATTATAGAAACAAGGCCAAGGTATCAAAGAGAGTATAATTACACGGTCCAACAACCACAGACTTGAACAAATATAAAACAAAATAGATGGTGTATAAGGGCTAGGAGAAGTAAATGATGCATAAGAATTACAAATAAAAGCTTGCATATATAGAATGTAATCTAATATCAATATAGCTACCCCAAAGGCTAATCATGATCCTAGCAACCATATTGAACTGTATTATCATACTCTCGAGATAATAAAGGCAACCAGTGTCCGTCAAACCATGGTCTTAACCAATTACTAGAGATATAACGACAACCATAATTCATGGCCCATCAAACAACATGCACCACAAACCAAGAGAGCATCTATGAATTTAAAACCATGACTTTACCATTCCCTAGAAATGACGTCACAAAGGGTACACAAATAACATGGGTAAGATAAAACCAAACATAATTTGATAATTTGACCCACTATTATGAATCCAATCAAAGATAAAAAAGTGTCCATGCACAATATCCGAAATCCCTGATATTTCCATCATAATACATGCCAAGATATATTTGGTTAGCCCACACCGTTTACGCTTGAAAAGATTGTCCAACAATGGATTACCAAGGAGTCTTAACAAGAATACATTAAAGTATAAAGAGTTAAAAGATGTAAAAACAACCGAGCTATGCATCAGGAAAATAAACTACCAAGGGAAATGGATAGCTCAATATAATTGCACCACAATGCCTTATGATCTTGAAAAAACAAATATCTTATAACTTCCAACCACAATAAAAATACACTTGAAGCAAAACATTACCAATCATAACGTTCATAGAAAGGCAAAGGAATTATACAATTTAAAAAGACAAGGACTTGACCAACTCCGCTAAATAAAATCAACAATCCTGGACAAAGTAAAGCACTTATGGTTGTAAGAGTGAGCATGTCAAGTGATCATAGCTAGTTCATATGGAACATTAATAGTTCAGTATGATGACATGACAACTGCTAGGAAGTGGTAAAATTATGCTTTGCAATGGTATAAAACAACAAAATGTAACAAGAAGGCAAACAACTTGATGGAGAAAAATTAGTGCGTAAACATGAAGCATAGTTGTATCGAGTCCAAAATAAAGTAGAAATCAATGGACTTGTGTGTAGCTGTTTTGAGTTTTGCAAATTGTGTGCACGGATGGTAAATGACGGCAAAAAGAAAACCTTATCAATAGTTAAAGCGAAGTCTACATAATAGTTAAGCTTTAATGAAAGATACGGGTCAAGAGGAGAGCTAAAATTATTACAAAGGAAAAGAGATCAGCCAAATATTTCAAGGGAAATACCACTGTTTAGGGACGACTATATACAACAGGTTACGGCCTTCTACATAGCCGATTGGATAGTTAGAGACACAAACGACTACTTCCTATCTGAAGATGATCCAATAATAGCTTATCCCACACAGTCAAGAAGTCATAGCTTGTGAATTTGTTCTATTGCCGATTGCCTTGCACAAGGTTTTCACATGAGCAACACATAATCCAAAATTAAGCCTCGGGCTGCTAATTTGCACCAGATTTTCACATGAGCAACACTTATTCCAGATTATATATAAAAAGTTCTGCCATTACCGATGATTCTAGATCAAGGAGGATGAAATAGGGAGGTAAGGAAAAAAGTATACAACGCAATATCTGCTATGAAGCATCTACTAATGAACAACTCTAAATACGTAAGAATTTGCTGAAGGAAATAATTAACACCTTACCAGATCCAATGTCCTTCATTACACTTGTAACTGGATGCCCTATGCTCAGACATAACCTATGACGTCCCCTACTCGTTATCTGGCTTCATACCGTATACAAATAGGAGTTCATCCCACTTTTGACTCCCACACCGATCTGGGGCCCTCCACATATCCTTTGTGGACCGTCTAGAGTCCACAGTGGGAAGAGTGAAGGGGTCATTTTACCCCGTCTCCCTCAGGGCCTACCTAGCTGCGGAAGCGTAAACATACACGTCAGTAACATATCATCATATATCCACCTCGAAGGGTGGCACATCAACATCTGCATAGACAAAGATCAGCACAATACAAAGGAAGTCCTACCCAAGGCTCAGACTCCAGGGGATGACTGACAAGCTTGGTCTCAGAGTTGGTCGCGGGCATTTAATCATGACAATGGATTGGGCTGACATAAGAACATGGCTTAGGGTTGTCCACTCCATCCGCCCCTCCTGTGCACACTTTTGCGAGTAGGTTGAAAAGTGTTGGGACTGATCAGAGCCTTCAGGGTGCATAGCCAAAGGGGCTATTCTGGGTTACATCTCCCAGTCCCGATGGGGCGGTGGGATCACTCCCTCGAGGAGATCTACATGCTAACCCAAGGTGACTAGAGGGCCCTTTGCCCTTATTCGACTTCAACCCACTAGAGAGTGACGCATCACTCCACGGGTGTCGAGCCCATGCCTTACCCACACTTAGTGGCAAGCCATTAGACCTAGTCACTCTGATCCCCGGTAGGCCTTACACACCAGAGGGATCGGTCAAGGGTTAGAACACGAATCTCATTCTAAGCCCGGTCGGCCCCTTCACCCACAACCAGGTGGGCTCCTGTACACAGGCCGAAACTAGTAATGCACTAAGAGGGACTAGCTAGGAGCATCATCTACTAAGCTTTAAGTCTCTACCCTCCTTCCCAATACAATGAGTCCACAGAATACAATCATCCATCATATGATCATAAATAATAAGAATTAATCTAATACATAGAGTTAATTCTTTAGTTAGAGTCAATCTCGAGTGCCGCTTTGGCTACAAAGGGCTGATCTAATAGGCTAAACCTACTGGTTCGAAGGCTGGAATGGGATTTAAGCTATTCAGTCGACCAAATACCTGATCCCTGGTTCACTCCTCTTGATCCGAAGGCGTCCATGTCTCTGTTCTGTTTCGGGATGCGGTCGGAAGGATGATCTGACAAGCTGGGGCGTACTGGCAGATCGTGGGAGTTGGAATTGACTCCTCGGTAGCGAATCGAGACTCGGAAGGTGCGTAGGCGAAAAAGGGAATGCTAGGGTTTGGTGCCTTATGTAGGCTATTAGTTAGGTTTAGGATTTTCCATGACCCTTGGTCTACTTTAATGGGTTAAGGGTCTAAAGGTGAGCGCATTGCTAAGTGTGTGCACCATTGCAAGTTGCCCCCTAGGGCGTCCTTGCTTGGGTGTATGTCGGCGTACACGTCGGCGGGGCGGTAATGCGTCTGGCGTGTGATTCTGTCTGATATCGTCTTGAGACCGTATATCGTATTGGAACGCGTCACAATCTCCACAATTTTGAATTGATCTTTGTCCCGCGACATCATGGGTCTCCCCACCTTGGGATCTTCTTAACCTGCAATCAACCTCATGCATACCATATACTTATTATTATAGTCATACATTTACTAGGATTACCTCAAGGTAATATTTATAGAACATTGTTATACTATTATTCAAATCAATGGTTTATCACTTATGTCATTATAACAATAACTCCTAATGTCTCGGTTATTTATTATCTATACAATTATTGAAAGTACTCTTTATTCCTTGCAACACATTATAACAAAATTGTGTTGCAAGTCTTCGTAGTTCGACCTCGTGGCCCTCCGGAGCGCTCTATTGGCCTGCAGGTCAACACTACGTTAGCACCATTAATATTAAATAAAAATTTTGGTTATATGGTGACCACCCCACCTATCTACATGGATGCATGGCTAATCTCCCGGCGTAGGAAGAGGGTGAATCTTCCATTATGGCCGTGGGGACAGCGCCTATATGCCTATATGCCGCTCATGCCTACACCCTAGTTGCCCAGCGTGGCGGATAGGTCCTTCCCGTATATGGGGCGTGAAGGCCAGATTCCTCCTATCAAAGCATATATGGGGCTAGAGGTGCTTTTCCTATCAATGCATTCCTCAATGACCTCCTTTCTCTCGAGGTCGTCTACTTCCGTGGAACAGAAGTAGACTTTCTAAGCGGAACCGCGGTCATGCCTACATTGACATCACACCACGTCCTAGAGATCACCGTAGTGATCTCATCATCGGTAACAACGCATGCAACCCTTACCTCATAGGTTGCATGCGTATATCTCTTAACTAGATAAGCTATTAATCTACTCAAATCGACATGCCTGAGCGATTTCTTGGAGATGACCTTGCCGGCCCCATTGCTCCATAAATTTGTGGATGCTTGTTTTTTCGTGTCTCTTTTAAGTACCCATGTTGCGTCTTCCACGGTAAGTGTTTCCACTTGACCAAGTCTTTGGATGAACTTCGGATCTCCTTGTTTTCTTGAATGCTTTATCAAGGATTAGCTCACGGAACTATTTCCAATTGTTCTTTGTCATCTCCAACATCGTTGGGGTATCCAAAATTTCTTGGATTTGGGTATGCTTCTTGACAAACTCCGTGGAAGACTTTGTGGATCTTTAAGTGTCTTGGCAAGTCTAACTTGTAGGATTGGTTACCCACTCTTTTGACTATTTTTAAAGGGTCCAGCCCACCTTGGAGCAAGCTTCTTGCAATTTCGATCGCGGACTTCGCCCGCTTCACCTTGATCTTGAGCCACACATTGTCTCCAACTTCAACTCTCTAGCCGTTCGATGCTTGCAGCCGGCGATGCTCTTACTCGACTCCTTGCTACTAGGAGATATCCTCGGACTTCTTCCACGAGCATTTGCATGTCGCCCAACATTTGTTGAGAGACTTCCACTTTTGACACGGGATTGTGCCAAGTGTCTGGAGTTAGGCATTGGTAGCCGTAGTTGATCATGAACGGCGACATTTGGGATGATTCCTGCTTGGTGCTATTGTATGCAAATTCAACAAAGTGAATAAATTCCTCCCACATACTTTGTTTGTTCCAGACATAGTTTCGGAGCATGTCTTCCAATATTCTGTTGACACGCTCTGTTTGCCCATCCGTCTGAGGATGATAGGCCGTGCTCATGGATAGCTTTGTTCCAATCGTTGTGAAGAGATCCTGCCAGAAGGCACTAATGAACTTTGGATCTCGGTCGGAGATGATTTCCCTTGGCATGCCATGGAGTCTGAAGATCTCTTTGGTGAAGAGCTTTGCCGTATCCATAGCTGTGTCCGTGGTCCTACATGGCACAAAATGGGCCATTTTCGATAACTTGTCAACCACGACCATCAAGGCATCCTTGCCTCTTACCGTCCTCGGCAGTCCTGTTATAAAGTCCATGCTGACTACTTCCCAATTAGCGTTTGGGACGGCTAATGGTTCCAATTCCCCTGGTATTCGGAGTTGTTCTGCCTTTGTTTGCTGGCATAACTGACATTCCTTGATGTAGCGGGCTATTTGCTTCTTCATTCCCGGCCAATAGTAGCTGCTACGCACTTTAAAATATGTCTTCATAAATCCTGCATGGCCAGCTATTGGGCTGTTGTGGGTGTCGTGGAGGATCAACTTCCTTACTCCAGATGATTCCGGCACGCACAACTTGTTCTTATGGTATAGGAGGTTACCTTCCTTCTTAAAGTTTTTGAAGGCTTCCCTCTCCTTATCCGTTCTCGCTTCCTTGCACAGGCTTGCCCATACTTCCTTGAAGTCGACATCTGTTGGCAAGGTTTCTTCTATCTTTTTCCCGAAATCGCTGAAGAGCGTCGAGATTGCGTTGCAGTGCACCCTGGTTGTCAGTGGATGCCTTGAAAGCGCATCTGCTACCACATTAAGCTTCCCGGGCTTGTAGACTATCTCAAAGTCGTACTCTTCGAGAAACTCCATCCACCTTCTCTGCCTTAGATTGAGATGTGGTTGTGTGAATACGTACTGGAGGCTCTGGTGATCAGTGTCCAACTGAAACTTCCTCCCTAAGAGGTAATGCCTCCAGATTCTCAATGCCCTGACAACTGCTAGCAGCTCTTGATCATGCGTCGGGTAACGCGTTTCGGCGTCGTTCATTTTCCTTGAGTCGTACGCTATTACCCGCTCTTCTTGCATCAGCACTGCACCTGTGGCTATCTTGCTTGCGTCCGTCGCCACCAACTTGTCCTTTTCCGGGTCTGGCAGGGTCAAGACGGGAGCGGTTGTCAAAGCTTCCCTCAACAACTCAAATCCTGCTTGGGCTTTCTTGAGCCAATGGTCGGCCCAATTTTTTACTTTCTCCGTCTTTGTCAGGTCCGTCAGTGGAGCTGCTATCTTTGCGAAGTTCTTTACGAACTTCCTGTAATACCCTGCTAGGCCAAGGAAACTTCTGACCTCGTGGACGTTCTTTGGTGCTGGCCATTGGATGACTGCTTCAATCTTGGCGGGGTCTGTCGAGATTCCTTCTGCTGAAATCACATGACCGAGGTATTCCACCTTTTCTGTTGCGAAGTGACACTTCGACAACTTGGCATACAATTGATGCCTTCTTAACTTCTCGAGCACCTTATGCTTTTCAATGGATTTACTGTACACCAGAATGTCGTCGAAGAATACTATCACAAAGGTGTCCAAGTATTCTCTGAAGATGTCGTTCATGAGTCTCATGAACGTAGCTGGGGCATTGGATAGCCCAAATGGCATTACGGTGAATTCGTAATGCCCATATCTGGTCCTGAAAGCCGTTTTGTGGATGTCCTCTTCCTTTATTCTGATCTGGTGATAGCCTGATCTTAGGTCGATCTTGGAAGACCTTGCCCCTTGGAGTTGATCCATCAAGTTCGTCGACACGGGGAGTGCGTACTTGTTCTTGATGGTGTGCTTGTTCAATTATGCGTAATCTATGCACATCCTCAAGCTTCCATCCTTCTTCTTGACAAAGAGGATGGGTGCCCCAAATGGTGAGACTTGGGCACGATAAACCCTAGATCGAGCAATTCTTGTATTTTGCTTCTTTAGCTCAGGTGAGTTCATGTGTGGTCATTCTATATGGGGCCTTGCTTGTCGGCTTGGTCCCTGGTTCGAGTGCTATTTCACACTCTACTCCCTGTAAGGAAGAAGCTTCTCGATCTCATCACGGAAAGAGATCGTGGAACTCCTTAATCAAGTTGGCGATTGGCTTGGGTAACTTCTTGAGCCCTTGTCTTCCTTGCTTTCTTCGGCTCGGGTTCCTCAATCTCGAGCTTGAAGATGTATGCTACTTTCTCGCTCCTTATAGATTTGAGCAGCTTCTTAGCGGACATACATTTGCATGATGGGGTAACTTCTTTACTGTGATCTCAATGGTCTTGCCGTCGGGCGTTGGGAAGGTCACCTTCAGCTTTCCACAATCTATGATGGCCCTGGCTGGACCAAAGGTACTCCATTCCAACGATCAAGTCGTATTTGCCAATGCCCATTACTTCCGCCCCATCACGGATATTAATTCACGGCAAGTCAATGTCGAAGTTGATTCTCTTCATTTTGTATGTCTTCTTGCCCGCTTGCCAAGATTACGGGCCTTGGTTTTGGACTTTAGTGGTTTCAATTTCAACATTTCAACCATTCTCGGGGATGCAAAGTTATGGCTACTTCGAGTCTATCAAGACTATGAAGGACTTGGCCTTTGCCCTTCCCTCTTGTGGTGATTACCTTATCTTTGGGTCTCTTGCACGATTACGTATCTATAGCGGCGAAGATGTGGCACTCACCACGATGTGTTGCGTGCTTCCTCGCCGTCCTCGTCGGCGGGGTGTCCCATCCCCAACTTCGCTGGCGGAGCTCATAACAAATGGGCGGTTCATTTTGCCGGTGGCCCGGCTGGAAACATCTAAAGCAGTTTTGCTTCTCCATGCATTCTGCCTTTTCTCCTTGGGCATCGCCCAAGAAGGACGTGCAGCTTTCGAGTAGTTGGATCCTTCTGTTTGTCATGAAGGACACACGCTTTCTTTCTGTTTGTTTCTTTCAGTTTGCTATTATATGGGGACTTTCTTTGGGCTTGTATTGGCTGCCCTAGGATGTGTAAAGCTCCCTGTTGCTTTCCCTCTGTCGATAGTAAGGCTGCCTCACTTATTTGTTTCGCGGTCCCGATCCTTTGCAAACTAATTGCCTTGGACTCAAGCCGGGGACCTTTGTTTTGGGGTCTATTGCCCTTACGAGTTTCTGAGTTCCTCGTTCAGCCCTTCTATGTAGCTTTCCTTTGCGTGTTTTTTTCGGTTTAGGCACATCTGAGTCTTAGCCTCGTGAATTCTTGATTGTACTTACGCGCGAGTCTTGTACCCCCGCCAATGCAATCGTAAAGCTGGCGCATCATGTTCGACTTGTGTTCAGGAACATAGTGTTTCTTAAGCTTTTGAGAACTTCTTAAATCGGCATCGTCCTGCTCAACCCATGGGCTTTGGCATAGCCCTTCCACCATATCGTCGACCCCTTCGGGTTGGTACATGCAAGCCACCACCGCCTTTGTCTTTGTCCTTCATGCCATAGGCGTTGCCGAGTACTCACTCATTTCGTCCAGCCATGCCTCCAGCTTCTAGGCGGATCTGTTTCGCCCAGAAGCTGTTCGAAGTTCAGGGCTTTCAAACATTGCCCGATCTTTGAGTCCACCTTCTTACGGTAATCTAGGGCCTTAGTGTCCATACGTTTTGCCGTCTCTACGGTCCGGCGCACTGCTTTCGGCCTCTTTTGGACTTCGAGTCAGGGTTGAGCTTGATTGAGGAGGTCTACGTGCTGGGGACCTCCTTCTCTTACTCCTTTTCTTGTCTTTCCCAGGCTTTCGGGCGTCGTTTAATGGCGGATGATGCTTGGGCTGCTAGTAGGGCCTTTATCTGGTCAGATGCGTTGCATCTGTGACAACTCTTCTTACGGTGTCATGGGGCCATATCCCTCGAAGAGGTTCCTTTGAAGGGTTTTTGTCGGGGAGTTTCTTCATCTGTTGGGCCTCTCTGTTTTTGCTTTCATTGATTCGTTGTTCCCTTTCTGCATACACAATTGGTCATGGTTATATGCGGTTAGTTTTGTTTGTTACATTTGCATTATTTGTGTTGTTGGTATAGTTGCGGAACAAAATATATCAACAAAACATTTAAAAATGCGAGAAGAAGTTATATTTATATTATATAATATGTTTACTACAAAAGACTTCGGTATCAAGATTCCTAACTATTCTTGATAGCGCCCGGTAGGATGGATTATCCTCTAGGAACTTCTTCACTTGGGATGTTCCCCTTTGAATGACCCAAGTTCCTAAGGGCGTTGGCCGAAAAGATCCACCACGCAAAGCTCTCGCCAAGTCTTGACTCTGCGATTGGAGGTATAAAGCTGCGGTCCACCGCCCGAGTCTTCCACCTTTTGTAAGGTATGGCGAAGTCGAAAACATCGAGTGCTACGCTCTCTTCACCCGAGGATGGCATATTGGTGTGGAGGGGTAGCCCGAGCATGCCGGCCAAATCGAGAGTGCGTCGGCATCGACACTCCTTCTTAAGCCCACGGGGGTGAATTTCGCGATGAATTACGCTATTCTTCCTTCCATCGGGGAATTACCCACATGTTCCAAGATTACGGCCTATGTATTCTACTGGCTAGAATACATCTGCCAGAACTACTAGCTAACCTCCTGGCAAGTCGGGGTCGACCAAGTCGGAAACGACTCGCCCATCAAACTCCTTCATAAACTCTAGGTATTGCTTCTCCAAATCCTGCTTCAATACCCATGTCGCGTCTTCCACGGGCAAGTGCTTCCACTTGACCAAGTACTGGAGGAACTGAGACCTCCTAGTCTTCTTGAATGACTTATCAAGAAGTAACTTTCGGCCTGCGATTTCAACTTGCTCCTCCGTCATTTCCAATAAAGTTGGAGTATCCAAAACCTCATCAGGGTTAGGATTGTGCCTTTTTAATAAACTTACGTGGAAGACCTTGTGAACTTTGAGATGGGCTGGAAGATCCAACCTGTAGGCTTGGGAGCCCACTCTCTCCTCTTCTTGATTTTGCTCGTTCGAAGGTTCTCCCTCACTCGAAGAAGATTGAGCGTTAGGGTTAAGGAGGCGCTCTTGGAGCATCGCCCGAATCATTACCGGCATCGACATTGGCGCTGGTAAACCGCTGGCGGGCTTTCCTCATGATCTGCTTGGTTCGTGCCATGTTTGACGGGTCGTCAATCGGATCTCGGGCGCCAAAGATCGCCTTAGAGAGCGAGAGCTGGTTTCTAAGGCGGGAACATTCAAATGAGGGGGGTCTACTTCTATTTATAGCTTGGGAAATTTTAGGTCAAAATTCAAGTTGCTCTATTTAGCCTGCTAAGGTACCTATTTAATTAAAACTTACACTTATTTCAGACTTTTTCTACTTATTGGTCTCGCAGTGCGCCTCATCTCAAAAACTAAAGTTTAGTTTTTAGACCCGGTATGGCGTAATTCACATATCTTTAAGTCATTTAAGTAATTAAAACATGCTATTCTAATTAATTCCTATCTTAGAATTAGCCTTACCACCTTAGTTTTCTCAAATTTGTCATGTTTGAGTGACCTTGGCTCGATGTCTCACGACTTAGCCTCGCTCAAAAACTAAAGTTTAGTTCTTTGCCGGTAGCGGTATTGTGAGACCACCTACTGGCAATTTTTTTTTGGCACATTCTTTTTATTCTTATTAAGTTCCAATTCACTTAAGCTGTTACTAGCTTAGCATAACTACCAAAAATGAGAAAAATTTTCCCACTTACCCGAGGCTTGAAGATCCTATTAAGTTAGTACTCTTTGGGAGTATGGTCGATTGCTTTGCTCTTGGTCTCCAAGAACATAGCTCGATACCTGCGGATGGCGTCCCCTACTCATATCACGATGCCCGCACCGTATACAAACAGGAGTTCATCCCCGCGCCCGACTATCACGGGGCCCTCCACATATCCTTTGTGTCCGCCTAAAGTCCACGGTGGGAAGAGTGAAGGGGTCATTTTACCCCGTCTTCCTCAGGGCCTACCTAGCTGCGGAAGCGTAAATATACACGTCAGTAACATAACATCATATATCCACCTCGAAGGGTGGCACATCAATACCTGCATAGACAAAGATCAGCACAATACAAGGGAAGTTCCTACCCAAGGCTCAGACTCGGGGAAGGGCCCGACTAGCTTGGGTCTCGGAGTTGGGTGAGGGGCGAGAATCATGTGTGATGGATTGGGCTGGCATAAGAACATGGCTTAGGGTTGTCCACTCCATCCGCCCCTCCTGTGCACACTTTGCAGAGTAGGTTGAAAAGTGTTGGGACCTGACTGTAGCCCGCCGGGTGCATAGCCAAAGGGGCTATTCCTGGGTTACATCTCCCCAGTCCCGATGGGGCAGGTAGGGATCACTCCCTCCGGAGATCTACATGCTGACCCAAGGTGACTAGAGGGCCACTGCCCGGGGGATGCACTTAGTAATAAAAGGGTATGGACATCTGCGTTCGAAGTGTGCCCAAAAACATCCCTAGTATACTGATCTGTGGAAGCTAATTTAACCCCTAAAGTATATATTTTGCCCCAGATAATGGCAAAAAAACCCCCTAATGGTAAGTATACAAATACTGAATGGTAAAAAAAAACCCCCTTTCTTGCATGCACATGTCCCGTACTGCAAAGAATACTGAATCCCCCGGGGGCCACTGCCCTTATTCGACTTAACCCACTGGAAGGTGAACTCCACCCCACGGGTGTCGAGCCCATGCCTTACCCACACTCAGTGGCAAGCCATTAGACCTAGTCACTCTGATCCCCAGTAGGCCTTACACACCAGAGGGATCGGTCAAGGGTCAGAACACGAACCTCATTCTAAGCCAGTCTGGCCCCTTCACCCACAACCAGGTGGGGTTCTTGTGCACAGGCCGAATTCTAGTAATGCACTAAGAGGGACTAGCTAGGAGCATCATCTACTAAGCTTTAAGTCTCTACCCACCCTTCCCAATACAATGAGTCCACAGAATACAACCATCCATCATATGATCATAAATAATAAGAACTAATCTAATACATAGAGTCAATTCTTTAGTTAGAGTCAATCTCAGGGTCTGTTGGGCTACTAAGGGCGATTTAATAGGCTAAACCTACTAGTTCGAAGGCTGGAATGAGGTTTAAGCTATTCAATCGACCAAATACTGATCCCTGGTTCCTCCTCTTGATCGAGGCGTCCATGTCTGATTACGCCTCGGGATGCGGTCGGAAGGATGATCGACAAGGCTGGGGCGTCTTTGGCGGTCGTGGGAGTTGGAATTGACTCCTCGGTAGCGAATCGACTCGGAAGGTGCGTGGGCGAAAAAAGGGAATGTTAGGGTTTGGTGCCTTATGTAGGCTATCGGTTAGGTTTAGGGTTCCCATGACCCTTTGTCTACCTTTAAGGGTTTAAAGGTCTAAAGGTGCTTGGCGCATTGCTAAGTGTCGCACCATTGCAAGATGCCCCCTAGGGCGTCCTTGCTTAGTATTCGTCATTACCGCGTCGGTGGGGCCGGCGATAATGCGTGTGGCGGAGCCGCGATGCGGTATCGTCGAGGCCCGTATATCGTCTTTGGGCGTCACATTCTCCCCACCTTGAATTGATCTTTGTCGCGGCATCTTTGTCTCCTCCTTTGGGATCTTCTTAACACGCAATCAACACGATGCATACCATATACTTATTATTATAGTTATGTATTTCGTAGTATTACCTCAAGGTAATATTTATAGAACATTATTATACTATTATTCAATTCAATAGTTATCACTTATGTCATTATAACAATAACTCCTAAAGTTTCAGTCTATCATTATATATACAATTATCGCTTGAGGTACTCTTTATTCCTTGCAACACATTATAACAAAATTGTGTTGCAAGTCTTCGTAGTTCGACCTCGTGGCCCTCCGGAGCACTCTATTGGCCTGCAGGTCAACACTACGTTAGTACCATAATTATTAATAAAATTTTTGGTTATATGGTGACCACCCCACCTATCTACATGGATGCATGGCTAATCTCCCGGCGTAGGAAGAGGGTGAGTCTTCCATTATGGCCGTGGGGACAGCGCCTATATGCCTATATGCCGCTCATGCCTACACCCTAGTTGCCCAGCGTGGCGGATAGGTCCTTCCCGTATAGGGGGCGTGAAGGCCAGATTCCTCCTATCAAAGCATATATGGGGCTAGAGGTGCTTTTCCTATCAATGCATTCTTCAATGACCTCCTTTCTCTCGAGGTCGTCTACTTCCGTGGGACAGAAGTAGACTTTCCAAGCGGAACCGCGGTCATGCCTACATTGACATTACACCACGTCCTAGAGATCACCGTGGTAATCTCATCATCGGCAACAACGCATGCAACCTTAACCTCATAGGTTGCATCGTGGATTATACTAAACAAGCTATTAATCTACTTTCGAATCGACATGCTGGCGATTTCTTGGGAGATGACCTTGCCGTCCCATTGCTCCATAAAGCGTGGGTACTTGTTTTTCCGGATATCTTTTGAGTACCCATGTCGCATCTTCCACTGGCAAGTGTTTCCACTTGACTAAGTATTGGAGAAACTCCGATCTCCTTGTTTTCTTGAATGCTTTATCAAGAATTAGCTCTGGAACTATTTCTAAGCGTTTGTTCTTACGTCATTTCCAACATCGTTGGAGTGTCCAAAACTTCTTACGGATTGGGGTATGCTTCTTGGCGAGACTCCGCGTGGAAGACTTTTGTGTATCTTTAAGTGTCTTTGGTAAGTCTAGTCTGTAGGATTGGTTACCCACTCTCTTGACTATTTTGAATGGTCCAGCCCACCTTGGAGCAAGCTTCTTGCAATTTCCGATGCGGAGCTTCGCCTGCTTTACCTTGATCTTGAGCCACACATTGTCGCCAACTTCGAATTCCCTAGCTGTTCGATGCTTGTCGGCGATGCTCTTTTGACGACTTCTTGCTGCTAGGAGGTATCCTCGCACTTCTTCTACGAGCTGCTGCATGTCGCTCAGCATTTGTTGAGAGACTTCTACTTTTGACACGGGATTGTGCCAAGTGTCTGGAGTTAGGCATTGGTAGCCGTAGTTGATCATGAACGGGGACATTTGAGATGATTCTTGCTTGGTGCTATTGTATGCAAATTCCACCAAGTGAATAAATTCCTCCCACATACCTTTCTTGTTCCAGACGTAGTTTCGGAGCATGTCTTCCAATATTCTGTTGACACGCTCTGTTTGCCCGTCCGTCTGAGGATGATAGGCCGTGCTCATGGATAATTTTGTTCCAATCGTTGTGAAGAGATCCTGCCAGAAAGCACTGATGAACTTCGGATCTCGGTCGGAGATGATTTCCCTTGGCATGCCATGGAGTCTGAAGATCTCTTTGGTGAAGAGCTTTGCCGTGTCCATAGCTGTGTCCGTGGTCCTGCAAGGCACAAAATGTGCCATTTTCGACAACTTGTCGACCACGACCATTAAGGCATCCTTGCCTCTTACCGTCCTCGGCAGTCCTGTTATAAAGTCCATGCTGACTACTTCCCACTTAGCGTTTGGGACGGCTAATGGTTCCAATTACCCTAGTATTCGGAGTTGTTCTGCCTTTGTTTGCTGGCATAGCTGACATTCCTTGATGTAGCGGGCTATTTGCTTCTTCATTCCCGGCCAATAGTAGCTGCTACGCACTTTAAAATATGTCTTCATAAATCCTGCATGGCCAGCTATTGGGCTGTTGTGGGTGTCGTGGAGGATCAACTTCCTTACTCCAGATGATTCCGGCACGCACAACTTGTTCTTATGGTATAGGAGGTTACCTTCCTTCTTAAAGTTTTTGAAGGCTTCCCTCTCCTTATCCGTTCTCGCCTCCTTGCACAGGCTTGCCCATACTTCCTTGAAGTCGACATCTGTTGGCAGAGTTTCTTCTATCTTTTTCCCGAAATCGCTGAAGAGCGTCGAGATTGCGTTGCAGTGCACCCTGGTTGTCAGTGGATGCCTTGAAAGCGCATCTGCTACCACATTAAGCTTCCCGGGCTTGTAGACTATCTCAAAGTCGTACTCTTCGAGAAACTCCATCCACCTTCTCTGCCTTAGATTGAGATGTGGTTGTGTGAATACGTACTGGAGGCTCTGGTGATCAGTGTCCAACTGAAACTTCCTCCCTAAGAGGTAATGCCTCCAGATTCTCAATGCCCTGACAACTGCTAGCAGCTCTTGATCATGCGTCGGGTAACGCGTTTCGGCGTCGTTCATTTTCCTTGAGTCGTACGCTATTACCCGCTCTTCTTGCATCACCTTCGCACTTTTGTGGCTATCTTGCTTGCGTCCGTCGCCACCAACTTGTCCTTTTCCGGGTGCGGCGGGGTCAAGACGGGAGCGGTTGTCAAAGCTTCCCTCAACAACTCAAATCACAGCTTGGGCTTTCTTGAGCCAATGGTCGGCCCATTTTTTTACTTTCTCCGTCTTTGTCGGGTCCGTCGATTGGAGCTGCTATCTTTCTTGAAGTTCTTCGAAATTCTGTAGTACCCTGCTAGGCCAAGGAAACTTGACCTTCGTGGGCGTTCTTTGGTGCTGGCCATTGGATATTTGCTTCAATCTTGGCGGGAGTGCAGCCGAGATTCCTACTGCTGAAATCACATGGCCAGAGGTATTCCACCTTTTACATTTGAAGTGACGCCCGACAACTTGGCATACAATTGATGCCTCCTTAACTTCTCGAGCACCTTTACGGCGTCTTTGAGCATGCTCTTCAATGGATTTCTTGTACACGGAATGTCGTCGAAGAATACTATCACAAAGGTGTCCAAGTATTCTCACGAAGATGTCGTTCATGAGTCTCATGAGCGAAGGGGCATTGGATAGCCCAAATGGCATTACGGTGAATTTGTAATGCCCATATCTGGTCTGAAAGCCGTTTTGTGGATGTCCTCTTCCTTTATTCTGATGCGGTGATAGATAGCCGATCTTAGGTCGATCTTGGAGAAGACCCTTGCCCCTTGGAGTTGATCCATCAAGTCGTCTGACCTGGGGAGTGCGTACTTGTTCTTGATGGTGTGCTTGTTCAATTGTCTGTAATCTATGCACATCCTCAAGCTTCCATCCTTCTTCTTGACAAAGAGGATGGGTGCCCCAAATGGTGAGACCTTTGGGCACGATAAAGCCTAGATCGAGCAATTCTTGTAGCTGCTTCTTTAGCTCCGTGAGTTCATGTGTGGTCATTCTATATGGGGCCTTGCTTGTCGGCTTGGTCCCTGGTTCGAGTGCTATTTCACACTCTACTCCTCTGTAAGGAAGAAGCTTCTCGATCTCATCACGGAAAGAGATCGTGGAACTCCGTAATCAAGTTGGCGATTGGCTTGGGTAACTTCTTTGAGCCCCTTGTCTTCCTTGCTTTCTTAGGCTCGGGTTCCTCAATCTCGAGCTTGAAGATGTATGCTACTTTCTGCGCTCCTTATAGATTTGAGCAGACTTCTTAGCGGACATACATTGCATGATGGGGGTAACTTCTTTACACAGTGATCTCAATGGCTTTGCCGTCGGGCGTTGGGAAGGTCACCTTCCGCTTTCCACAATCTATGATGGCCCCTGGACCAAGGTACTCCATTCCAGCGATCAAGTCGTATTTGCCAATGCCCATTACTTTCGCCCCCATCGGATATTAATCCACGGCAAGTCAATGTCGAAGTTGATTCTCTTCAATTTGTATGTCTTCTTTGCCCGGCTTGCCAAGATTACGGGCCTTGGTTTGGACTTTAGTGGTTTCAATTTCAACATTTCAACCATTCTCGGGGATGCAAAGTTATGGCTACTTCAGGAGTCTATCAAGACTATGAAGGACTTGGCCTTTGCCTTCCCTCTTTGTGGTGATTACCTTATCTTTGGGTCTCTTGCACATTACGTATCTATAGCGGCGAAGATGTGGCACTCACCACGAATGTAATCGGCGTGCTTCCTCGCCCGTCCTCGTCGGCGGGGTGTCCCATCCCCAACTCACGCTGGCCGAGCTCATAACAAATGGGCGGTTCATTGTTGGGGTGGCCCGGCTGGAAACATCTAAAACAGAGCTGCTTCTCCATGCATTCCTGCCTTTTCTCCTTGGGCATCGCCTGCAAGAAGGACCGTACCGCTTTCGAGTAGTTGGATCCTTCCTGTTTGTCCTTGAAGGACACCTGCTTTCTTTCTTTGTTTCCCACTGGTTTGCTATTATATGGGGACTTTGCTGGGCTTGGGCTGGCTGCCCTAGGACTGTAGCTCCCTGTTGCTTTCCCTCTGTCCTGATAGTAAGGCTGCCTCTGTGCGCTGTTTTGCGGTCCCGATCCTTGCAAACTAATTGCCTTGGACTCCGCTTCAGACACTGTTTTGGGGTCTATTGCCCTTACGAGTTTCCTGAGTTCCTCGTTCAGCCCTTCTATATAGCTTTTCCGCTGCGTGTTTTAAATTTCGGTTTAGGCACATCTGGTCTTAGCCTCGTGAATTCTTGATTGTATACGCACCGTCTTGTACCCCTGGCTGCAATCTGTAAAAGCTGGCGCATCATGTTCGACTTGTGTTCCCGAGGAACATAGTGTTTCTTGAAAGCTTTTGAGAACTTCTTAAATCGGCATGCGTCCCTGCTCAACCCATGGGCTTTGGCATAGCCCTTCCACCATATGCGTGCGGCCCCTTTCAGGTTGGCTGTCGCCACCCTGCCTTTGTCTTTGTCCTTCATGCCATAGGCGTTGCCGTACTCACTCATTTCGTCCAGCCATGCCTCCGCTTCTAGGCCGGATCTGTTCTCGCCCGAGAACTGTTCGAGTTTCCGGGCTTTCCAAACATTGCCCGATCTTTGAGTCCACCTTCTTACGGTAATCTAGGGCCTTAGTGTCCTACGTTTTGCCGTCTCTCACGGTCGGCGCTGCTTTCGGCCTCTTTTTGGGACTTCGAGTCAGGGTTGAGCTTGATTCGGAGGTCTCGTGCTGGGGACCTCCTTCTCTTACTCCTTTTCTTGTCTTTCCCGGCTTTGAGCGTCGTTTAATGGCGGGATGATGCTTGGGCTGCTAGTAGGGCCTTTATCCGGTCAGTGCGATTGCATCTGTGACAACTCTTCTTTACGGTGTCATGGGGCCATATCCCTCGAAGAGGTTCCTTTGAAGGGTTGCTGTCGGGGAGTTTCTTCATCTCTGTTGGGCCTCTGTTTTGCTTTCGGACCGTTCGTTGTTTCCTTTCTGCATACACAATTGGTCATGGTTGTACGGTTAGTTTTGTTTGTTCTGTTGCATTATTTGTGTTGTTGGTATAGTTGCGGAACAAAATATATCAACAAAACATTTAAAAATGCAGAAGAAGTTATATTTATATTATATAATATGTTTACTACAAAAGACTTCCGGTATCAAGATTCCTAACTATTCTTGATAACGCCGGTAGGATGGATTATCCTCTAGGAACTTCTTCACTTGGGATGTTCCCACTGAATGACCCAAGTTCCTAAGGACGTTGACTGAAGATCCACCCTGCAAAGCTCTCGCCAAGTCTTCGACTCTGCGGTCGGAGGTATAAGCTGCGGTCACCGCCAGTCTTCCCTGCCGCCTGTAAGGTATGGCGAAGTCGAAAACATCGAGTGCTACCGCTCTCTTCACCAGGATGGCATATTCGGTGTGGAGGGGTAGCCGAGCATGCCGGCCAAATCCTGAGAGTGCGATCAGCATCGACACTCCTTCTTCGCCCCTGGGGGTGAATTTGCAGTGAATTACCGCTATTCTTCCTTCCATCAGCAGGGGAATTACCCACATGTTCCAAGATTCTGGCCTATGTATTCTACTGGCTAGAATACATCTGCCAGAACTACTAGCTAACCTCCTGGCAAGTCGGGGTCGACCAAGTCGGAAACGACTCGCCCATCAAACTCCTTCATAAACTCTAGGTATTGCTTCTCCAAATCCTGCTTCAATACCCATGTCGCGTCTTCCACGGGCAAGTGCTTCCACTTGACCAAGTACTGGAGGAACTGAGACCTCCTAGTCTTCTTGAATGACTTATCAAGAAGTAACTCAGGCACGATTTCAACTTGCTCCTCCGTCATTTCCAATAAAGTTGGAGTATCCAAAACCTCATCAGGGTTAGGATTGTGCCTTTTTAATAAACTTACGTGGAAGACCTTGTGAACTTTGAGATGGGCTGGAAGATCCAACCTGTAGGCTTGGGAGCCCACTCTCTCCACAATCTTGAACGGACCAGCCCACCTAGGGGCAAGCTTCTTGCAACTCCCAATCCGAAGCTTAGCTTGCTTAACCTTGATCTTCAACCTGCGCTATCGCCTATCTTGAACTCTCTTACGGTCCGTGGCAGCCATTTCTGCGGCTCTTTGCCGAGCTTCTTTGCTGCTAGGAGGTAACCCCTCACTTCTTCCACCAATTGCTGCATATCTCCTAGCATCTGCTGGGACACTTCAACCTTTGACACGGGATTGTGCCAAGTGTCCGGGGTTAAGCACTGGTACCCGTAATTTACCATGAAAGGAGACATCTGACTCCTACTTGGCACTATTGTAGGCGAATTCCACCAAGTGGATGTACTCATCCCACTTGGACTGCTTATTCCACACAAAACTTCTAAGCATATCTTCAATGATTCGATTCGTCCTCTCCGTCGACCATCGGTTTGGGGATGATAAGGCGTGCTCATGGAGAGCTTAAATGCGAATGGTGCTAAAGAGGTCCTGCCAAAAAGCACTCATAAACTTAGAATCTCTATCAGATATTATCTCCCGAGGCATGCCATGGAGCCTAAAAATCTCCTTCACAAATAGCTTGGCAGTATCTAATGCTGTGTCGGTAGTTCTACAAGGCACAAAATGTGCCATCTTAGATAATTTGTCTACTACGACCATCAATGCATCCTTGCCTCGAAGAGTCTTGGGAAGTCTGTGATAAAATCCATACTTACCACTTCCCACGCATTCGGCACTTTGCTAGAGGTTCCAAAGCTCCACGGAATTGAAGCTGCTCCGCTTTGGTCTGCGACACTGGCTGGCATTCGAATATACGGCTATCTCTGTTTCTTCATCCCTGGCCAGAAATAACTACTTCGAATCTTGAAGTAGGTCTTCATAAACCCTGCATGCCCTGCTATTGGGCTGTTGTGTGTGTCATGAAGAATTAACTTCCTTATACCTGACGATTCGGGTACACACAACTTATGCTTATGATATAACAAGTTGCCTTCCTTCTTATAATGCTTGAAGGTTTCTCGTTCCTTATCTGTTCTAGCCTCCCTAGAGAGGCTTTCCCACACCTCCTTGAAATCACCATCAAATGGTAATGTCTCCTCAATTTTCTTGCCATACCCACTCGAAAGAGTTGATATAGCATTACAATGTGTTCTCGTCTCAAGGGGTCTTCTAGAAAGAGCATCGGCGACCACATTCAACTTACCTGGCTTATAAGCAATCTCAAAGTCATACTCTTCTAGGAATTCCATCCACCTCCTTTGCCTTAGGTTAAGGAGAGGTTGGGTAAAGATGTATTGGAGGCTCTGGTGATCAGTATCTAACTGAAACTTCCTCCCAAGCAAATAATGCCTCCAAATACGAAGAGCTCTGACAATAGCTAGAAGTTCCTGATCATGGGTTGGATAGCGATGCTCGGTGTCGTTCAACTTCTTGGAATCATAAGCTATTACTCTTCCTTCTTGCATAAGGACTCCACCTGTCGCTATCTTACTTGCATCTGTTGCTACTATCTTATCCTTGTCTGGATCTGGCAGAACTAGCACTGGTGCTGATGTTAAGGCCTCCTTAAGCTTCTCGAATGAAGCTTGAACATTTTCTACCCAATGTGTTCTCCAATCTTTCACCTTAGCACTCTTAGTGAGGTCCGTCAAAGGGGAGGCCCACTTAGCGAAGTCCTTCACGAACTTTCTGTAATAACCTGCCAGACCTAGAAAGCTTCTTACTTCCGCCACATTCTTTGGAGCTGGCCAATCTACTCTTTGCCGATCTTTCTTTGGGTCGGTAGAGATCCCTTCCGCCAATATGACATGGCCCTGGCATTTAGAGAGCTTTCCATACAAACGATGCCGCCTCAACTTTTCTAACACCCTTCTCAAATGTTGACTATGATCTTCAATGGACTTGCTGTAGACTAGAATGTCGTCGAAGAAGACAATGACAAACTCATCTAGAAAATCCCTGAAGACGTCGTTCATGAGGCGCATAAAAGTTGTTGGAGCATTCGACAATCCAAAGGGCATTACCATAAACTCAAAATGACCATACCGCGTTCTAAAGGCGGTCTTATGGATATCTTCTTCCTTTATCCTTATTTGGTGGTATCCTGACCTTAAGTCAATTTTAGAGAATACCTTTGCTCCT
>JAJEKV010000692.1:0-114116 GCA_021234155.1 Isoetes taiwanensis
ATTTAAATTGAGGGAACATTTGTTTTAGAATAGATATTTAAATTGAGGGACATTAAGTTTGGGGTGTATTTAAAATTTTTCAACCATTGCCTTATGGAATTTCCATGGAATATCCCTTATGGGGCTTTTCTGGGCCATCCACGCATCTTGACCCATCTTGACCCGATTTGGAAGGGCAGCATCTAAAAACCATTTCAATGTTTGTCAGCGACAACCATTTCTTTGTATTCACATCAAAGGCCTTCCTTTGCCTCTATTTCTTGCTTCTATTAGCATCTTAGAGGAATTGAACCTTTGTGTTTCACGGAAAGATACAATATATGCACAAAAAAAAAAAAAATAGAAAAACCGATAACACCACTTTTATTTCTTGCCTCTATTCGCGGTTCGAGGCATTGAACCTTAACTTCAAAAAAGATTGAACCGTGTTTCACCAAAAGGCCCGGGCAACAGCGACAATAGACCCATGACAACATACCCTAAACAAGAAACAAAAGAAATCCGAGGAAGCGAGATAGAGCCACATTAGTGCTGCGATCTGCTATGGTGTAACACCACAAACTCCCCCGAAAATATATAGCGAACAGAGGACTATAGTGAAGATATCTATGGTGAACATCTGTTGAAGCTATGATGTCCGTGAACACCGCGCACTCAAATGCCATTGCCGCCTTCCTACAAGAATACCATGCCGATAATAAGCGTCGAAACCCTAGATGCTCATATTTGGAATCGAGTACCCTGCGTCGGAGTTATACTATTACGATACAAATACCAAAATAGCCTTAAATCTTAGGTTATAAAGATACGGTTTTGTGATTTCCCGACCACATTATGGTTTTGACATTTAGTTTCAAAATTGGTGACCCCTTCAACCTGCGTTATTTTGTTACCATAGTCAACAATAGTGATATTTTTTTGTAATGCAATGCATTTGCCCTAGTTTTGCAATATGACAACCATAATAATAGCACTTAGACAATGCATATAACACTCTTACCTACAATGTGACATCTTTGCAAATAACATGCTTTAGCAATTGCCACTAACAATGCTAGAACCTACGTTTGTTATGTTACAAAATGAACGCCATAGCTGGATATGCATGCCTCATAAAGGTTTATCCAAATTGTAATTATTGCTTTACGAAAAAAAATCTAAAGGCTGCAAAAGTTGACATGGAATATAATGATGTGGAACTCGGATGGTGACATGTCATTTCTAGTCTGCTGCTTGCCACTATAACCTACTTATCTTTTTAATCCCCCTTTTTAATTGGCCTAGTCATTTTTCTATTTAAAAGTGCATAAAATGCTTAGTCATCATGTCTAAGGCAAATTACGCATTTTTTCACCCTTCATGTTTGCCACCTCACCACTCATCTTTGCCACCTCATCATACTCATGCCATGTCATCTCCCATATTTTTGAAAAAGTTTTACTTGCTCTTTTGATGCCACCTGGATTATTTACCTGGGGCCATGATGTCATTGCCATGTCACCTTATATGCCACTATTCTGCTCACACTTGCGCCACTCGCTCCAACGAAGTAGATTTCAACCACAGCACGTGGAAACCTAAGGCAACAAAGGCGGCTTGAGTTTGGAGATTTCTCTGTAGCACGCACACACCTCATTCATGAGACCATCTCCATGTCGTCAAATGGATGAAATGCTTAAGAAAATGATGAACAAATAGAGTGCATCTTTGCGCTTTGCATTGTCCCATAGATACGGCATGGCACAAATCTTTGCATATAGATACCATATTTCTCATATAAAAGGTTTTTAAACTCTTAACCATGGTCTAAAAGGCCAAAAATGTGCCAACCACTATTGGACTTTAAAATGTTCAATGGGTTTTAGTCATAAGGAATAAGTGGAAGCTAGGCCAACTTTATGGAATCATTCTCTTCAAGTTTTTGACCATGGAGATTTGTGGGTCTACATACCAATTATAAGAGCTTCTTTTGAACCGTCTCGATGCTCAACCATAAAAGACTTTGGGCATGGAAGTATGGCAAAAATGAAAATAAGTCTTTTGGTGCTAAAATAATATGGCAAGGTAAGGAAATAATGGAAGTATGATATGAGGGAGGGGTAACGCCATAGTGGCAAAATGGCAAAGGATGGTAAATTCAAAATAATAATGGTATCACAAAAGGCAAAGTGATCGGATTGAATACTCCCAAAGGTTCATATGGAAAAAACAAGGAAATGGCTAATAAAAAAACACAAAAGGGTGAATAAGGTGTTCAAAGAACAAAGGATGGATATGGGAACGAGAAAAAGGCTAAAACTAAGAGGGTGCAAGGGGTGGATATATAGTAAAGATGAGCATATTAGAATAAAAAAAGGAGAAAAGGACTAAGGCTTAAAACCACATTACCATGGGTCTTCCAAACTCCAACTTCAAACTTTAAAGGAGCATCTTCAATCTTCTTAACAAAGTCTTCTAGAACATGTCTTGACCAAATGTTTGCCCACAGATACTAACTCTCATGAAGTTTTACCTTGAGGTGCTTTAAGTTGACCTTGAGGGATGAATTTTCTTTGACCTTCATACCAATGTTGCCTACAAAGGTCTTCAAACTTTTGACCCTAGTCTTCAAGCATAAACCCGGATAGTTAGTATGTTGGCCTTTGGGGGGCAATAGGGAACTTTAAAAGTTGACATGAAATATGATGATGTGGCTTCCTCCTTTATAACTTCATCTAAATTACGTTAATACACTGACATAAATTTCCAAATTGAATGCCAAAAATATCACAATGTGTAGGTATGATGATCCATTAACTAGCAACCAGGTATGCCACAAAAAGGAGGCCTAGGGGCGAGAATACATCAATGAACCATAATTGACAATTCTAGTTTAAGATATGGGCATTGAATATATGCACAAAGTTGTTGAAGAACTACATTTTGGATATGGTGAATGACATGGAAAAAGTGGCATGATGATGTGGCATAGGGTATTTCTTACAATCTCCATGAAATGAGTGGAAAAATTGAAATTTTGCAACCATTAGTACTTTGTATGCTTTGAAAGTTTCAAAAATAACCAACCAAACTCATATTTGGACTTTTGCATGCTATCACTAGGGGCGATTTCTTAATTGTTTTTGCAAAATCATTGCACAAAAATACTTCTTATTGGTCCCGTGCAATTTGATCGCCTTCATATTACAACTTTTGGCACCTCTAGCTTTGAATTTTTCAAAACTCCGTTGACAACTCAAAATCCTTATTTCACGATCCGCGTTTTGCGGTTTGACTTTCATTGACCAAATTTTAAGGCTTAGAACTTCGAAAGAATTGGCCAAGGTTTTCACCATTTTGCTTCTCAACAACTTTTCTCTACCGAGTGTAAGCTTAATCAATACACCGAAATAGGTTTATCTTTGCATGCCATCTCGATTTCCGTCTTGCTACCAATTTTTGGAAACCGCATAAGTTCAAAGACCTCTATCGATACTTTCAGCGATGTGAAAGGTATTCAATAATGGGTCTTGAACTATTTTATCGTCTTTTAACTATTTTTACATTAGGAATGGATGTCCAACATTGCAATGCATAACCTTATTAATAAGAATGTTAAGCACACAAAGGAGCACATCTACTTCAACTATTGTTCGTCACAATCTCATGTGTCTATACATCATTGATCTCAACTCCAAGTAAAGTTCATGATTTGGGAGAAGAATGTTGGACCAAGTAAAATGGTTGGAACTGATTACGTGGTATTTTATCATGCAAAAACTTTAGAAATTGTCCAGGGCCTTTAAATGATAGACACTTTATTATCCTATGGTGTCAATAGCATAACATATAAATAAATGCTCCGTGCAATTGTAGTATTGGTCAATTGAAATATTAAATTCATTGCAACTTCAATCAATGGAATGGGTGTGTGTGGGTTTTAAAATTCATAAGCCATCGTCCATGCTAGGCGATCAATGATGAATAATGTAGGGGTCCAAAATTGCATGTGTTCAAGCGGTAACAACCTTATCTCTAGATGGGATTTACATATAGTGTGTGTGATATGGACTTTTGACTTATGTTGAGGCATGTGCCAATACCTCAACCATTAAAGATGGCTTCATTTCAAACCATATTTCCATTTATGTCCAATCTGTAGATGCAATTCATTTGGGATATTGATGCGATATGGACATTTGATTTATGTCGAGGCATGTGCCAATGCACCGACCATTTAAAATATTTTTTTTTCAAACCATATTTCTATTGTTTACGATATTCTTATGTTGGGTAATATGTTTTCTAGATAATAATGATGGTAGACATGTAGTAGTTTTGTGTTGATTGAGGAATTTATATCCAACCTTGCCCGTGAGTGAGCAAAGTGAAAGGAAATTTACATCTAAAAGGCGGAAAACTAATATGTATAGAACCAAAGTGATTACATGATTGTTTGGATTGGAAATAACATCTGAGAGAGAACTACATAAAAATATTTTTACGTCGCCCGGATAATTAGAATCACTGAAGGGCGGCTCATCTTTTATTTCGTAATGGAAAGGGAACTTCCCGGCGAAAGAAGAACTCAAAGCGGGGACGAAATCAAAAAGGAATTCTAAGCGACCATAGCGTGAAACTATTGCGGGGATTTTGTTTGCGGTGAACTTTCTTGTCATGGTTATTTTGATTGGATAACTTATGAATGCTATTTTACCTTATGTATCGGTGAAATCACGAAGAGATCTGCCCCGGTTGCCAACAAAAACACGTTAGTGGCCACCAATATAAGCGCGGACTAATGTACTTCGGGTTGTTACACAAAAGCAAAGCGAAACACTCGATAAAAAACACGAACCCAAATCCATAGCCATAATACGCAGGTTCATCCCCAAATTCGAAGTTTCATTGCGATCCCTTTGAATATCTTACGATCTGGGATGGACTCATGGAAAAGGAAAAGTAAAATGCGAAGCCATAAATCGTAGGGAAGGGGGTGAGGAAAGCGATTTTGCATGGGATGGAGTCTCTGCGGATTCATTTTTGCAATCAATACAGTCGGCGCGTCCTTAGGTGTATCTATCTATAGGTGAAGATGTCTGTTAAAGGAATTAATCTCTTCATTCATGGCTTCCCCTCCATCTATTTGCCTCTATGATGTTCCGGCGGCTTACCATCAAAGTTTTGGGAACACAATGCGCATAATTATGGGTGCCGGGATCCTTCTCAAATAGCGCAACCTAGAACTCCGCCATTTTCTTTTTCGCCATAAAAGTCGATGTCAAAGTTTGCATCTTCTATTAATCTTTCACCTTGGACCTCCTTTTACGTTTTCCATTTCATGATTTTGCATTATTGTTATTGTCTTCAACATTGTCAATTTCCCTCATCATTGCATGCATCTTTAGATTTGTTTCCAAAGCTTTGTGCATTCTTATCCACCTTGTCATCCAAATCGCCATATCATTTACATTTGTATTGCGGGGGCTCTACTATTTTTTGACTTAATCTCCACTTTGCTTATAGACCTTGGCACGTATAATTCTTCTTCTATAAAGTCACATCTCGCTCACTATGATGTTTCTTCTTTCTAGATTGTACATTCGCAACCTTTCGAATGCTCATCATATCCTACCAAAAGTTTATGATGCATCACATCATCTAATTTTAATCTATTTTCCTTGGGAACATGGAGTATATCGGTGACCATATGCTTTATAATTTTCAAAGTTAGGCATACTTCACGACCATAAATTACGGGCACATACCTTCCGGACTTTTGGTTGGCGAAGCATTTTACTAACCGCAACGGAGTCTTTCTTGCTTCTTCCCAAAAGGAAGTTTGGCAAACTGCATGCTTGATGCTTTTGTGTTCATATTATTTCGAAGAAAGAAGATGCTAACTTTGCAAGGAAAATCACGAGGAGAATCTATGTGAGAGCTTACCTTCATCAAAATAGGGACCTTTTGAGTTTGATCCCAGGTTTAGCTTCCCTTCCATTAGCATATGGGGTAATGTATAACAATTGGATTATTTTCCAAAACCCATTTTAAACACCCGGTAGAACCCCATCGCACATAGAGAAGAGAAATTGTGGCATTCAAAGCATTGGCCCTTGAATCGGGTAAGCCAACTCTTATTTTGTGTCGGTCGGCTTTGTTCTATTTGAGGCGGATTGAAGAAATCAATCATGCCTCTACGTTTTGGGGATGTTGTGTTTGAGTTATGCTGCTACGCTATTATGCGTACATGCTCTGTGTTGTATACTTGATGAAACCATGGTTGTTGTGGCAAGGCGTTCCTATTTAATGGGGTCAATTTGACCCTATGACTATCACAGGTGCTTAGGATCTTGCCGGCTAGCATATTCCACGAAGATGCCCCATCGGCGTAATAAAGGACAATACTAGCTAGGGATGAAATTAATTTAGGAACTAAATCAAAGCTTTAAAATTAAATAATACATCATTAGGCGGTCGAGGAGCTTTGTGAAACATCAAAATTTCATCTAAAATATCTTGTTCAATCAAATGTTATAACTAAAATTGTAATACCAAGCTAGAAAAGCACCATCGGCGATTGATGCGATGCAATATCTGACGAATAGTCGTATAAAAATCGATGATATATCACGTATAAATTGATGAATAGTCGGTATAAAATTGACGCTTTAACGGCTGCAAATTATGGCGCATATTATGATGCAAATTCGGACGCTTAACCCGAAGGCTTCGACGATTTATGTGACGATATGTCGGCGTGTATCGTCGGAAAAGCATCAAAATAATGTAATCGTCCCGATGCACGTTAGGTCGGCACATGCGTCGGGGCAAAAATCTCTCCCCAAATTCGGCGATTTTTCGACAAAAAATGCTCATTCTCTTCTAGTGGTTGGATCTAACCATTGAAGTTATTTTTCGCGAATGTAAAACAATCGATACATTCCCAAAGTTGAGCAACAAACAATATTCCGGTGGTGGTGCTTTACTTAAGAAATAGCCTCAAAAACCATACTTCCTTAAGAAATAATAGCCGTAGAAAACCTTCACGCCACTTGAGGAAAACCACACTACGTAAAAAAAGCGACCACTTAAAAACTACACCTACTTAAAACTACACCTCAAAACCATACTTACTTTAAAATAATACGATAAAATCTATATAAACCACACACAAAAAATCATATTTCCTTAAAAATAGCTTCTTAAACACTACACCTAGTTATAAACTACAACCACTTGAGGAAAACCATACTTCATTAAAAACAAACACTTAAAAAACTACACCCGCTTTTATAAACCACACTTCAAAAACCATGCTTTAAAAACAGCTTGATTTAAAAAAACTACACCCACTTATAAAGCGACACCTCAAAAAACAACACCCTCGGGATAAAAAAATCATACCACTTCAAAAAACCATGCTTCTTAAAACAAACTTAAAAACTATACCTCCTTTATAAACCACACTTCAAAACTATACTTCCATAAAAAATGACTACTAAAAACTACACCTAGTTATAAACTACACCTCAAAAACAACACCTTCTTAAAACTCTTACCCTCAAAAAATAAAGCAACACTTCTTTTTAAAAAAATGACACCTCAAAAAAGACCATCTTCAAAAAAAAAACTATAGCTCCATAAAAAAACTACACGCAGCCTCCTTAATAAACCACACCTCTACATAACCACATGTAGATTTTTTGGATTTCTTGACATGTGGTCTTTTGTTCTTGTTGATTTTTAGGTGTGGTCCCAGTGGGGTGTAGTGATCAAATGGGTGACATGCTATTGGAAATGAGCACAGTCTGTAATCTAAAAATCATGAATGGAATTAGGTGGTTTGAGAGTACAGGAGATTATACATGCTGGAATCACGTAGAATCTAGTGTCATTGATTTTGTGTTGGCAAAGAACTATGACATAATTCGGGACTTGCATTGTGGCTGCTTTAAGCTCGAAATGGATCATGTCCCATTAATGGTAGATATCTGTATTACTTGCGAGCATAAATAGAAGATTATGTCCTTTCACCCAAGAATAAAGGTTAATTACAAACTTCATGGTTTATACAAAATGAAATAGAAGAAATGCTTACCCATGTGCACTGGAAGAATGATCTTGAAGAGGATGCTGCACTATTTACTAGGATAGTGCTCAATCGTGAAACAAGTGTTTGGTAGCACGGCGGCGGCGTGCCTCGGGCAGAGCAGAACAATGCGTGGTGGAACCAAGACTGCCAGAGAGCAAGAGATCAGCTGCCAGCGAGATGCATACAGAAACCAAAATGGTATACAAATCTTTTAAGGCAAAAGAAGCGCATCTTCAAAGTGAGCAAGTGCCAGGAGTTAAAAGAGCAAATTAAGGCATGCCCAAAGACCTTCTGGAGGTCACTGCAAGGGAGGGCAGAAACACCAGATCTGGACCCAACAGTTGATACAAACTATTTATGGGACTAAGGATGTAGAGGGAATGCATTTTGCAGCCACACGTGTGGACTTAGTTTCTGAGCATGAAGTAAGTGAGACATTAGCAGATATGGACAATAATAAAGCCCATGATGTAGATGGTCAGCATTGAAATGTTTAAATGGGGTGGTCAAAAAACACTGTCTATTCTCACCCGACTTTTAAATCAGAGCCTCAAATAGGGACTTCCAAAAAAGTGGACCGTAAATAGAGTGCATCCTATTTATAAGTCCGGTGACACAAAACAAGCACAGAATTACAGGACGATATTGATTGGGTCTATTTTCTCCAAGATATTGGGCAGTCTACTGGAATCCAGAATAAGTGCATGGGCTGAAGGAAATGCCAAGCGTTCTTTGTATTAAGCAGGCTTTAGAAAAGAGCACAACACTCTGGATCACGCGTTAACTCTCAGAGTGTTAATTGAAAGAGCCAAGAACCCAAATACAACATTGTATGTAGCCTTTGTAGATTTTTCAAAGGCATTTGATACTGTTTCTAGGAAGGAATTAGGGGAAAGGATGATACAACTAGGGGTTCCTGAGGATTTGAGGGGAGCAGTCTCAAAGTTGTATGAAGAGGTATTAGTGACATTGACATAGGATCGTAACGCAGTGATGAAGAATAATGTTGGTGTGCGTCAAGGTTGTCCACTATCACCCACGCTATTCGGGCTGTTCATAGACGACTTGGATGATTGGCTTCGTTCTAAATCCATACATGGCACACAGTTAGGTGGATATGTTGTTACTCTATGCAGATGACATAGTAATTATGGCAAGTAAGCAATCTGTTTTGCAAATGCATCTTGATAATAATAGTTGGCTGCGGGTCCGGCCTCGTCGATACACATTTATCTATTATAAAAGAAACTAGTAATGTGGTTGGCCGTTCTTTGAGCAAATGTTTGTGGATGGAAACCTATTGACTCGGACTCATTAACCAAGTCTATCATATCCCCAGGCTATAAGGGTTTTGTGCATTTGATAACCTTCCCTTTGCTCTATCTTGCATATCTTTTTTCTCATTTCTTACACACTTTCTTTTTCCCTTTTCTTATTTTCCTGCATTTACTTTTTCTCCTTCTCTCTCTCTTTTTTTTTCTTTTCTTTTTACCCTCTTCTCCCTCCTTCCTTTCCTTTCTTTTGTTTCCTTCCTTCCTTCATTCCATTCCCCTGTTTTCTTTCCATTCCTTCCTTCCTTCCTTCATCCATTCCTTATATGGATCATTTAATTACACTTAATTAACTATATGGATGCAAGACTAATCTCCCGGCGTAGGAAGAGGATGCTTCTTCCATCGTGGCCATAAAGACAGCGCCCTATAATGCCTAAGATGATCACTCATGCCTACACCTTTCGTCGCCCTTGGCATGGAGGATGGCATCCTCCTCGTAGTAGGCATTGACTAAAGGTGCTTTCTTATCAATGCATGAACTAAATGACCTCTTATCTCTCAATTTCGTCTACTTCCGTGGCGACGGAAGTAGACTTCTTAATCTACCTCACACTCACCTATCGGTTCGGTGTCGACTACTATGGTGACTAGTCGAACTTTGCATTGCTCCATGAATTGAGGGTATTGCTTCTCCAAATTTGATTGTAGTACCCACGTAGCGTCTTCCACAGGTAAGTGTGTCCACTTCACTAGGTATTGGAGGAATTGGGATCTTCTTGTTTTATTGTAGGACCTGTCAAGAAGAATCTCGGGACGATCTCGAGTTGGTCGTCCGTCATTTCCAGTTACTCTGTTGTCTCCAATACCTCTGCTGGATTAGGAGTGTGCCTCTTCAGAAGACTTACGTGGAATGACCCTATGGATTTTGAGATGTGCTGGCAGATCCAACTTGTAGGATTTATTACCTACTCTTGGTTATCCTGAACGGCCCAGCCCATCTTGGAGCAAGCTTCTTGCAATTGCCAATGCGGAGCTTCGCTTGTTTGACCTTGATCTTCAGCCACACGTTGTCCCCTACTTGGAACTCTCTTACTGTTTTGTGCTTATCGACTACACTCTTCTGCCAGATCCTTGCTGCTAGAAGATAACCTTGCACTTCCTCCACCAATTATTGCATGTCGGCTAGCATCTGCTGGGATACTTCTACGTTGGACAGGGGATTGTGCCAAGTGACTGGGGTCAAGCATTGGTAGCCGTAGTTGATCATGAATGGCGACATTTGAGACAACTCCTGCTTGGTGCTATTGTACGCAAACTCCACCAAGTGAATGTAATCATCCTATTTTGATTGCGTCTTCCAGATGTAATTCCTCAACATATCTTCAAGTATTCAATTCATATGCTCCATCTGCCCATCTGTATGAGGGTGATATGATGTGCTCATCGACAACTTCATCTGGATGGTGGTGAAGAGGTCTTGCAAAAATGCACTCATGAACTTCGAATCCCTATCAAAGATTATCTCCCTTGGCATCCACTGAAGTCGGTAGATCTCCTTTGTGAAACAACACGGCAGTATCCTGAAGAATTCAAACAACACTCAACAAGTTAAATTAATAAACTTGTTAGTATATTCAAGCAAGCAATAGACAAGATAAATTACAAGTTATCTTCGAACTATTGCATTTGCATCCTCATCATACAAATAAGATATGAAATTGATTTGTAACACTTCGACAGCCCAAGCCCGGATCATATCATGTCCTCCGGCTACTGCTCAATTCCTCCTTCACAATGATAATCCAATGTAATTCTTCTTTTTCTGTTTATAACCTTCAGTCCGGCCGCTATGCCGGACCGAACGAGCAGCTTGCTATCACCTTTCTTAATTCGGAACTTTGAACCATATTCCCCCCTTTAGGATATGCAAGGTGTCGTTCTTATAATGACCTGCTATGTATATTCAATGGTTTATTAACCATTGCCGTATTTGCAAATCCCAATCGTGCTTCAAGTGCTTCTAGTGCTTCAAGTGCTTCAAGCACTACCTAAGTGCAATTACAACATGACATATATTCAACATTCCCCCTTCATGTTGTAATCCACACATTTAATCATGCACTTCAACTCTGTAAATCTTGTCACTGCCAAAGGTTTTGTGAGCAAGTACGCTAGTCTGCTTGGTACGTGTTAACATATACCAACTTTACTATATCCTTTGCAACTATTTCCCGATAAAATGAAGTTCAAGTTCTATGTGTTTAGATCTTTCATGAAAGAGGATCTTTTCGTCATTGCAATGCGGCTTGTAATCCACAATTACAATTCAGTGGCCTTGTTTTGATCGAAACCAAGTTCTATTAGCAGCCTTCTTTCCCATATTACTTCTTTGGTAGCTAATGCAGCTGAGGCATATTCAGCCTCAGCACTTGACATGGCTGTAGCATTTTGCTTTTTACATTTCCAACTAACAGGAGCTCCTCCTAAGAATGTTAAATATCCTGAAGTGGATTTCCTTGTATCTAGATCTTCTCCCCAATTAGCATCACAATAAGCATGCAATTGTAAGTTTTCTGTATCATAGCTAACTCCATGATTCATTGTACCTTTTAAGTATCTCAGCACACGTTTAGCTGCCATCCAATGCTCCTTTCCTGGGTCATTGTTGTATCACCTTTCGACATATTCACCACATAAGCAATGTCTGGCCTAGTACAATTGGCAACATAGGACAAACAACCAATCAATGACATATAAGGTACATTACTCATTTCCCCCCGTTCTGCATCTGTCTTTGGACACATTTTTGCTGAGAGCTTGCAGCCTGGAACTATTGGAGTAGTGCTGATATTACATTCAGTCATTTTGAACTTTTTAAGCATTCCCTCAATCTGTCCTCTTTGAGTCAATGTCAGGATTTTGTTCTCCCTATTTCTATGAACTTCTATGCCCAAAAAATTTCTTCAACTCACCAAGATCGACATTTTAAATTTGCTTTTTCGGAATGTTCTTGCAATGTTCCAAAAATATCAATGCCATTAGCTACCATTATATTGTCATCTACATAGAGAGCTATTATGCACCACTCGGCTCCTCTATGAAATTTGTAAACATTGCCATCATTTTGCAATTTTTCAAAGCCCACGCTCTCTAAGAAAAGCATCTATACACCTGTACCATTCCCTTGGGGATTGTTTAAGGCCATAAACTGCCTTTTTTAATTTCCATACTTTTCCATTTTCTTTTTCAAAACACGGAGGTATTTTCATATAGATTTCTTCTTCTAAGTCCCGCATTCAAAAAGCGGTAGTTACATCCATATGATGTACTTCCAAGTCACTTTGCATTTGCAATTGATGATAGCATTCTTATGCTATTCATTTTACCCAGGAGGAGAAAAAGTTTCTTCATAATCTTGTCCATACCTCTGGGTAAATCCCTGAGCAACCAGCCTTGCTTTGAATTTTGGTGTTACTCCATCTGCTTGAGTCTTTATCTTGTACAACCATTTGTTACCAACAATATTCTTGTCACTAGGAGTATCTACAACCTCATAAGTGTTTGTTCTCTCAAATGATTGCATTTCTTCCTGCATGGCCTTCAGCCAGTTTTTGCAATCATGTGAGGTTACAGCTTCATCATACGTTTTAGGTACAGCTACATCCAAATGCATTAGAATTTCAAAGAGTCCAAGAATCTCACCTTCTTTTTCTTTCAATCTTCTGCTCCTACCTGAGGCATCACGTCCAAGTAGATCATGTTGTGTAGCAGCTTCCCCCTTAAGCATTTCTGCTTCTGTCCTCCTTTTCTTTTTAACAACATTATTTTGTACCTCATCTTGTTGATCTTCTGAACCTGCTGCCTGCACATTGTCATCAGCAATAACATTATGGTCAGTTGATAATTGTTCATCTTCCTCATCCCAGTCAACTGTAGTTGTTGGCTCAACCTTTTCTTCTGGAATATTTGGTACTTCCTCAATCCTGTGGTTATCGTTTGACCACGATTGTTGATCCCAGTAATACCTTGTAGTATTGTTCTTCATCAAATACAACATCATCCGCTAATTAGAATTTTCCTTTTGCTTGGATCATAAACCCTGTATGCCTTCGATTCTTGGTCATATCCAACCAGGTATGTAATATAAGCTTTGTCATCAAGCTTATTCCTCAACTCATCTGGCACATGAACAAATGCCAGCCTTTCATAGTCTGGTGTTTTGTTAGCCCATAATGTAAATGGAATTTCTCCTTTGATGCTTAAGGATGGTAACTGGTTTTGCACATGCACTGCTGCCTTAACAGCTTCTTCCCAAAGGAAATTTGGCAAGCCAGAGTATTTTAGCATACTCCTTACGGCATTGAGAATGGTTCTATTCTTCCTTTCAGCAATCCCATTTTGCTGAGGTGAGAACCTGCATGTCAGTTGCCTCTTAATGCCATGTATATTGCAATATTGCTTGAATTCATTAGACATGAACTCTCCTCCCCTATCTGACCTTAAGCATTTGATTTTCCTCCCTGTTTCAACTTGCACCTCATTTGCAAATTTTTTAAATGCTTCCAATGCTAGATCTTTTGTGCTCAAGCAGTAAACTCTGGTCATTCTACTATAGTCATCAATAAAGGTCATAAAATACCTTTTTCCAGAAATGCTAGTAACATTTAAAGGCCCACACAAATCTGTGAGTATCAGGTCCAGCTTATTCCTTGCCCTTTTTTCTGATTTCTTAAAGGGAAGTCTACTATGCTTGCCTAAAATGCAGCCCACACATTTAAGCTTCTCATTATCATCAGTTGTGCCCTTGATCAGCCCTTTCTTAATCATAAGTTTGACAGTTTTAGAGTTTACATGACACATTCTCTCATGCCATGTTTTTGTACTTGCACATGTTACAAGGTTAACACTTGGAACATAATGATTTAAGTTTAAACCAAATAAATTGCCAATTCTTTTACCAAGAAATTTGAGTTTATTGTTGAGAAACACTTTACATTCCAATCTCTCAAAGAGAACTTTATACCCAAGATCAACTAACTGGCAAACTGAAATCAGGTTTCTAACTAGACCTGGAACACAAAGCACATTTTTCTAACTTTGACCTTCCCTTCAAGATCATACAGTTCAAGCATTCCTGTATCTTTGATTTCTTGCAAATCACCATTTCCTAGTTGCACATGTCCACTTTTTACTTTCTTGCAATCTTTAAGCAACTTTGCGGATGATGTTACTGTCCTCTCAGCTCCTGAATCTACAATTATCATATTGTGATCATTCTCATGCATCAAATGACATAATTTAGCATAACTAACCTCATCATCTTCATTTTGCTCGTCCTCCTCACTTCGAGTCTCCTGTGTTAAATTTAATGCTGGATTATCTTTAGAACTTCCCTTTCCTTTTTGTACAAATGTCCTGCTGCCTCTGCCTCTGGTTTTGCCTTTAGCATTCTGCCCCTTTGGGCTGGGACAGCTGGAAGCAAAGTGGCCTTTACCATCACAATTGTAACATATAACTTCCTTTCCTGTTTTTGGACAATCAGCCCTTAAATGACCATATGCATTGCAATTATAACAAGGTCCAACTTTGTCCCTGCCAGCCTTGCCAAAACCTCTCTTTTCCTTATGTTTACCTGCATAAAGCACTTCTGCAGCTTGTTCGTCTTCATCTTGGCCAAACTGCCTCTGTTCAAATTCAGTTCGTATCATTTGTATTGCATGATCTTTGGTTCTTGCAATATTCCTTAGAAGAGTAGCCAAGTAAGCATTGTGAGCTTGACCCTAGGAAATAGCCCGGCAATTGATATTGCTCATTTAATATAACACCTGCACCTTCTAGGTCTGCTACAATGGAATCAAATTTTTCACAAAATTCAGTTATATTATCTTTCTCATGTAGCTTTAGTTTCCTCAACTGCTTCTCTAAAACATCAATCTAGGATGATGTTTTAACTTCATAATTTGTGACCATGTAGGTCCACATTTCACTAGGGCTTCTCTAAGCTTGAGCTTAATAGATGTTCCAACCTTACAGCAAATGATAGCTTGAGCCTCTTTAATCTTAATTACCTCATTAGTTGACACACTTGAGGTATTTGTTGGACTGCACTTTTCTGCGGCAGACTATACTAGCTTCATCACTTCCACCGGTTGTGGAATCACGTGCTTGAGCTTGAGGCGGCTCCCCTAGTTGACCCCGCACCCGGCATTAGCACTAGATCTCCCCGCTTTGCTTTAGGATCAACTAAATACCACGGGTTTTCAAACTCGGGACTTCACGGATACTTTGTTTCGGACTTGGAAACCACTTTCCCCTTGAACACCTCAATGGCATTGAGCAGATTTGCTCAAACTCGCTAGACATGATGAATTTTATAGGATCGTAGCTCGATACCAATGAAGAATTCAAACAACACTCAACAAGTTAAATTAATAAACTTGTTAGTATATTCAAGCAAGCAATAGACAAGATAAATTACAAGTTATCTTCGAACTATTGCATTTGCATCCTCATCATACAAATAAGATATGAAATTGATTTATAACACTTCGACAGCCCAAGCCCGGATCATATCATGTCCTCCGGCTACTGCTCAATTCCCCCTTCACAATGATAATCCAATGTAATTCTTCTTTTTCTGTTTATAACCTTCAGTCGGCCGCTATGCCGGACCGAACGAGCAGCTTGCTATCACCTTTCTTAATTCGGAACTTTGAATCATATTTCCCCCTTTAGGATATGCAAGGTGTCGTTCTTATAATGACCTGCTATGTATATTCAATGGTTTATTAACCATTGCCGTATTTGCAAATCCCAATCGTGCTTCTAGTGCTTCAAGTGCTTCAAGCACTACCTAAGTGCAATTACAACATGACATATATTCAACATATCCAGTGCCGTATCTGTGGTCCTGCATGGCACAAGATGCGCTATTTTTTACAATTGTCGACTACTACCATTAAGGCATCCTTGCCCCGTATAGTTCTTGGGAGCCCTGTTATGAAGTCCATGCTTATTACTTCCCATTTGGCATTTGACAATGGCAATCGCTCTAACGCTCCTGGAATTCGAAGTTGTTCTGCCTTCATCTGCTGATATAGCTGACATTCTCGAATGTACCTGGCTATCTGCTTCTTCATGCTGGGCCAGTAGTAGCTACTTCTTATCTTGAAGTAAGTTTTCATGAAACCTACGTGGTTGGCTATTGGGCTATTGTGCGTGTCATGGAGTATTAACTTCCTGATTCCGGATGACTCTGATACACACAATTTGATCTTATGGTACAATAATTTATATTCTTTCTTAAAATGCTTGAAGGTTTCTCTCTCTTTGTCCGTTCTTGCCTCCTTCGCACGTTGTGAGGGGTTACTTCTTTTTTGCTCTATTTTTTGTTTTCTAAACAGTTTCTTAGTGTTAGAACATGCTTTCCTTAAATTCAAATTTTAAGCTATCCTGAGCTATCAGATTACTCTAATCATGCATCTTTCTAGATCAACATTACACAAACACTCACACAGTGCACGAGAGGCTTGTTCCAAAATTTTGAAAATGCCCTGGGCGCACTCTGTAAGCTAGTGTGGTGAAAAATATGGTGTAAAATAAATGCTGTAATATATGCTATGTGGTGCCTAGTGTGGTGAAAAATATGGTGTGCAATAAATTATGTATTATATGCTTTGTGGTGCCTAGTGTGGTGAATAACAAGGTGTAAGATGAATGTCCCGTAATATATGCTATGTGGTGCCTAGTGTGGTGAAAAATATGGTGTACAATAAATTATGTATTATATGCTTTGTGGTGCCTAGTGTGGTGAATAACGAGGTGTAAGATGAATGTCTGTAATATATGCTATGTGGTGCCTAGTGTGGTGGAAAGTGTAGTGTGCAATAAATATGCTGATCACCTTGTTATCTTCCTTGCAGTTGCAATTGTTCAGGAAATTCAAGACGGAACATCCTAGTGTTATGATCAAACAGAGGATGTTTGAAAAGTCGAAACCATGGTTTGTTGTAAAATTAAAGGACTTCAATAGTTCTTCGCCAGATATACCATGTTAGAATGCGATGCTAATAGATGGCTTCAATAGTATGAGAACTAAGCACCCAAAAAGCTACAAAGCTGCACTTGTCACTTTTTGGTGTCGACATATATGGTGAATGAGGCATCCGAATACAAAATAAGTAGCACAAGAAGTCTGGTGGCGTGGAATCTTATGTGAGAAAACTAGCTTCCAACCTTACCATAAGAGGGAATGCATTTTGGGTGAGTGTAAAGAGTGTGGGATTAAGAAGTTCCCTATCCGCCCACATGAACAATCTAGTGATAGTGGCATGGTGAAGTGGGAATACCTAGACTATGAAAAACCGTGATTCGAGAGATGGCAAAGAAGAAGTCTAAGCTCGCTCACCAACACAATGAAACCGCAAGTCTTCCATCGGTGAACAAAATGTTGGAGAAGCTTCCAAAATTTCCTTTACACAACTTCGGATATAAGTGGCAAAAGTGTGCCATTACAAAGAACTCCTTGATAACTTGCCTAGAGATGCTTACCTATCCGTGGTTGACTTCGCAGAGAATTATACTTTTAAGGAGCAGAATGAAGTTCAGTCCGATGCGCTGGGTCAACAACCAGATAACTATATTTGTTCAAATAACCTATCAGGTTGATCCATGCATTGCACACCATTGAGAAGGAAACACACTACTATGTGCCGGATGATAGGGAACATGACACACTTTTTGTTCAACATTGTTTTATGAAACATTTTGAGTACTTAAAGCAGAAAGGCAATGTCCCCAAACAGCACTATGTATTTTCAGATGGTGCTGCATCACAATTCAAAGCAGCCAGATCATTTTATTTTGTTGGAAGATACAGTTGTGATACAGAGGTCAACATGATGTGGAACTTCTTTGGATCAAACCATGGAAAAGGTGAACATGATGGGAAGGCAGCAGAATTGAAAAGATGGATATGAGGTCTACAGCTTAAACATCCTGACATTAAACTAGATAATGCCCATGATGTGGTGGAAATTGTAGAGAAACAATTTCAATGTGGTACATCTGAGTGGACTGAAAATGGAAGAAAAGTTCGGAGATACTTCTGGGAAATAAAACCTGAGGATATCAACAGGAAAAAGGCTTGGGGTGCAGAGACAATTCCAGAAACCATGCAAATTCATTCAGTCCATGGATTCAGCACAGGAAATCCAACACAGCTACATACCAGAAAACTATCATGTTTTTGCAGCAATTGTTTGGAAGGAAAATGGGACATGTGTGAGAACAAATTGTATGTAGATGAATGGAACCTTGTAGTCGTTGAACCATCCTCCAATGTTCATGCGGATGTGGAAGAGACCCGCAAGTCTACTAGGCCACTATACTCAACCTTGGCAAATGTACTTGCAGAAGCACTTAGAGAAGGAGATGACTTTGCGCTTCTTCGCACCTAAAGGGAATGAGGAGGATTCTCAGATTTTGGATGTTGCTATGCACCAAGCCAAAATTTGAAGTTGAAAATGACTTCAAGCGTAACGTAAACTTGTTTATGAGAGGTGAAACCGTTGTGGAGGGCATTTACTATAGAAAGAAGCCTCGGTCAAAGGTGATGTATGAGTTGTTGACAAACGAGCCAAAGTCACTTGTATTCTCTACTCAAATTTGTGCTATTCGAGTTCCCATGCAGCAGATCAAGAAAGGTGCTCGAACTGTTTACAGGCTAGACCAGGCAGATGAGGAAAAGATTCTAGAAAACTTGCCCGAGGTTTTATCTGATGAAGATAGCATGTCTGATGAAGAATAGTTGAACACATTCTTACAGGTTAGGAAATGATTCAGAAATTTTGAATATATGTTGTTGTGTCTTGCCTTGTTTGGGAATAATATAAGAAACTCAATTCTATGCTCAATTGTTTTTTTTTTTTTGAGTGAATGGGGTTTTTTTCATTAATTATAGAAAAAGGTACAACATAGTGAGTGAGCCTTTATAGGTAGGCTACTCATGATAAAGCATGCAAATAAATACAAATGAAGTAGGTGCTGTTGAAAGCACATAGCAATGTTTTATAATAACAGTAGTAGTTGTGATATGTGTTATGCTGCAACAGAGTGAGCAGACCAATTCCTGCAGAAAAGATGGAGATGTTAATAAGATGCAGAAGTTATATTCAGATCTGTTTCTTGTCAAAAAAGGAAGAGGTGCAAGTCAATGATGTGGAAGAGTGGGGTGATTTGTGTGGAAATGGTAGGTGTTTAGGAATTCATGGTGAGCTCGGAAATTAGGCTGAAGTATAAGAGTGTTGCCATTTCCCCAGTTTAGCTCAGTAATCAGCCTGTCTGCATTGGTAGTGGACATCAAAATTATCAAAGTGCCATATGCATCCGCGTTTTGTGATGATAATAGCATTCCTCGTAGTACTCAAACCGTTGATCTGTCATTCTTCGCTGTTGCTTTCCATGAACCACCATATTTGATGCATAAGATATGTGCCTCGCAGTAATTCTATAGCCCATTCTAGTTCATCATCGGGGATATCAATTATATCTATATCCGTGATGCCCCTAATCGCGCCCTCGCCCACATGTCATGAGTGTATTGAATATTGTGTACTAATCTCGCTGGGAACACCTATATATTCGGCAGTTCCACCAAGTTTCAATGTCTCGCTAAGGTTCCTCATGTAATCTCGAATAGATGTGTATGTTTGTGGGGACTCGATTGTTGGTATTCAAAACTGAGGCAAATTGCTCGTCCGAGATGCTCGCCCAAATTGGTCTCGGAAATAGAGGAACTGGTACACCATTAGCATCCAATCTTGGCAGAGTTTGAGATCCTCTTTGATCCAGAGAGAGTGTATCCCAGTTTGGAGCAAAGTAGCTGAAGTGGTTCATATCTTTTGACAGAGGATCTTGGGATCGAGATGGAATGCACTTAACTGTGAGAGTAGAGCGTCCCTTTGAGCAGCAGGAAGGAGCATGAAATTGTGAAGGAGCGAAAGAGAATTTGAATTTAGGGCTGACGGGCCATGTAAAAGTTTATTTTTTTTGGGAAAATTCGCCATAAATTTCACCACATGTGTCACCACATGTTTCACCACATATTTCACCACGTGTTTCACTTTCTGTCTCTTTCCCCGAGACAGAGATCCTTCTGAACAGCTTTTCCACTGAAATGCTTTTCTTTTCCTTAAATTCTCTCGGTCCCATCAATTCCTCTCATCATCCTTTGGCTGACAGCCGTACCTCGGGCAAAAATCATTATGGGATGGCAAACATTAATGACCTCGGGCAACCCAAAAGGCCCGAGGTGCCATTCTTCTTGCTCCCGACCGAATTTACAGTTTACAGTTTACAGTTTACAGTTTACAGTTTACAGTTTACAGTTTACAGCAGCTACTTCAGCAGACATGGCCAACTTCACCTCTTGGATCCTGCAAAATGATGGAGTGCCGGAATGGGACAATGTCACCAGAGAAGAAGAGCCCATGATACCTAGGCGTCTTTGTCGATTTTCACCCATGCGAGTAATGGATGGACATTCTCAGCAACGTAAATTTCTCTATTCACCGGATGAGAATATGACCACGTAAATGTTGAAAACTCTCACCGTGAGGATGAATTGTACACCAAACCTCCCGTGATCTCTCAACTTTTCTGCTTCCATTGAAAATTTTACACACCAAAGATCTTTGGCCTATTCCTCCTACTATTGACCAGGATCTGCAAAGGTTGAAACCTTTTCTGCTTAATGGCTACCAAGCCTTTACGCCAGAAAGTTACGCTTTTCTTATGATAGGTTGTTTACAGAGGAACAATTCCTTCACTTCAGGGATATGTTCTATCATCACAAGGGCTTGCAGGATGCACATGGAGAAGGTGCTATTCTGTTTGGTAACACTGCACCATTATGGTTTTTTGCTTTCCCTCCAGAATGGGATGATATAGGCTGGCAAGCTGACCCGGTGGCCACTGATCTGGTGGTCATAGAAGATGACGAGGAGGAGCTGGACCCAGATCTCTTTTTGATAGACGCACAGGAATGAAAGCAAGTGTATATAAAAAAATTTTGTTGCTCATGTAATCTGAAATGTTTAATAGAAATCCTGGCTTGTAATCTGAAATGTAACCTTATGTAATCATTTTATATGTTTAATATAAATCTTCACTCTTCAATCTCTCACTGTTTAATTGACAAGGTGAAAGTGACACACAGAAAAATTATATTAAGGATGAACAGAATGGGACACAGAATCATTGGAAATCTATCACATCAAATGCAAGGTCAATCATTCAAAAGCTGGCTGTGCAGGAAGCATTGGGGGGAAACCCTAAATCTAGTTTTGCATGCAGACATTGGCTTATCCCAATCCAGCTATGGCGGAAGAAAACAGAAGGAGAACACGAGCACAAACAATTTCGCCAGTTCAAATGCAAATAAGATCCGGTAGGACCTATCTTCGAGCAAATAAACCAGAAAACAGAGGCGGATATTAGAGGAGCGGAGGACTCATGAATTCGAGGTATTCTAGGCTTAAAACATAGGTTAATTCCTGATGGGCTTAAAGAATTAGAAGCCAAGGCAGTGATAGGCGGTTGCCTTTCTTTGTAGTAGATGTTGTTTTACACAGATGATGTTGTTTACACAGATGCAGTTAGGAGACTTAACAGAGCTGGTGCAGCCGACAGGGTTCTGGGGGTGGCGTATGATTCTGAGGATGAGTTCGCAGCTCTCTCCATGCTTGAGGAAGAGGATATGTTCATCCAACTAAAGCAGGAAATGATCCATGCTTCAGCCATTAAAAAAGTGCTCAACAGGCCAGATGCATGGAGACACAACAACCTGAGACAATACTTTATGAATCTGTATCATAAGTGGGAGCAGAAACGAGAAGCTCATGTTTTAGTGTTGCTGGATTACACCAACTATTCAGCAGAAAAACTTGATGAAATCTTGAACATACTTGGAAGAAGAAGAGTTAAAGATCTCACAATGCAGGATCTGATTGAGGCCCAGTAACTGTATGTCATCATTAACCTCTTCAAAACAGCTATTATTATATCTCTAATGCATTTTGATAATACTAGAAGCTCAGGGTTATAGTTTTCCACGATTTTTAGATACTTCATTTCATAAGAAGTATGAACTATTCTACCGGGTATGGTAGATTTCCATATGTATTTTTCTCCCTTTGAAATATAAAAATAACGTTTGCATCACCACAGCCTTCACCACGGTTTTCACCCACGGCTTTCACCACACATTTCACCATAATCACCCGGGGGGCATTGACCATTTTTGACCCGGTCAGAAAATGGAATGGCTCTCAGGTTCCTGATAGTATCTTGAGTGATTTTGGTGACAGCAATATATGGATCCCAAATTAGGTCCCTGAATTGATATGAGGCCAAAATTCATTAAGCTCGCTTTGTGCAAAGATTCTTACAAGGCCACTAACTTTTGCTTGTGGAATTTCGTGTTTTTCTTTTCAGGTTTCTTTTGAACTCTATTTCTTTTTTGAACCCGAGCCACCCATCTCATATTTTCCTATTTGTCGAGTTTGGTTACCATATTTTGTTAGTGTGCATATCATAGATTCTCGCACCTTCAAATTCCTTGTTTGCATTTTATAATTAATGACAAAAAGTTCAAATTTAAAGCGAATTCAGCTTAACTGAAAGAACATTGGAAACTCGAGAGATTAGTTAAAGCAAAACAAGTTCTATTGCAAAACAAGGACTATTGCAAAACAAGTTCTCGGTCATTAATGAAAAGTTTTACAAAGAATAGTCACAAGGACTATTGCCAAAAAAATTGAAACCGGGGATTACAATACAAATCTAAACTAATCAGGCCATCTTGAGCTCTATATGGAGGTCGCCCCGCAGCACACATCTTCATTTCGAGGAGTCGCCTCCTCGTCATCATAACCCCGCATGCACCCACTCGAGCACCCGCGATCGGCGGACGCCTGTGCATCCATGATGAGCTTCTCCACCTCGGTGGAGTGAACTTGGCCACCATCAGAATCGGGCGGCCTCCTTCCGGGTGGAGGAAGACGGATCCTCCGCAGAAGACACGGATTCTGACCGCCGGGCCGCGAAGGAGAGCGTGCACAATGGCCGGGATAGTGTTCCCTGCGCGAGTGTAGTCTTGAACTTGGACCATGGCGGAAGTGAAGGAGATGGACGGAATGGGGAAGGAGTGAAGGAGATGGCGGAATAGACGATGGGGACGGAATGGATCGGAATGAAGCTGCAGGCGTAATTTTGGGAATAAAAGGGATGCAAATCGTAGGCTTGCATACGATTTTGGGAATGAGGCAGAAGAGGAAAGGGACGTTTGCATGCATGCCACCTAGAAGTTTCTGTTTTGCATTCTCAATTTTTTATGCTTTAGTTACAGAAATTTGTACTTGAATGTTGAATGAATTCCAAGGTATAACTGGATTAAACTGAATTAAACTGAATTAAACTTGCACAAGGCCTTGATTAAACTGAAGGCATAATAAAAAGGTATTACAAAACCAATTGATTAAAACAGAAAAACGTAATACTTGTAACGTAATACTTCGAAATTACAACACGTAAAACTTCAAAGGCACAAGGCCCACATATACAAAAAAAAAGGCACTAAGGCCATCATATATTACAAGGCACTAAGGCCTGTGTTTCAAGTTTAAGGCACTAAGGCCTGTCAGACATATGGGTGAGATCAAAGAAAGGCACTAAGGCCTGTGGTATCTATTTTTTCAAAAAATAACAAAGGCACAAAAGGCCTGTGGTTGAACTTGATCATAACAAAAAAAAAACAACAACAGTGGCTTCCTCAGCTCCGGGACTTCAAGCTTCATCTGTAAGAAAAGTAAAGAAAGTTAGAAAGCCTGTAAAAAAGATTGCAAAAAATTGAATTGCATGCTACTTAGTACTTACTCTCCAGCCAATTGTGAAATTCTGCAAATATTTCTTCTTCTTCGGGGTCTTCTTCTTCCGGGTCTTCTCCTTCGCTGGTCTCTTCTTCTTCGCTCCAGATGTTGTCTTCGGAATCAACCTCCTCCTCTGAAGAATCTGCATCAGATGAATGAAAATTGGAGGAATCTTCTGAAAGCTCTGAAAGCTCTGAAAGAGAGTATTCAGAGCTTTCAAAAGAGGAGCTTTCAGAAGAGGAGCTCTCCTCTGAATTGGGGACAGAATCGTGTGGCAGTTCGACATCTCCTGCAAAGGAATCTTCCATGATCCTATGCCATAACTGGCTAGGACCTCTGCCAAAGGCAAAGGAAGGCAAGGCCGCTTGGGCTTGGGCGGGGAAGGGGAAACAGAGCGGGAAGGAGAGCGGCAGCGCTTCGGCATTCTATTTGGGAGAATTGGACGATATTTCTCCCTCACGACCATAGCCTATAAAGGCTGGCGTGAAATTAATTTCGTAGGCTACGATTTTAGGATTTCGTACCATTAGTATCTTAATCGTAATGATTTAGTAGGATACGAATAATTACCTCGTAATGACCATAATTTTATTTTCTAAAAAAAATATATATATATATATCTATCCTGAAATGGCCATTCTTTTTTGGACACCAATCATATTATGTTGGCTTGGCACTTGTTTAGTAATTTTAGTTATAATTAGCTAGTGTAAATTGATTGTTGACTTCAATTGTTGACTTACGCTTCACCAAACATGTTGGTCAATGAAAGTCAAACATGTAACAAAGGTCATGTAAAGGCTCAAGCATGCCAAGGTGGCTCAAATATGCCACCTAGGCTCCAACATGCCAAGGTGGCTCAAACATGCCACCTAGGCTCCAACATGCCACCTAGGCTCCAATATGCCACGTAAGCTCCAACATGCCACCTATGATTCACCACATGATTCACCACATGCACCACATGATTCACCACATGCACCACATGATTCACCACATGCACCAGTTGCATCACCACATCTATCACGACATGTATCACCACATTGTCGTGAATCTTTGAATACATCAATTTCTTCTCGAGATTTGAACTCCACCGTAGTGTTGCTCGGGTCACGAAAAAGTCTATTGTATACAATAGTATACAACAATGTACATTAGAGTGTCAATGAAAGAATAGGTTACAAGAATAACCTCTTTGGTTACAATAATACAAACATGTGATTACAAGTAAAGATCTATTGATCTGTCAACCTCAGCTTCATTACTAGAGCAAGCGTGGCTTCACAACATCAATCATCATTCACAGCAGATGTCCAACGGCTCGCCACTAGAAATTGGTACACCCCGCAACAAACATATCGGGCCTCACATTGGATGAGTAATACCTTCAAATTCTGAACTCACCTTGTATTGGGATAGTATGTCCAAGTCACCAGACATCGCAGCCCACAACTTTCTTTACAAAGACACATATAGCAGGACCACCACGACCCAGCAATCGACCGAGTGGGGGAACTTGTAATTTTCTTTTGTGGCGCAGCGTTTTATGGTGCTTTGGGAATTTTGTGTTTGCATCCTCAACAAAAACTCATGAAGGCTCGGAGCCCTTGTACATTTCTAGGTTTTGTCAAAATGGTACACACGGGCCGACATTTAACCGCCGACCTCCAAGACCTACAATGACATACACTTGTCGGTCTTTAGCGATAACATGATGGCAGAATGGTACATTCCGAAATTGCAAGTTGAGGGTTCAACAGTTTGTCCTTTGAAGCAAGCTCGTTCGAAAGTAATGTGTAAATGAGCGGATCCATGAAATGGAACCTCTGTTCCATGTCATGCTTGATGCAGAATTGGTGCATACACCTGCCAAAGTCCAAGGTCTGGTAAAATAAGATGATTTAAGAAACAACAGAAGACTTCAAATCTGAGTTGTTTATATCTTATATTATAATGTTTTAGTGCAAGTAACGGACCACGCCCTAAATTCGACGGCCGAGATTTTACGATGCAATCTTAGGGCTAAAAAGTGGCGTAAAAAAGACTAAAAAAGTGACGTCCAAAAAATATTAAAAAAAAAGGGGCACGTAAACCCTTAGAATAGCCGATTTCAATGAAAAGGAAGGCAGGCAAATTTAGGGTGCTTGATCGAGGATGAGGATCGGAGATACCTGCCTGCTTTACCATCTTGCCGCTCTGTTATCCAGCATTTTCTCACCAAGAACGTTCATTTTGTATACAGAGCTTCTGGCTATGGCAATATCACTTGCCCCTTTGGATTGGATGGCCGAGAAAGCTCTAGGGTCCTTTTAAAACAAATCTCAGTTCTAGGGTTCCGCCTCAAGAGAAAACGTCCTTACCTTTTGTTTAGACGGCAGCGCTCTAGAAATTGTTGTATGCACTAGCAAATCTAGCAGTTTAGGTTTTGTTTGGCTCTTACGGCAGATTAGCTTCTATCGCTGCTATAAAACAGCCCTGTACATTCGCTCCGGCTTCATCCTCACTTATAGTTATTCACACGGCACAACATACAGCAAAGATTTTCCCAGGATCCTTTTGCAGAGAAATGTTGTCCATGCAGCTGATCGGGGAGTTCATAGGTATGTGGGTTTTTTACAATCTGCATGTTCTTCTAGACAATTAATCAGGGGTGCCCACGCCAGTGTTAGAAGGAGTGTTGCTTCAAACTTGGCGACGGCAGGTTAAATCCTTTCCTCTATTCTTTCTTATTGCAAAAATACAAAATTCAGATCCTTATCAGAATGTAGACTTTGAATAGCTATGTTTGGCAGCCAACTCCTCATATTCTCCATATCGTTTCATTGACTTTGCTCTTTGAGAGATGTGGGTTTCACAACAAAGAATTGCGGAACTCTGCCTTTTCTCGACGGAGTAGTCATGGTTTGAGATAGAAGATTTTTTGAGTCTGTGCTAATTCTTTTAGATGATGGAAGACGCACAATCCAATTCGCAAGTTGGGTCCAAACGCACAATAAAATTTCTGCATTTTGGGTCCTTGCATTACAAAGGTGGATGCAGGTATTTTCTATTTCCTTTGCCATTTTTTTGATGGTTTACATTTCATGATAGATGCTTTCTGAGCAGCAATCTACATGTAAATTAGACAGCGAACATGAACATCTACATCTACATCTACATCTACATCTACGCCTATGGTTTTTTGCAGCCAACAAATTGCATATTACAAGATTAAGTTAGGGAGTGCAGAAGAAATGGCATAGAACAAAGTGTATACTTTTTCAATTTGGGTTTTAAAATAGCAGAATCTATAGCTAGACTGTTTTTGGAAAGAATGGCACCATATTATGTCTGTTTAGAGCCCTACTTACAAAAGAGCTTACGAACTCTTAATGTCTTCAACCTAGATATGTGAACATTTTCTCCTAGCATAAGTTTTTAAACAGTACAGAACTTTGAAGGCTGGAAAGAAGTATAAAAGGCAAATAGGTAAATATGGCATGTTAAAAACTTTGAAGCTGCAAAGAACAATAAGAGGCCAGTGTTTGGATTAATATCTGACCTTATGACTTAAATCTGATAGTTGCAATATATGCAGCCGTTATCTGCATGGGTTACAGATTTATTATAGAGCATTTCCTAAATTTCACTTTCATTTTATTTCACTTTGGTGGAACAACAGTAAGATCAGTAGCATAAGAGAATGCATAAAACATTCAAGGTTTCACAACAAAGAATTGCGGAACTCTGCCTTTTTTCTACGGAGTACATTCATGGTTTGAGATAGAAGATTTTTTGAGTCTGTGCTAATTCTTTTAGATGATGGAAGACGCACAATCCAATTCTGCAAGTTGGGTCCGAAACTCATTTCATGATAGATGCTTTCTGAGCAGCAATATACATGTAAGTTAGACAGCGGACATGAACATCTACATCTACGCCTATGGTTTTTTGCAGCCAACAAATTGCATATTACAATATTAAGTTAGGGAGTGCGAAGAAATGGCATAGAGCAAAGTGTATACTTTTCCAGCTGGGTTTTTAAAAATAGCAGAATCTATTGCTAGATTGTTTTTGGAAAGAATGGCACCATATTATGTCTGTTTAGAGCCCTACTTACAAAAGATTACGTCTCTTACATTAGATAAAGGCCTTATTGCATATAATAGTACGTTTTGGTACAAAGTTTAGTGTTTTTGAAATGAGTTCTCCTGTAATGTGGTTGATTGCATATAACATTACGTTTTGCCACAAACTTTAGCATTTTGGAAATCAAATTATCATGTACAATGTAGTTGGGTTGGGATTTTTATTTATGGTGTATTTTTTCTCACCAAGCAACCATGCCTTCTAGGAATGCTCTAGAAAATGTTTTATTTTTCACCTAAATGCCAAAGAACTATGGTTTCTTTTGAAGTGAAGCTTGGTTTTTCAAATGGTAAAGATATGTTCTGAATATGTTAAATCAAGAGTATTTTTCTTTCTTCTAATAATAGTTCAAAAATAGTCCTTTTGAAATGCGTTCTCCGGTATGTGGCTGATTGCATATAACATTACGTTTTGCCACAAAGTTTAGCATTTTGGAAATCAAATTATCATGTACAATGTAGTTGGTTGGGATTTTTATCTATGGTGTAATTTTTCTCAGCAAGCAATCATGCCTTATAAGAATGCTGTGGAAAATGTTTTGACTTTTCAACCTAGACGCCAAAAAACTATGGTTTCAAAAAACTAGGGTTTCTAAAGGTCGTTGCCTTTAACTGCCTTTAACGAAAGGGCGTAGAAGTATGGGATCTACAACTTTAAAGGGCTTCCAGATGAGACATTTGTCAGAATTACGCTTCATTACACAATTGCCTCGCAACTATGCTCTAGAATTCCTGTAGAGAGTGTGCTATGAAAAGAGTTGATGTTGATGAGTGAACACACATGTTATGATTCTCTTGCCCGTAAGTAGCAAATAATAAAAATCTTAATGTAGCTAAACTAGGTTTGCCAAATTAGAGGACACAACCACATCTTATCATACATTAAAAACTCAATTTAACGGCACTTACTCATAGACAACACATTAGTCTCTGAATCTTCATATACAATCACATAGAAAGCCCACCAACGGTGGGCAATTTTCTAGTTAAATTACTAACCTCATGAAGAAATGGACTATCCTGTCACTGAACCAATCCCTACTTTTCTCCAATATTCTGATTGCCTCTTGATCAAGCACAAGAGGCTCCTGTTGTCCTTTAAACACTTCAAGTGGCAAGTGTTCTGGTCGGATGTGCGCTCTTAACACTGCAGTCCTCGTGCTGGTGGTGTAAGTTTACATTCAACAAATGGAAGATCATTGAAAACCTTGAGGAACATTGAAATAGCCAAGAAATGAACAATTGAAGTAAAACTTTGTTTATATTAAAAAGTCAAGAGAGGTTACATCATATACACAATAATACTATTTCTAGGCTTTAGTTCTATGTTTTTTCATCATATTAATACAAATTTGACTCTCAGTGTCAAACATATTCAGCATTTTGTTGCTTTCGACATAACTTTGCACATTCCCTGCCTTCAGCAACCCCTGAAGCCAAACCTTTAGATCATTCATGAGGAAATTGCCATCTACTATGTCAGGGCTCCAGCTGTTTGGACAGATCATGGTGTTTGGCTCATTGAGGTACCCTTTGTATCTGCTGTCATCAATGAGAAGCACGTTCTCTTTTGTGAAACCTGGAAATTCGTCGTAGACCTTTTTGAGGTGCTTCAAAAAAATTGGCTTTCCACTGTTAAATAAATTTGTGTTGGTACACTGATCCTGATTCCATATGAACTTGAATTTGTCCTTGTGTTTCATCAATGCTCCCTTAACTATGATTCTCAAGTTTTGAGCACAACAGCCGGACCAAAGTGCTATCGAAAATTCCGACCGCACCAATCTATGAACTCGCCCACCTGGTCTAGTTACTACCCACTTGGTTACATTAAGTGTGATCAACTTAACACCAACTTCTTTGGCAGTGGGTAGTAACTGACTCTTGTCATAGCTTCTACCCAGAACTCCATTGTAGTAAAAAACAAGCAGGATTGGGCTTAGCCTTGTAGTCTTCTGCATGGACAGAGTTGGTGCAGGGCTAGAAACTTCGCCCGGCATTTCTTGGTGCGGTATTGGAAACTTCGCTTCAAGCATCTCTTCTTCGCGGGGCTGGAAACTACCTTGAGAATGTCTTGGAGGTGTCTTTTGCTTGAAATTCTGCTCTTGCTTTTTCTCACGAGACACTTCGGTACTGCAAAAATTTAATGATTCGGTAACTATATGGGTCAAATTAAAAAAGAAGACCGGGCACAAAAGGTTGGAAGTTACCTTGTGACTTACATTTCACCGAATCCATTTGTTCGGATCATAACGATGCATCTGGCGATTTGGCGATTGGTGTGGAGCATGACTTAATGCATCTCATTGATCGGCAGATTGTTGTCGCTTGGAGCACCCTCGGAGCTTGACTTGATGCAACATCTATTGATTTGTCCGGAGTTCTGTAACCTGATGCATCTTCGATTGATTTGCCCGAGTTTCTATCGTGTCTAATGCTTCGAGAAGGGGTGTGAGTGTCTTGTCCCCTACGACGACCACATTGTACCTCTATATCTACAAAGTAGGGATGAAGAAGTAAGCTACATATCCCAATTGCATCAAACAAGACTTGGTTACCTTTGAGGGTAGAAAATAATTCCCTTTTGGTGTGCTATATGGACTCACAAAGTCATTGCCACCAGTATGAACAGATTAGACCTGAATTAGTAAAGCGGCACCATGCTCGCAAAACTGGAATTGAATCACAATTGATTGTAACTATGCTTTGGTTTTTAACTAAGCTCCAGATTTTTTTACTCTTCTTTTGACGATGTTCCGACATTTTATATATATCTAAAGTGCCCCTTAAAATGAGCGAAGCGATCTCATCCGGGGGCACTTTAGATACAATAAACAGGACAAGCAAAAGAGACTAAGCCACCGGGATGGAAGAGACTAAGCCGGGATGAAAGATTGCTATCTTGTTTTATGTCGGGCTTACTCCTTTTCGAAGTTTTCTTTTTGATGTATCTAATTAAGCCACCTAAAATGAGTGAGCGACCTCATCCTAGGGGGCAAATTAGACACATCAAACAGGACAAAGAGAGACTAAGCCGGGGGTGAAAGATTAGGAAGTCCACTAATCCTAATTGGCATCTGGTCCCTTACATCGGGCCCCTTAGCATGTAAACTAAGCTACCTATAAGTGCTCACCAGTAAGTGCCTCGGTAGCTTGAAGTTGCTTTTGATCCTCCTACTCACACCTAAGGCTTGTACCCATCTTTGTAGAAAATTCATGACGGCAATTCTCAATGCAATGTTGATTACAAATCCTGCAAAGTGAGCATAAATTTGTCAATGAGAATACAATTATACTAAACACTTCAGGAATTTTGTTATGAAGTACCTCAAGAGGCTGGCGGACATGGAAGATGATATTGACCGTGCATTCAACAATCAAAGTTGGTAGTGGTTTCCCCATCCTTTGGAGGATCTTGCCACGAGAATGGACAGCCACTACCATAATCTTGACCTTATCAAGGTGCGGAAGTAGTGGATCCAAGACAAATAAAGGAAGATGGTCCTTGCAAGACGTAAACCTCTCTAACCTTGGTTCCAAAGCACTTTCAATCTTTGTTGTGTGCCTTCCTTCTGGTGACAATGATTAAGCTCCTCGATTTTTGTCCGCTCAAGTTCTCGTAATAGTTCCTTCATTTCGACCTCGTATCTTGGCATATAGCGAATACCGCCTCATGCGACTTGGTTTATCCTTAATCATTCCTTCCCATTTTTTTAAATCTTTATTCATCTTCTCGGTCTGGAACTCAAGTTGCTGAACCTTCATTTGTAGCACCTGCAGGCTTTGATCACAAGTTTGCAACCTTGCCTTACACTGAATCACTTCTAATCTTGTAGAGTTGATCCATTATCCCAGTGTCCTGTTGAATTCAACTGGAAAGTAATCCAAGGTTAGTACCACATGACACAACAGGCACCACTTTACACACCACAAATTCCATCATGACAAACTTTGCACCACAAATGGCGTCATATTCACCACATGTGGTGTGGCATGTGGCACCAAACTGGTGCCACATACCACACCACATATGGCACCACAATGCACCCAAGGCACCACATATGGCAATCCATTGCCAAGACCACAAATGGCGTCAAAGACACCACATGTGGTGCAAAATGGGATCCATAGTGGTGCCACATCAGACACCACATGTGGCACTACAATGCCAATGAAGGCACCACATCGTGTGCATCCACCACCCCATATGTGGAAGATAGCGTGGTGCAATATTTAGCACAGCAGTTGGCACCACATATGGCAGACAATCCACCATTCACAAGTATCACCATATCTAATATCACATATGACACTAAGTATAGAAACATATGGAAGCCAATTCACTATTCAGATAAGGTACCACGTTTGGTACTATATGTGACACTACATATGCTACAAACTACATTATTAACATATAATTGGCACCATATGACTGTCCTGTAACACATTTGGAGCTACATACTACTGTGAACTGAAATTATCCACCACAACTCGAAACTAGCAACACAAATTTCCTACACATAACTTACAATACACCCAAATGAAGAAGTAAGTGGTGTACCTGATTGTTCAAGCTTGCTAGACCTTGCTGGAAAATAACAGTTCCAATATTAAATTTTATCATATGGTGGTTCCAGAAAAGTACCTATTTTTTCAGTGATTTTCCCCGAGATTCTTTTTACAGCTTGAGGAGGCTTGAATTGTGGCCTAGTCATTTCAAGAGAGGAAGCATCATCTGTGGCATGTTGCTCTGCTTCCTCACTATTTGAAATGCTTGCATGCTTCCTCTTACGTTGGGACGAAGAGGCTTCAGACCCTTTTTCTCTTAACTGTTGCCAGAAACTCAACTAGTTTATTCTTTTCCTTTTGTGTGAAGGTAATACGCAACAGCCATAGTCTATGAGGCCATGCCTCCCTCAGGCACACTTCACACTTTTGTGATTTTTTTTGTAAAGGCACATATATTCATTATACCTCTCCTTGCTCGATTCTTCAACCTCGCATGATGAAACAAAACAATATTCTAAACAACAAGAGAATCATGGGCATCCCAGAATCTAGAATGCAACCCACCGTAAGTGGATTTTCCTAATACTTTCGGTCCCCAAACGGACTCGATTTCTTCTTGTGTGGCGTAATGCTTTTCTTGCACTGTACATTTCCTTGTAGGTGTATCCGTGGCATTCAAGTCCGGTATGATCGAGCCATTTCGTGATCGATCTTCTTGCCGAGAAATCAGAAATGGTCTTGCCGGATTAAGGGCGTGATCGAGTTTTTGAGGGAAAATGAAAATTCAGAATCAGAAATGGTCTTGCCGGATTAAGGGAGCGTGATCAGAGTTTTTGAGGGAAAATGAAAATTCAGAATCGGAAATGGTCTTGCCGGATTAAGGGAGCGTGATAAAGTTTTTCAAAGAAAATGATCGTGTACATTGCTGAATAAGACTGAATAAGACTGAAAGGACAAAATTTTGAATAAGTAATCATGTGTATATTTGAAAAAATAACTGCCTCTCCCACTACAAATTCGGTAGTTCCCACCACACTTAGCACCCAAAAATGTGGTGCTAAAATGCACGTTTTTGTTCCACTACAACATGCTTTCACCCAAATCGCAGCTGGAGGCAATGAGTAGGCTAGTCAAGTATGCAGACAACTACCCACGTGGCCAATCTTTTACACATCACATCCATGTTGACCGTCTGGTGAGATCACATAAGTCAAGTCTTGTTAGCAGGAGGTATGACCCTGAGCATGCTAGAGAAATCTTGAGGGCGATGGTGAGGAATCCAGGCCAAGTTTCTATGCCAGCAAACGTGCTTCCTTGGGATAGGAAAAAGGATGCTCCACTCCAGTTGACAACACTAGAGGAGCTTACAGTGAAGAACCCTAATGTATGCTTCCTTATTATTGACGGACAGCATTCTATTGAGGCACAACGATCCCTATCCAACCAGGCTAAGCAAACAGGACAAACAATGTATCTGCTACATTACAACCCAGGAGGTGTCGGTTTCTAAGCCATCATACCCCCGCAGAGGACCGCGAGGAGATTAGTGCAACATTGAAGCTAAATGGGCTGAAGTCTTTTTTTTATAAAAGGTTAGTATATTAGGTGGAATAGAGTGGGATATATCAAGTAGGAATAATGTAGTAGACTAGGTCCGGCGTGTGTCCAGCGTGCCAATTTGTGCGGGCGTGTATCCATCTTTGCCAATTCGCTTTGGCGTGTATTCATGCGACAATGGGCAGATGAATACGTCGCCAGCGAATTGGCACACCTGGCTTTGTCGTTTCCTGATTATCCTGTTTGCTTGATCTAAAAAGCGGTTCATTTTTATATGCCCTGCTCATATTTTCGTGCAGCCCTTACGTGGAACAACTCCGTCATGCCCGCCAAACAATGGATAGAATATGGAAGACCCCTGCAACAAAACAGGGAGGAACGAAGTCTGAGGAGTTTAAGGCATTGGAAAAGACCTTGGCTCGGACTATCATCCAAGATAAGAAACCATGGGGCAAAAAGAGGGGAAAAAAACCGGGGAGGAAGCGTAGAGGCGTCTCGGGAGGTCCTACAGATGCCTATAAGATCGTCTTTGCTACGGAGGGCCGAAGTTCGGGGTGGAACGAAGTTCGGGATGCTTATGCTCAGAAACAACTACCAGACCCAATGGGAAGAGTGCCTCCTCAAGATACTTCAATATTTGATCTGAAGACTACCGAGATGACTTCCGATTACAGACAAAATGTCCTTCATTGATTGTTGCACTCATATAAAGAACATGCGAGTTATGAAGGTAGCAGTTGGTGAAGAACTTCAGAAGCTATCTGGTGATGTAACATTGTGTGAACTCGGCCTACTAGACAAGTATGGCGTGTCTGCTGATGACATCAAGAAATACGTCTTTTGGTCGAAGGAATTTCTGCAAAACAGGAAATCAAAGAACCAACAGCACACCACAAAACTATCAGATAAGGTGATGTCGAAATGGAGGAAGAAAGGTTGCCGGCCCCGAAAGATGTTGATGGTGACTTACCTGCACTCCAATACCTGGTCTCTACCGGCTATAAAGGTCTCCTATCCGATACAACAATAGGCCCTCGCAATATTAAGCAGAGTTTCATTAAATTTGGAATTCTGAAGACAAGTTGGAATAATTTTTATATAGTATACCTTGGAGGGTTATGTATACCTCAATACTTATAGTATGGTTATGTGTATTAAGTTATGTATACCTGTTGTATACTAACACAACCAGATTACAATAAGATGATAAGTACTATTACTTATAGTATGGTTATGTGTATTACAAAAGGTTATATATACCTGTTGTATACTAACACAACCAGATTACAACAAGATGATAAGTACTATTATTCTTCTACTATTACTATTCCAGATCAATCGAGAACCTTAAGAAGCGCGCTCGAGAGATCCTTTCGATCATGAACATTTGATGCTCTCTATTCCATATAAGATGGATGATAACATCGAAGGGATCAGGATAATGGTGAGGATTGAGAGCAACAGTGGTGAGCCAGTCTTCAAGCGGTATATCTCGCTCGCGGAACCGCTTGAAGTCCTCATGATTCATCTTGCAAGTGATAGAATCACGTTCAGGACCAGAATGCGTCATAGTTAGACGGAGGCCAATGTTGCTGCACTCGGCAATTTGATGTATATTTATACCCACCAAAATTATTGATGGTATATACATAGAAATTATTGGATCATATACATACTTGTATGGTACTCGTATAATGGCAATGAACATCAATAATTCACATCAATAATTTTACTTCACTATAAAAGCAACTCCATTCGGTGGTAGAGGTCATTCATCTCCCATGGCTTCCTTGCATGATCGTCCGGAGAACATCCGAACCATCAAGTGCTACATGAGCTACAATGATCTGTATGATTGCGCAATAAAGAGTGTCAAGATGGATCCATGGCTGCAATCCAAAGCAGATGGTCCTACGAGTGCTTGCAGGAAGCTCACGCGTGTTGTGATCCACCTATATTGGCTTCCTGATCATGAGATCTATGAGCTGAATGCCATCACCTCAGCAGGTGTTGATGATGAGTGAATCAGTGATGATCTGTATACCTGTTAAGGATATAATAATATAAGCACTTATGATTTGTGTATCTGTTAAGGATATAATAATATAAGCATAGTGAATATTAGTTGATGTATAGAATCTGAGTAATTAAATATTTCATACATGATACTTGTACATGATACTTGTACATGATACTTGTACACGCTCAATAATGGCGCTACAGTCTACTCCAATTATTCACATCAATAATTTCACCTCACTATAAAAGCAGCTCCATTCGGGGCTAGAGGTCATTCATCTCCCATGGATTATTCGCCTTTTTCTGTCCACCACATCGAGGCGATCAAGTGCTCAATGAGCTACACTGATCTTGTGGGTTGTAGTGATAGGGGTATTCTTCTTGATCCCTACCTGCAATCCAAAGCCAATGGTGCTGAGATTCGTTCCCGGGCTGATTAGTGTTATGATCCACCTCATTTGGCTTCCCGAAATAATAGCTATGAGATAAGTGGGATCACCACAATGGATAATGATGATGAGTGAATCACCATATAAGCACTTCTGACCATCTTATCTATGAATCATGTATGCATTTATATATTAAAGATGTAAGCAGTTATATATGATCTACATTATAGTAATGTACAAGATCTTATGTATTAAGATGAAAGATATGTATTACAAGTACAAGATCTCATGTATTAAGATGAACAATGTGCTATGTCTTTCCACATGTCTACAATATATTTTGGAATTTGGACAGTTTTCGGCCTCTTGCCATTGGCATCCCAAGCATAATGAATAGCATCTAAATTTTTGTACCTTGAAGGATCGGAAGGATTAGGCCGCCAACGCTTAGTTAAGCGAGTCTTTGTAGTCCCCTCCAAAGAGGCTTCCACCATGATATAAAAATATGGCCAAAATATGTAGATTCTGGATCAAGAACAACATTCTCCTCTGCATATCATAACCAAGTGGTAGTGTTATCATCTCCAGGTCTGACTAGAACAAACATGCCCTTTGTCACATGTACGTGAGGATCAAACTCTTCAAGAGGCAACACTAGACGGCCATCTGACGGGCCACAATAAGATGGTAAAGGTCGCTGCGTGACCAAAAGGCGGAATCACGCCGACCTCTGGAACAAATGATGTTTGTTCTAGAGGAGCTTGTCTTGTTTGTGGCCAAAATGCATCATTTTAAGGACGCCCCGGAGCAACATCCTCCAAAGAGATAAGAAGTCGGGCTCCAATTCCCAACACTTAGTGTATTGCCTTGCAAACAAGCTAGTTTCTTGATTCTTACATATGTCCTTCCATAGGGAGATGTATTTGTTGATGCCATCCTTTAACCCTGGAAGATCTTTCAATGTTGGTCTAGGAGGAATATTTTGTGGCACACCACTTGGTATCATTGGCTGACCATGTTCATCCTCTTTCCACATTCGAACTCCTGGAGAATCTGTTGGAAGCCACTCTTTATGTGTAGGACGCATTTTGTATTGCATAACAGGCCAATCTCCTGCCATCTTAAATTTGAAGAGTAAGGGTTCAGTATGCCCAACCAGGCGTTGGCCCTTATCAGGGATGAATCCCTTCACAAAAGCCTTCCAATTTGGAACTTCATCAATAAAGTATGGAATTGGAGATTTTGCATTGCACTTGCTGAACAAGTAAAGCAGCTCTGGTAGTGTCAAAGCATCCGACGAACTCATCAAGGTTGAAAAATTTCCAAATAAAGCATCAATATCATCCATGGGTGTGACCGACCATCATAAAGACCACTTGGATCTCATCAAAGACCTTAAGCCAAGTCAAGTAAGATAAGTATGAAAAGACATACCTATTTTTGTTTTGGCCTGATGCATTATCAAGTTGCAAATAGAGATTTCGAGGAAGAGGGTTGAACACCTCAGGATTCGTTGTAGTTGAAGTACTTGGCAATACCTCTGCCATGGAAGCAAGTTTGTTCTTCAAAGGATTGATGTCCTTGACTGCTTGCATCCATTTGCAATCTGCAGGCTTACTTCCACATAAGTCACCTATCTTGTCCTCTTGCACCAATTCCAAGTTATGCAATCCTATATTATAAAGTTTTATGGTATGTCGTGAATAAAACCCTAACCCTAATCTGGACGGCTAACATCTTCTCCATCGCATCCAAAGGCCGATAATCTAGACGGCTAACATCTTCTCCATCGCATCCGAAGGCCGAGATTATGGCAGATTTAGGGTTTAGGGTCGGGAGGTTTTCTGAGATATCGGCCCATGGCTCAAATTCTACATGTGTAGCTAATTCTCGCCTCAAAAGGGCCCATTTTTCTAATCTTAATCGATTCTTACTTGGTAATCTCTGATGTAACCTCCATTTCTTGGCTACACAGTGGTTGCTCATTCAGTGGTTCAGGCAGAGGTTTTTATGCACTTCCGCCTTCAATGAACTGCCTGCTCCGGTGCTTGGATGCTCCAATGCTTGAATTCAAAGGGAAAATACTGTCATGAATGCTCCAATGCTTAAATTCAAAGGGAAAACACTGCCATGGCGCATTAAATTGGTTATGTAGTGTTTGTATTTTTTTTCATGTTCCCCTTTTCGGTGCTCTTGCCAATTGTGCTAGAGGCCACAAATCCAAATTCGTTTTCCAAAATTCGTTTTTAACTTCTGGCTTCAAGAAAAAAGCACGCTCTCTTCTTCAGCAGACAGATGAAGATAAGAATCGATGTTGGCAAGCAGGTGTTTGGCAACGATTCATTTGCTGAGGAACATCTATGGAGGAGTTGTTTGTGGGTTGTTCACAGATCCATCGTTTCTAGGGCAGCCACAAAACTCTATAAGTGTGATTGTGAATCTTAGTCCAAATTAGCAATTCTTATCTTCTTACCTTCTATCAAAGTCTAAGAATTTCATTTTCTCATTATGCATAGTAAATATGATATTTGTCAATTGTATATTTTCCTACATGCCATGCAGACCTTTGCAAGTTGAATTGTTGCAAGATTGACATATTACATTATCCATTTGCAATGAACCGATCTTATGCTTTTGTCCTTAGAATGGAAATCAAGGGCATAATTGTGAATCGGACCTATCGGGCTAACAAGTTATCACGAGGAGCTCATCAAATGCCTCCTCAATATCTATTGTGCATTGGCAACGTCTCATCATGTGGCTCTGTTGTTCCATTTTGTTCCTCACTCTAAAGAAGTTGAGGTAGAACCCTAAACCCTAGGCTATCAATATGTTACGGATGCATTTGTGCACTCTATCTATGCAGAATGCTTGTGGAAAAATTGGCAAATGTTGAGCTCCGAGGCATGGCTCACAAACAGAAGCTAGCATTTTGGATCAATATCTATAATTCATATATGATGCATGTATGTTGTTAATTTCTTTCAAGCCTAATCTATTTCTTATTGAAACCTGCCATATCTACAACTTGATTTGTGGTATGACATAAGAAGTAGTATTTATCTATCTATCAATCTTATCTACCTTATATCCAAATTTTAGGCATTTTTAGAGCAAGGAATACGGGGCACACCTCAGCAAATGGCTTCTCTCATGGAAAGGGTACTGTATAGAAAAAAACTCAAGTTGTCTTTATTTGACAGTGCTCTCTAAACCGTTCTCTGGTTTGGGCTGACAGGCAGTGCTGAATGTGGGCGGATATATCTTGAATACGGCTTTGGCTGGTGCACCGTTGCTCCTTCAATGGTTCAATCAAAGGTTTTCAAGGCGGCCTTAGCTGGTGCACCATTGCTGAAAGATTGTTTTTGCAGAACCCCATGGACGATTAGGTCAGATTGTGTGATTATTATGCACGGCACTCCATATTTCTTGCCACCACTTCATTTCTCCGGGGATGGAAGGGATTTCATTTTCTCCTAGAAGTCAAATTGCTAAACTCTCATGAGGAGCGGGAGAGCTCTGTATACAAAATGTTGTCTGAGTACTCCCTAAACGTTTTGAGTCAGATCTGCAAGACATATAGACATTCTTTATTATAGCTTTGGATACGGAATTTTGTCTGAGTACTCCCTGGACATTTTGAGTCAGATCTGCATGACATAGAAACATTTTTCATGAATATAACCAGGCAAGTACTCCTTTGTAAGAAGAGATTGAGATTAAAGATTATAAACTGTACTACATCTGCATTTGGTAGTCTCTGTTGGTGAAAACTGAAGTCCATTATGCACGTTTATTATTCACGTTTATATTCAATGATGAATTTGTATATTTTTATTCAGGCATTGATTATTAATTCGTTGTGGCAGACCGCTGGTGAACAGCCTAGATCTCCTGCCAACAAATGGTATTAACTTGGCAGTTAGATGCAAGGTGATGACAATTAAACTGCATGTCTTTTCAATGTTAAACGGCCTTCATATGTAAGCATACTAGAAGTTTGAATCATCTTTCCATAAATCAAGTGAAAAATGACCATAGGCACGACCACCATGCCCATGAGTCAAAGCTCCTGTCAAACTGCTCTTCAAGCGATCACCTCTCCATACAGATTTTGCTAGATGATGACTTCTAGGCACTAAAGTCTTAACCTGATCCATCTTATCATGTATTATACATAGATGATTTTCGTGAGACCGCCGGACAATGCTCTCAATGCCAATATTGACTTCTCTTAAGAGCATTGCTCTAGCATATGAGACCGACGTTGAATTGCAAGATTTATGATCTCTCTTTATATCTTTTGTTTTTCCAGCGTTGAATTCCGCTTAATTACCACGCAGATGTTGCATTTAGAGAAGGCTGTATTTTTGCAATGCTAACATCCGGAAATTCTCTTTTCCATATCTTTGTAGAAAGAGTTCAAGGCTACGGTTGTTCCCGTGAAGCTCTTCAACGCACCAACTTCTTTATGTATAAGCTTCTTATTAAGAATGGAAGGAAGCTTCGTACATTTTCTCTTACATCATCTCTACCTATTTTGCTCCTATGGGAATACTTTTCAAAGATTCTCTGAATGAATCTGTCTAGCACACATTCGGATTGTCCAATGTAGAAGATCTAGGCTTCTTAGAGCGATATTATTACCATGTTCGCCTACCTTTCCACCTGGCTTCAAATCTGTTTCTCCAATTGTAAAATGTTGATTGACCGATACCTAAAGCCATCGCCACCAGACATTGCAATTCCACCCCTTGAGCACTATCCTCGTCCTCTCCTTCTCCTCGTAAGTCACACTCAAAGATGTCAAAAAATAACGTAACCCTTTGCATTGTATGGTTGAGATAAAAATTTTTTTCTTAATTCACGTACTTGATGCTTGGTAAGTTTCTTGTTGCAAGTATTTTGCAGCAAGCTTGACTTCATGAACTTATTGATTGAAGTTGTGGAGCATAGCCTTTCCTCTTTGCTCTTTCCCTTGGGCTGTCTTGGAATCCTATTTGTGTAAGTATACTTCCTTTTTCGTTTGAATTGAGCCCGAATGTTGTCCTCAAATGATTCTATTTCCATATCCTCATTTTCTTTAGCTTCTCGGCTTGCGGATGTTGTGAGACAGTCCTTTCATCCTGCAAAGCATCACATCGCTTATTTTCCCATTGTACAAGTGCATTTTCTGGCGGCTTTACGCACAAGCATGACATTTGAGATCCTCGTAATTAGTGCGGGGAAGGATCTTTCCCACACAGCCCCACCTTTGAGTCTCCTAAAAATTCATCGTCAGATCATGGGGATCACCCAAGACAATTATGGCCTCCGTGATATTTACTTGGTCCACATGCATGAAGAATGTAACAATGCTTATCCAAGAGATCAGTTCTTGAAAAACTAGGTGGTGGTTCATCATCATCTAATGCTATCCTGCGAGGAAAACGTGTACCTAGATCCAATGTAGGATCAATTTCTTCATCTGCATCTGACACTGCCTCTACAGATTCTACATTCGAGGTCGGTGATGGAGTAGCTAAATCAATGGCATGATATCTTATATCCGCCGAGGCCATTCGATAAACGCGTGCCCACGCCTCTTCAATGTTGTGCCATCACATGGAATCGGAAGGATGTGGGTAGGCACTACTGACCTCGGTAACTGTAATCGCTTTACGCGTTGAGTGAGTCAACATTCTTCCCATGGATGCAAGTTCTATGCACGCATACACCCTTACCAACCCGCATATTCTTGCGACCAAGGTTCACCATATTCTGCGTGGCGCGCATCGTTTTGTAGGGCCGGGCGATTGACACCGAAGTCCCGATGATGTTGTGGAGGGACTACTAGGCAAGTTGGGGGTATCGAGATCGACGTTCCCGATGACAATGTGAGGCGATTTCACAAGATTTTACTTGATTTGAGACCATTCGATAAATGTCCCCACGGCCCGACAATGTTATCTCCGCTCCCTCACACGGAATGGGAAGCACATGAGTGGGCACTATGGCTTCCGGTGACCTCCATGACCACATTGCACCATGGAATGTTCCTGCCATGCAGATGGCCTCTATGCAATTCATGTCCCCTGGCAACTACCACATCCCCATCGACAAGGTTACGCAGGGGCCTTTTCCTGTAAGAATCAATACACATACATACATGTTAAAGACATGCAACCCTCGATATGACATATACTTAGTAAAAATAAGCGAAAATGTGAAAGAAATTAGACGACATGGGGACAAATGGCGCTGCCCATTCCATTTTAAATGTCATTGTCGCCATTTACCTTTAAATGGTAGCGGTACAGCCGCATTTCACCGTCAATGGCCATTTTCCTTTTTCATTTCCTTCAAATGGAGCACCGGCCATTTTCCTTGGGATGGAGCGGTTGATGTGATGTAGCCATTTTCCTTTAAATGGAGCAAAGCGCCATTTAAAGAAAAATAAATGCCACTGCTTCCATCGAAGGCGAAAAATGGCTGCTCCATTTGAAGGGAAATAAACCGCCCATTTTAAAGGAAGGAAGGAAGGAAAGAATTTTAACGTCCACCGGAGCCCAATCGGGCTATGGGACCGTAATCAAACAAGGGGCGGAAGCCCCAACGTAACCGTGGTGGTAGAGCCCAAGTAAAAACCGATCAAAACATGGGGACAAAGCCCGTTACAACAAAACATGGGGACAAAGCCCTGTTATCACTCAAAACCGGGGCTAGACCAAGACCTGCCCGTGCATCGATTGGCCATTGATCCCTAATGATTGCTCGACCGCTTCTCTACCGCTTGCCCATTTTACTGCAGGGCGGGCCTCACCGGACCGGCACAATTCCTCTTTTAAATGCAGCCGCGACCGGAGTCAAATCTTCCCGCGACCGGAGAAGGTGGTCCCCTTCAAATGAAACCAAGAGATGGCGGGTCGCCGGGGCGTCGGCCTTCCACCCCGTGAAAAGGATGCCGCCGACATGGATGTGCATCTCCCGAAAGCAAAAAAAAAAAGAGGCCACCCTTTCTGTGGGGGCAAATCACCCGCCTCCGCAAGACCCACAATGCGCAGAGAAAGGGCCGGTGAGTGAGTTGTGGCATCGCAAGATCGGGGAAGCGGGACCTGGCAAGCAGCTCTCTCAGATGGGGCGCAAATCCTGCGAGGAGGCCGCGGGACATGGAGATTGTGTCACGGTCATAAGGCGCAATCCACCGCATGTGCATGGGAGGGCCCCATGGCCGCCGGGCCGGTGACCCACCTTGGGGATCGGGCCGTGCCCCACGACCGATCAGAAAAGAATTCTAGTGAAGCCGGACCTGTACCGCTGGGCAACCGGGCGCATCGCCTTGGTGAGAGTGGCGCGGGTACCCGACCGGTGGTGGTGTGAGAGGCGCCAAATTCAAATGATGGGGCAGTCCGAAGGTAGGGCTAATCGGGGTCATAGGGTCGCCGACAGATCACCAGTTTAATGAGATTCTTCTCCCACGCGTCTCCCGCCATACGCTTGATCTTACGCCATGCCTGAGAACAAGGCAACGGTAAAGGGACCAGGCAAAGTAGAGACAAGCCGAGGGAAGACAAATTAGTGGAAGCCAAACGAGAAGCAAAGGGTGGTGAAGGAACCCAATCGGGCTAAGGTATCCACGCAGTGGAACGCTTGAAGCTAGACCATACCCGTGAGCACGTAAAGGAAGCAAGAGCCCCAGATAAGAGCAGGTCCGAGGCAAAAAAAGTAACAAACGTATAAAAGGCAAAACCCAAGGCAAAATCAAGACAAACCGGACCTTGGGATCAAAGTTGCTGAGGCCCCAAGAAACCTGCTGGAAGGCGACCGCCAAGCCCGCCTCGCTAAGCTGTGTCTGAATCCATGGAGCAGAGGGAGGTTGGTGTTTGATGCTGCCGAAAAGCCAGTGTGTGATGGTGCCGTGAAGCTATGCCATGGTCGAACCCGCTACTCCATGGCCGAACAGATCAGAAGGGGAGCTTGGATGCCGAATCGCGGCATCTGCGCAACCAGAAAGCGATTTGGATCGGATCTGGGGTTGTTGTTGCTAGATGTACCTGCTGGACTCACATGAGGAAGCCCTCCGCGGGTCCAAACCTGGCCAAGGCGCTCAGGCGGTGGGCGCTCAGGCGGAAATGGCCCATTGACAGGTAAATGGCATCTTTAATCTAAATGCTATATCTAATAACTAGAGTTATGGATTCCTATTAGTACAAGATTCAGCAAGACATCAATTGTTGAGAACTTATCTACTGAACAAGATAGAGAAGATCTACCCTTAACCATATTAAAACATTTAACATCCTACATCCTACATCCTACATCCTACATTTAACATATTAAAACATTTAACATACTAGAACTGAATAGCCTCTAACCTGGAGGTCATTGACGATTCCGGACCGCCATATATCGAGAATGCTACCGAAGAATACCGGACAAAGCGCTTGACACTGGACAAGTCCGAAGAATCTGGACAAGCGCTGAAAAATGAAAACGAAGCGCCACTAGAATGAAGCCGCTACCGAAGAATGAAGCCGGCGCCGAAGAACGGTCAGCTCAAGAATGAAGACAAGGGCTAAGCGGCCGCAAAAGAAAGACAAGCGCCAAGCCGGGCAACCGCCTGCTATCGACTAAGGAACCAACGCCTAAGACGGAATAGACGCGTCGGAGAAGCGCCGCTTTGTTCCACAAGCGATCCTCGAGGCTAAATACCTACGGTAATATTGAAAAACGAGGACGGAGGTGCATAATATCGCGAACCCACGAGTCGGCGATGACGAGCAGCTCTTCTATCGACCATGTCCGCCTCCCGAGTAGAAGAGATACGAAAGGCGCCCAGGGCGGAATGACTCAAACTACTTAAAATTTATATTGACGAACGGGCGAGAGACTCCGGACGGGAAAAATTCAAATTTTTAAAATTTGGAGGATTTGATTGAAGGGCAGGAAAATTCAAAATTTTCAAAATTTGGAGAGACGCGGATGGCCGGGCAAATTTGGAGCGAGAAGGACGGGCGGGCAAATTTGGAGAGACGCGGACTTTCTTTCCCCCGACTTTTCTTTTCTTTTCTTTCCGTCCATTTTCATTTTCAATTTCATTGTTCTTTTTCTCATACTCCGCCTTTCTTTCGCCAGCGCCTTTGCACACTATACACCTCTCTCCTATTCAAACATTTTCTCTCTCTAGCGCCTGTTGATCCGGGAGCGCTCGAAGAGTAGGATTTATACGATCCTGTACTTTTATACTTTTATACTTTTATACAATGGCTAATCTTGCCAAAAATCCGGGAGCCAATGGCTCCGGTTAGTATCGTTGTTTCTATTCTTATCGATTTGTAGTGTCTTCTAGACTGTAATGGCGGGACGCTACCATTTCATTAGGGAGAGGGTGGGCCAGCAGCCCTTACTCCTATAGTTTATGAAATGGCGCAGCTTGCACCATTTCTAGAATGTCTCATTAATATTCTTGTAGAAGCGGACCCATAGAAGAGCAAATGGCTAAGCCGGGCGTTATTTAGTCTAAATGGCCAGTGCACCATTTGCTTTTTAAAGGAATCCACACTAGAGCAAATAAAAGGATTCGCTTATTTAGATAAAATGGCAGTCAATTCATTTAGACTTAATGGCAATTAGCCATTTGCTTTTACATAGAGCAAATGGCGCAGTGCGCTTATTTAGTCTAAATGGCGACCTACCATTTAGAGCAAATGCCGCTTGTTGCTTTATCTTTCTAGCATATGTCATTTTTCTCACTATGCTTACCTTACGCGCTAGTGCGTCAAGAAATGGAATGTGGTGACTTCGAGGAGCATAGTCCCTGTTGGAAGATCTTGGTGTATGGAGATTGTTAGAGCCATACCCTTGGTTGACAGCGTGGACCCAACCAAAGGGAGACAAGAGGCGCAGAACTTTGCCTCCTTGTCCAATCAGGTACATGTGAAGAAGGAGCTTTAGCCGTGGCCCAGATGGGCATCATTGTTAACATGTGAGAAGTCAAGAAACAAGGAAGGCTTGACTTCCTTGGTTGCACAGTAGAAGATCCGGTCACTGGCAGCATTGATCTCTACTGCATGGATTGGCAGTGCTACGAGCCTGCAATGATGGAGTCCAACATAAAGGACCAAGCACTGTCGGCCAAAAAGAAAGGTTGGTCGCTGCCATCTTATGAGTCCAGAGAGCAAGCAGATATCAAAGGCACGGTAGAGATCCTCAGAGGATTCGGTATTCTCATGGCGGCAATGGACATGTCCAAAACTCATGTCCCTACATTGTAAGAGCGAAGCTCTCAGGCAACATGCCAGCAATTATGGATAGCAGATGGCTGCTGGGAGAGATGCAGAGAAAAGGTGTAAAAGGTAAACCAGCCACCAAAGCTGGCAAAGGAACAAAAACAGGTGGAGGTGGTGAAGTACAAAGGGAGACAGAACAAGAAGGAGGACGACACGGTGAGAAAGGGGACGAGCATCGGGATGAGAAGAGGGATGAGGCTGATGCTCACAAACATGATTCTCCCGTGAAGTCCACTGGGAAGCCTGCTGATAGTGATCGCACTATTAGTGACAATAAGGAGGCTACAAAGCACATAAGAAATGTAGCATCCACAGCAGATAGCACTCCAGCAAAGAGAAAGACAGAAACCAAAGCACAGACAAGGGCCAGGAAATTACAAAAGATTGCAGATCTTGAAGTGCCCGAGGAACTAAAGATGGACCGTGACGCCGAAGAAGAAATGGCAGAGGAAACCCTAAAGAAAATACAAAAGCACGGCCACATATTCCCCCTTGGAGTCACATACACCAGAAGAATATCTATCTGGGATCTAGAAGAGGCCCCACCTAATATGACCGCCAGGGTTATTAACCCCGAGCATGTTAGGAGGCTCGCAAATCGGCCGAGGATCCACACCCGGTATTCACTCCAGCAGATGTGGTGCCCTTTGATCCCGGATACAAAGAAGTTCTTGCCGAGCCGGTCGGGGAATCGTCGCCCCGGAAAAGATATTATATTATCAATGGTAATCATTCGGTCTCTGCTGCTCAGCTCGTGTGCAGTAAGTTGGGGACAGAGGATGCTAGAGCTGAGCTCAGCAAGATCTATCTCTATAGAATATCGAGTTCTTTTCGGAGAGATCGGACTGGACCTTCTTATTTCCGGTGTGGATGTGAATGATATAGTAGCAAAGACCTGCCTTCAAGGAACCATATGTGGATCAGATCCACCATCTCCAGCGATATCGAGTGTCACGGAGAAGACCAGCCTCCCCGCCGGTAAGGACGTACCAAGAAGTGGACGAAAGTACAAGGTATGCGTACGCTTCCTTAGCCATACATTTATCGAAATGGCGCAGCCGGGCCTTAAATTTCCCTCGTTTATTGATAATGCTAGCACATTTGAGGGAAATAGCGCTTAATTTGTGCCATTTGAGTTGAAATTTAACATCTTGGTTTTTGCTTGCACTACCTTGAAATGGCGAGACAAGATTCGAGGGGCAAACACACGAAGGATGTCAATCGGTTTGTCTTCATGCCGATGATGTCTATGCACTCTTCCGCCGGATGTGGAACAAATGGAGGAAGGAGAACTTAAGGACAATAGGGGTCAACCTATAGTAATCAATTTTGCTAAAGACAAAGATTACTTGATTGACAACTACCTTAGATGCATGAGGGGCTTGGACTATGATGATTGTAGAAAGGTCCCTCAAGAAGTATTAAGCGGGGATATATCGTCAAAAGTCACCCTCAGATTACAAAGGCCAGAATTTCTTCAAGAGAGGTATGAGAACTTAAGAGTACTTGCTTACATGAAGAAAAGAGATAATCGCACTTCATTGCGATCAAATTGGCATTAAGTACAAGAAATTCGAGGACACGAGGAAGGCCACCGGCCATTTTTCGATAATGCACTTCCGGCTTGGGGTATGCCACCATAGAAGTGGGTGCCGGAAGGAATACTCAAAGAGGGAGTTCATGGTAACATGCCATTCTCCCCGGCGGATCCATTGAGAAAAATCCTTCAGCCAAAACGAAAAGGACCCCAAGATATTTTGTGGAGCATGTCACCTGCTGGGGGATTCGAAAAAAATGTAGATTCTACCCCTTGAGATGATATGTTTACATGCAAGGTTTTGGTACTCCAGTTTGGAATAGTGAGAACCGCTGTTCTTCGATAGCGTCTCACGTGATGACCGGATGTAGAGACATACCGGATTCTATGTTTCACAGTCGAGCATAACTTTCATTTCTGCCGGTCGCTTGAAAGACCTGAATCTAGGTCAAGAGTGTTTGTAAAGGAATCTATGAAGAGGAAGCCGGAGCTACATGTGGTGCAGAATAAAAGAGCCACAAGCTCATTCTTTTAAGGATTTCGGCCTGACGCGAGAGCCCCGATGAAGACATGGATCTCTGGGCTATATGGCGATCATCCTCGAAGCTCCGCAAATTCCTCCTATTCCTAAGGAAGCCATCAAAAGTGAGGGGAGATGTTATGGCAAAAACTCATGCAAGACAGTGTTTAAATGGAGTTGGCGTGGTATGGAGGGAGAATATCCGTGCATAAGCAGATTGGTCCCGCGCTGCGTTCTACCTTTGTTGATAAGCTCGCCCTCCAAAAACATCGTGCTAGATTTTTCTCCGGTGGAGCCTTCTAGGGCATCCCTTCATGTAGGAAGAATCGATTACATCGTGATGAGCATGACTTGGAAAGATGAAATGCATATCGGGCATTCCCGGGGTAGGGTCGAGAATGTCATGTACCCTGGGTTGACCCAAAGGCCATTGACCAACGCCAACGCGAAGTCTTGACTTTGAAAGATGGTGTATCTCTCGGCAGGGCGACAATGAAGCTTCTCATACGAGAAAGGTGAGACGCGCCGGGCCAATTTGGAGTAGAGCGGGATCAAATTGACCATGATAAAATTAACCGGATGATTATGAGAAAAGTCTCGATGAACACTTGACAAAGACTATTAAAAACATTTCTATCTGTTTTGAAAAATTGTATCTTCTTTAATATTTCTATTAATATATATCTACATGGTCTTCTGAAAATATGTGTTATCTATTGCAAAATGGCGCGAGAGCACTATTTGCTTGGTCTTCCGTTAGGGCAAATAGCGCTACCGCGACTATTTGCTCGCTCTACCGTTAAAGTAAATAGCGCTACCGCACTATTTGCTTTCGCTTCTTACACGTTGAAGCAAAAATAGGCACCTGCACCATTTGCTTGCTTTCACGTTAAAAGCAAATAGCGCCGCTATTAATTGCTTTGTGGTTATTTACAAGCTAAAGGGGCGGCCGCGCCATTTTGTTTGTTTCTGAAGCTTTTTTGGCAATTTAATATCAGCTTTTGTGGTTCTCGGGGCTTTTCCTCATACTTTCTAAGTAAATGGCCATACTTCTCTTCACGACAACTAAACTCACATTGTTTTATATTAAATGTAGCGGTTTTTGCATGACAACTGGTTTCTTTTTAAGTAAATAGTGCCATATCTAGCCATAAATGTGTGATAAAACAGGGAAGAAACTGATTTCACGAGAAATTGGAATCCGCGAAATTTCCAACTTTAATGAAACTCCGCTTTATTTCTCTATTTTGTATTGGATAAAGGGGATCGCAAAAGGAGAGAAGGGATGACTCAACAGAGTCTGAGCAGTTTTTTAGTAGCCTGCATAGGCTTAACAACTCGAAGCTCTTTACTATTGCCATCATATGTCCCAGGAGAGCCTCATATGCATGCTTTGGTGGCTTCATACGACTCGGAATGCCTAAAGGTCGTTAGGGAAGGTTCTCTTCTCTTTGGAGACAAAGGATACTGATTTGAGGATGCAGTTTAAAAAGCGCTTGTATCTTATATTATAATGTTTTAGTGCAAGTAATGGACCACGCCCTAAAATAGGCGGTGATTTTGAGCTAAAAGTTTAAGCGGTCGGATGCCTACGGGTTTTTTCTTTTCTCATGATCGATTTAGGGCTTAAGGTTTTTTCCACCTTCGGGACTAGCGGCCGGGCTTTTAGCAATGAGTTCTCTAACACTTTCGGCTGTATATGGCTATCGAGCTTGCGATTTAGGGAGCTCTGCGAAGTACCTTGCTTGCTTATTCATAAGGTTTTAAGCTCATAAGCATTTTGTGGATGATTTAGGTGCAAAGTTCGTTGCATTTTCCTCTCGATCTTTGCCAAGAACTTCGTGGATCCTACTCTACTAGATGGTAGATCCCTGTAAACTATAACCTAGCTTTTGTTGGTGTTATGCATCGTTTGAAAATTGCCGGTTCGGAGACAGATCACGCCTTATGGGCACTCTAGCCATTCTACTCTGTATCTCAGCGAGGTTGAACTTCGGCACATGGTTTCTGTAAGATTGCCATGGACTTTTTAGTGATTAATGCGGAGCTATGGACTTTCTTTGTTAATCAATTGGGCCCGCGATAGGCAGATTTTTGCGCGTGATGATCGCCACAATATACCTCGGAAGGTTTCAACATGCATCATTTGCCCCGTGATATTTACGCGGATGGAGGATGAGAATGACACCGTGCAACATAGTTGTAGAAGCTAGGTAAAAGTGGTATGATTGAAGCGGATCGTGAGGCCGCTAAATATCTTCGGTATGCATTGTAGAACTTTAGATCTTACTTTAATGTGGATCGAAGATATCGCTCTTGCTTTTTGTGAGAACAAGACTCAATCAACAAGACTCAATCAACATATGAATCTGTTTTTCGGTGATGGTGATGTTAAGTAAGATTTGGGTCTGGTGTTTTTCAAGCATGTTTTGGGTCTTATGGTCTAAAACATAAATATTACCACCTTCTTATAGGTATCAAAAGGTGTGTCCAATTTGGAACTTTGTGGTTGCAAACACCACTCATCGACAAACCTAGATTAGCTAGAGAGTGCAAAGATGTCAAGGCGGATAGAGTATATATTGGTTCTTACCTTTGGAGGGAAGACAAAAGATTTTCTAGCGGCGAGGAAAGCTTCTATATACCTGCGGTATGTTTCGGACCAATCATTTTGTACTTTCTTCATTTATTACATGCATAAAAATATATGTATGAGGATGTGGAGCATGTTTAAAGGCATGCAATTTCTACTCCTTGATCAATTTATGTCATGTTAAAGAGTTTGTCTCACTAAATTTGTGATTGCATGTCGAGAGAGGAATTATGCGACTTATGCAAAGTGAATTTTGACATTTTATAGTAAATCAAAGGGAATCGAGTATAGAAATGCATCAAGTTAGCATCATAAAACCTTCCCGACCCACATTATACTTTTCATGCCAATCTGCAAATAAGTTCATATTGGCCCTATCAACCCAATTGAAAGTTGAATCAGAAAATTGCTTCGGCATTTATTGGATTTGTATGTCGCAATGTTACGCAAGAAAAAAGAGAACACTTAATAGAGGGGCTCAATGCACTTTTGGTTTTGCTCCTAGGTGATTATGCACTCTGTTTTTGCAGGACAAGCATGCAGGAGGATCAATAGGAGGAGCTATTTTACTACAAATTTCTTCATTGTTACGCTTTATAACAAGGTTGGCATGTTTCGATGGATTAGTGCATGTTGATATTAGTGTCTTTTCAAGATCTGGTTGTATATCCGGGATCGGCATATCCAAGTTGATGAAACATATATTACATCATCGAGAAACAATATAATGAAGGATCTGACTTATCTAAATGAAACACTTTATGCATGGCTTTTCTAGCACAAAATTAAAATACAAGTCAATCGTAGCACTTTTTGCATTGTGTGGTTGATTGACATTATGCCATGATAACAACTTCAGGAGATTGACTTGCCATAATGCCTCTTTCAAACCGATACTTATCCCGAACATGTTTGGGGTTGAAGGGGCTTCTGCAGTCTTAATTTTGTTTTCAAAGTTTGTACTCTTAGTCATCTCGATTGTTATTATTGGCTCTGGGTTGTTATTGTTGGTAGGGTTGTTATTATTGGTATGCTTGCATATCATGCCAAGATCAAAGAAAAGGCTATCCTTGCTTTTGTTAACCCATTGAATATTTTCTAATGATGTTACAATTTCAAAGTGTATTGATAATACTAGAGCCAAGAGCCAAGAGCCAAGAGAAACATTATGATGGGTATTACGTTTAAGCGGCTCACTTGCTCAAACTAAAATCCTCAAACATAACATGCTTTACACCAAAAAAAGCTTTTGTTTTTTTTCACGCTTTTTGTGGACAAATAGGCTAGAAAATTTTGAAAGGAAAATGTTTGTGACATAGTGCCTATCATGTGATTGCGGCATGTTCTTTTGGCAACAACCACATTTTCAGGTAATACAAATAGTAGCAGCACCACTCACATAATAGAGTTACCAACTTTGACTAATATATTCGGGTAGAATTAGGCGGTCGAAGTCAAATGCAGCCATGGTGTTGCATGGCCATTTTTGCCTTGATGTGTTGTGCAAGTTTGAATACTACCTAGGTCAAATTTCACAAAAAATATAATTTCTCAAGGTTTATATTCTCCCATTTGGATGTCCATTAAAAGAAGATACTTATACATTTCAAACCAATATCTATAAAGTGGGTGTATAAATGCAACAAAATAAACAAACTTTAAAATCCTTCATACTAAAACCTCTTCCTCTGATTTTCCAAAAAAGGTGCAAAATAAGTGCCTATTATCTCTTCCTCCAATATACAAAGTGCAAAATTAGTGACTATTATGTATAACGACATGTCTCCCATAAATTTTCATATTAGAACGAGGAAATTCCGAAGTTTATATTATAATTCAAGTGAAGCTTATCCCAAGATTACAAAGTTAGTTAGAACGAAAAGCTTCGAAGTTTATATATTACAAGTGAAGCCCATCTCATTGTTACAAAGTCAGTCAGTCTATGTCTGGCTCTTTTCTTCTCTCGGATCATCTACATGTAGCAAACATATGCCCAGCAACGCTGGGCATCATTACTAGTAATCTTCATAATGATATCCCTTGTGCCAGATGACGACTATGAGGTAGCTAAGAGCAAAGGGGCATCAGATAAAGGTGCATGGCAGTGTTTTCTTTTGGATGAACCCAACTTGAAAAATGTCTTCTACAAAGCAGATGATGAGGATGAAGCAAATGAAAGCGAGGAATTTGATGTTCCTAACCTCTACCGGAAAGACATCACTCTGGAATTGCTGACAAAAGAAAAGGGGCCCTTGAATAAACATGGGTTTGCAATCAATCTGGCAAGCTATCTTGTTGAGGCATTTGCACCACTTGATACCACTTGCTGTGAATTACATGTTGGAGGGTATATTGGTAGAGAAACCCTGAAGACATCAAGAAGATGTTTAAGTTTCGTCATCGATGACCAATCCAGGGATTTCCTTGAAGTGTTTTTGAAAAGGTACTAGCCCGCTACTGATTGGGGTCCTGTCAAAGATAAAAACCCGTTGGCTTTGGTACCTTACAAAGGGCAGAAGCAGACTACTAGTTCACAAAAGCCTCCAAGTGCAACTCCAGAATGTTCAAAAAGCAATGCAACCCCCGAGGAGAAGGCCGCATTGCTAGCGCGGGAACGTGAGATCATGGAGAAAAATATGAAGTCCATTCTTGATAACATTGCAACTGGTAATGTCCAGCTTGGGAGTACGACTGCGGTAGTTCCTGATACCGGCCAGGATGATCATGCAAGCTCAAGTGCAACCACTGAGGTTAGGAATCAAACGGAATCAAACCCCTGTGGTAGCTTTCATAGAAGAGAACGTGTCCGAACTAAACCGTGGAGTTGATGCTTCCGCAATTAAGCATCAGGGGAATGAAGTAGACGCCATTCTCTTTGGGGATGGCGGCGATGATGAAAGGTAATTCCGCCTGGCGATATGTAGCTTATTTATGGCGGACAAAAAGCAGCTTGGCGTGTATTGCGCACCACTTTGCATGGCTAACTCTTTTTTTCCATGGTTCGGGGATCCACGCTTTGTGACAAAATCATTGTCTTCGATCTGAATGGTATCACGGTAAAACGCGTTTCCTAAGAAGCTTATTGTGCGGGGATGACTTGAGCAAGTCCCTCTAGAATCGAATATTAAGTGGATCTATCCTCGTCCACACTTAGAAGATATGATGAATGAGGCATTCAGATTGTTTGAGTTGCCATCGATCCTCAATGGGCCGAAATGTTGATGAAGTACTTAGGGTGTTACCAGGCATGAATCGAGACTTTGTGGCGATTTGGGACCAAAGTAAGTGTATAAAGTTTCCACATCCAAGAGATCAGGGATGGCAAACCCGGTCTTAGTGAAACATCTTGGTACTATGATGGATCATCTTGGCATTCAAAGAAAGAGGACATCATAATAGTAGATGATGATGCTCTTAAGTGCTTTTATAATCAAGGTCGGGGCTCTAAATCCACCAACTTATACTCCACAAGATTACTCAACGGATGAGTTTCTAGTAACTATTCATGTCCATCATGAGTGGCTTGGTCTTTGGTAAAAGCGTATCGGATGTTGTCAAAACGCATCGAGAACTAGATCGGACTAAGGAGATGGATCCCTATCTTGAGAGTTATTTGACAAAGAAAGGACTAGTCCCTCCATGATGTAATCTTCATATCAAGTGAATACAATGTAAAAAGTGTTCTGTGTATATTGATGTGTTGTTATCTATAAATGCTAATCAAACACCACATTCTTCTCACTAAAACAAGAAAATGTTAAACCACCCACTACTATAATGCAAAAATTTGCAACAATGCAAAACAGCATGTCATACAACACAACACTATATTGAAAAAAAGGTATGCAAAAGTGGCGTGCTTTTGGAACAGACATAAATCCAATTTAAATGAATGATGGTTTTTTATTACTTTTTAGTAAGAAGATTCAATTATTAAGCCAACACTATCAAATTTGACAAGTTTTTCATATCATACCTAGATTTAGAGTTGAATGACAAGATCCCGAGTTACCAAGAGGGTCAACTCGGCAGGCTCGCCATACAAACTCTTCCTTTATCATCAAATTTCTTCCTGCCATCCTCCTTAAAAACATGTGCATAAGCTTTACATTCAAATACACGCAAATGATTCACACCTGGCTTTCTTTTGTAATAAACCTCATGTGAAGTCTCTCCATCTAAAATTCGCGTCCCTGCTCTATTCAGCAAATACACTGCAGTGAGTACTGCTTCAACCCAAAAACGATGTACCATCTTTCATTGAGCCATTAGACGATTCACCATCTTTTATTATAATGTTATTGGGTAAGTATGTCGTCAACGAAACCCTAATCCTAACCCTAATTTCGATTTAGGTTCTGTTATGTCGGGCCAGGGTTCTCCCGTTCTAGAGATCCGTTTGGAATTTTTCTGTTGGTGCAGGCATGGCGATGCTCTCTCCTGTTCGTTATGCAGCAATGCCTGAGTGATGCATTATCCAAGAAAATGATCACGTTTTGGCCTCCGAAACATAAACCCTACAACAACCTAGCAACATACAAGGTTTACTTTTCGGAGGCCAAAACGTGGCCATTTTTTTGGATAACTAGGTACACCTTTTCTAAACATGCAGCGGAGACATGGCAACTGAAATAGAGTTTGAGTTTGAACCTATTGGTTATCGAATGATCCCAAAGCGGTTTTGCTACTACAAAAGGCGTCATCTTCTCCTTTCAAATGGAGTAGTTCTTGCCTTTAAGCAAGAACGTCTCGCTCATGAACACATTTTCCAGGTTGTCCATTGTGAATAACACAAGCCTCTTCTAATCAAAGCCTCAAATCTGGAAACTCCTATTCTATCTTCAACATGCAAGACAATATGCAAGCTGCTGCAACAAATCTTTCAAAATTTTATGATGCAACTCTCCATAATAGAGGAATGCTTCTCTCTAGGCTCAAACACAAGTTAGGGCTAAAATCTGCTCTGTTTTCCACAAGGCAAAAAAACCTTTCCAAAATACTTCCTTTCTTGCACAAAATGAAGCACCCAAGGATGGAAACACTGCTACGATACCAAATGTTGAGTGGAGAAGATGATCTAAACAGCAAAACGCAATGGAGAGAGGAGGAGACGCAACAAGCAACAAAGGAGGAGCAAGAAAACTTGTGTATATTACACTAACTCAAAGAGATAGTACATATATACCCGTCCTCATGTTGGGTGGCAAATAGGAAAAAAAGATAAAAATGAGGGGCCCATGGGCTAATACAAAATGTCCCATGGGGTACAACGTTAAGTTACATGTTAAGTTACAATGACTTAACATGTCAATATATATCACATTAACTATTCTACTTGACCATGATAAATATAAAAGATGTGTTGAATTTATTAGTGCTAAGCATTTTTTTTTCTAGTTTTTGTGTAGACCACATATTTATCGAAGCTTGACAAGCCCTACTTCTTGCTCAAATCATACGTGCCATGCGGCTAAAAGTGCAAGGGATGAGCTTTTATTCACCATGAAGAACGTCTCTTACGCAATAAGACATAGCAAGTTTGATTTATTTATGCAACCATCTATTATTCACCCTAGCATACAAAAGAGCTTCTTTGATCTATTACTAAGCACCGCGATCGAATATTGCTCTTGCGCAATAAACCCTCTTGAAGCTAAGAGCCTTTTTTACGACATCTTTGAAGAATATTGTCAATATATTGAAATTGAAGACTAAACTTGATCAGTGAGGAGGTTAGGCTCTTGGCGTAATCTATATAGATGCAACTACAACATTTCTTAATGTTCTTGTAGAATTATTAAAACCTTGAAAGTGAAAATTTTTATGGAAAGGAATAATATATTAAAAATAAAAATGCATAAAACAACTATTATTTGAGAAGGCTAAGCATTTGTTGTAGGCATCAGAAGATATGAAGCAAGTCAATGTGTTATTCCATTCTCTAAAAGCACAAAATATGAAAAATCAAGCTTTTGTGCAATGCCCATTACTACATAAGTCTCTATTAATGCATGTGAGACAAGAAAAACAATCGACTTCATCTGTGTTTAGGGTTGATATGATTGAAAATGCAAGTAGAAGCGGTTTATCTTTGGTTTTAGAGGTATGCCCTAGGATGATATTTTTTTCTTTTGCAAGTAAAACCTTGGATAGTGAATATAATGTGCTCTGCTTCATACCTTTTCGGGCACATTACTGAAACAAAACAATTAATCCAGCATGTTAAGCAATTGCTACCTCCAGATAACTTAATAAGTTGCCTCCTCTTCCTGAGTTCCTGCACCAATTTTATATAGGAAAAAAGAATGCATTGAATTTCTACAAAGCTATTTGCAACGTGCTTCAGTCAAAACCAACAATAGTGAGCAGTGGACCTTAGGAATGAGTCTATTGCCAAAACGAATCTGCTTTCTTCACATGACTCTACTCTCCTAATTTCAAATTTGTACCTACAATGAATAAGAAAAACAGAGCTGCAGACTTCACAAACATGCATTGCAAATTGTTTTTTTTTTCAGTTACTTGCATATTTCACAACATCTAATAGATTTCACAACTATTAGAATTAGTTTTAGCAATAAAGCAATTTCCTTCACATTCAAACCTGGATATGCAAAAGCTCAAACTAAGCCATGTTTGTTTAGTCATGGCAGCGTCTAAAAGCTCCTTGCTTTAGCTATGGCATTATTCTGAGGCAAAGGAAAGGATGAGAGACAACGTAACGAACGGAGCTCAGAGAGCCATAGCTGAAAGCAAAAATATGAATAATGAATGAAAGAAAGAATTTTGGAAATCACAAAATGTGTTTCCTAAATTTGAACTTCACGCACATGGTTCATGAAATTTGAATTTTGTTCATTTTGCACTCACCGAAATTACAGAAAGCATCCGAGACACGCCCCCAGAAACATCTGCTTGGAGACTTGAAAACTTTTGAGGTCTCAGTTGCACCATTCTCAGAAATCCGTTATTGGCACAAACAAATCAAGCTTAAAAGGCGGTGTGAAGGTGTAGATAGCCCTGGGCCGAGGGTTCTTGGAAAAAAGGGGTCCAGGGCCATGGCCAAAATGGCGGGGGTGCTTGTGAGCGCCTGGACGCCCGACTAACCATAACCATATAACCAAAATTTTTTTTTGCCCGATAACTTCCAGAGCGTCAATATCTCATGCTGCCGAGGTTGAGGTTTACATAGAGAGAGAGGTCAATTTGGAATACGAGGATGCGCCCTTGAGGATGGATCTGATCGAAAAAGAGGAGAAAAAAAGCGAGGGCATGTGGTTTTCATGATCGAGGCGGGGAATTGAACCACGCTTTCAAGGCCACTTCTCGTTGCTAAGCCCCTTTGAGCCACCCGTGATCTGATAAAAAAAGAAAATAGCAAGCTAAATAAAAACAAGAGGAAGGTAAAAGAAAGGGCTTTTGGGGGAAGAACATGTCTTGAATCCGCGATATCGCCCGGCTGGTTTAGGCAAAATGACAACAAAACGAGAAAAGATCTGAGAAAAGATATGAAGAATGGCTCTGCACAAGGAAAGAACCAAAAAAAATAAGCATCTTACTTCACGCAATCGCCATTAACTTTCGGTCGACCCCTGTTGCATGCGCATTAGAGCGCCAATGGCGAAGGGGAAAATCACGAGATAGCCACACAACCAGGGACAAAAAGCAAGGCGTAAAATACAAAAATCCATTTGAATGGGGCAAAAGCGGCTCAAACTAAACCCGGTTGCCGTGGAACTCAAGCTTACTCCCAGTTGCAAGCACTACACGCTTCAAAGCATTAGAAAGGTTAGAAGATGGCTATGGCGGCCGAGTTGCATCTTGAAAGCGACAAAAGAAAATGGGTAGAGCAAAGAAGCGACAAAGAAGGGCGGTAATATTCTAGGGTGTTATATGGAACTGCCGTATTTCTCTAGGTACATTATGAGTCTCGCATATAAAATATGGGCGATCTGATGTTATTAGCTGGTAACATGATTGAAATGGACGGTTGAGATTGCATCGTAGCCTGTAAACCTGAGAACCAGGGCGTTAAGGATCACAAAAGGGACGAATACAGGCGTTGAATTTGGGATGCCAAATCATGACACCATCTGAGTGGAGGTCGAACAAGAATTATCTAAATCGGAGGCAGTTTGCAATATCTGGATCATCTGCCATTATGTAGTATCTGGAGCACCAATAGTTGCAGATAGAAATCAGGTAGAAGAGGAGAGAACCAGCGGCCTTGCAACTGGACCTAAACAACTCGATTCTGGATAAATCCATCATATCTAATTCTTTGGTAAGTGGATAATGTCGATTGCTCCATGTCCACCCGCCCAATGCGACCAGCGAGGTCCAACTGTCGTGTTTTTCCTTTCTAATTTCTTCTGTTCCCATTTCTACCATTCCCAGAGTCTAGAATTTCTTGCCTTAGTTTTTAAGGGATTAGATAATTCCGTAAGACTTGATTGTTTAAAAATGCAATTGGACGTATTTTTCATGTGAACATGAAGCGTGATCCATGGTTTCAGATGCTGGATTTGCAAGGCGTGATTTGCAAAAGAGTGAATCTAAATCATGTTGAGCCTTCATTGTTTTATAGGAGTGGATCTAAACCACACACACACATGGTTTTGCATTATTTTTAGTGTGAAATTTGCACCTTAGCAAGAAGAAACCATAGTGGTAAAATTTCGTAGCAGTAAAACTTCCTGCTTAGAACTTGCAATTAAGTTGACATATGAGGTATCTTATATCTTATATATTTTCTATGAAATATCTTTCACTTCAGCTCTATACAATATTACTATGCTCGGCGTGATTTGTTTTGTTCCATATCTAGTTTACACTACAATATTATGCTTGCTTAGACGCTGGGTATGATTATGTTTTGTTCCATAACTAGGTTTCCTCTACAATATTATCCTTGTAATCTGAGGGCTTGGCGTGATTTTGTTGTTCCAACAATCATGTGAGATTGTAATGCACACTTAGAGCATGTAGAATGTTTGAGAAATATCATAACAAGTTTGAATCTGCCAGGGTAACAACCACTTCACCTGCATACTGAATCTGATAATGCATAAGGGGTTTTCTAGGGGAACTCCAAGAATTGCCTGGAAAAAATTGGTAAGGACTTGTCTATGTGTGACTTTCACCTCATCGTATTGTTAGTTGTTACGCCATCCTAGGCCCATTCAAAGGCCTTGCAGGTAAACCTATTTTCATTAAAGACATGGGGACAATAATGAATCCCCTTGGAATTGAGAAGAAGAAAGATATAATCATCGTAGTTGACGGTGCACTTAAATGTTTCTTTAATCAAACTCGAGCACTTAATCCACCTCCAGTTTATGGATGTTATGAGAGGTCATGCTACAAATAAAACTATGGCTGACGTTTTTCTTGACTTTCCAGAATTAGAAGGACATCATACATTGATCCATTTCTAAAAAAATATGTACAAGAAAAAAACCTGCAATATTGTTATTACTATTTGCAAATTTCATTGTTCAATAAGTTTTTTGCTATTTGCATCAATGCTATCAATTTCGTATCGATTTTCAATAAAGTAAAAACAACAAGGTAATATGATACATTTATTAGCACATTTGGAACGTAAGAAAAGGGCACCACAGCAACATATGCCCTAAATATGCCCCAAAGTGGCATGATTTTGGAACAGACATAATCCCAAAATAAATGAATCATGGTTTCTACTCTCCTTAATAACCAAAGCTCCCTCTCCTTGACCTGCTGCAAATCAAGATGCAGATAAAAGCACTGCGTTTAATTTAATCCACAACTACAAAATTAGAAGCTATAGAAGAATGACCCTGAGGACCTCAAGCTTAAAGCATCTGGTAAGATGCCTCCTTTAGTTCTAATATATCTACATAAACTAAACTAAAGCTATCTAATCTAAGCAAAAGGAATTTTGGATGTGACCTGTTGAATGAATAAGACAATGCCATAGCTGAACTCGCCTTCTTGCTTCCACCCTAAAAGAAAATGTCGGATGTGCTATGCAAAAAAGCAGTTCAATTATTCCGACTATGGCTTTTCTCAAGGCTCCCACGATTGAAATCAGAGATCGTGCGCAAAGGTTTAAAATTGGTATTCATCTGCATCTGCATTAAGCGCATTAAGAGCAAAATTCAAAATTTCTATTCATGCGTCCCTTGAGAGGAATGCCGCATGTGACGTGCGGCGTTCTTGGCACAATTCTCAAACACATCCAAAAATAAAAAAGAAAATGTTTTTCTAACTTCATTCCTAACCTTTAGGATGATTTTTGTTTGCTGCTGTTCTTGTACACGTTTATGCTTACCTCTAGGTAACTTGTAAAAAAAAATGGCCTAAAGATGGCCACAATTTTGGAAGGACAAAATTGCCACATGGCCGATTTTAACAAGGCAAGCAGATAAGAAAGCTGATAGGATAGAAGCAGGGCGAAAGCATGGCGCTACTTCAATCTCCGCTTCTAAGATGGGCGCCGGATCGGAAGGCAGCAGCCGAATCAAGGCTATGCATCTTACAGGTACGAAATTCAACAGATAAGCCAATTTCTCAAAAATGCAGCACGAAAAGGCAAGGTTTGGGGCAAAATTTAGGGCTTCAGATATGCAGAAAGAAGCAGGAGCATATTTGATGGGCATGCTTGCTGCAGGGGGCTGTTTTGGGGGGATGTAAAAGAGGCAAAAGGCAAAAGGATATCCCTCTTTTGGAATCAGAAAGGCGAAAAAGTAGAAGAGGAGGTTGTGAAGGAGGTGCAAAAGCTTGTGAAAGAAGGTGAGGCTGAAGTGAATGAGCTTGTGAAAGAAAGGTGAGGCTGAAGTGAATGAGCTTGTCAAAGAAGGAAAACAGGAAGTCTCCGCGGTCGCCCGAGAAATCGCCGCAGATTCTTCTTCCTTTTCTCCTGCCCTCCAAGCTGGTGCTGTTGCTGGTGCAGAAATAGTTGCTGTGGCTGTGGCTTCTTCTGTTGTCTCTGGCCTTGTTAGCTCTTCTGATTGATATTCTCACTGACTTGAATAGGTATTGCACTTCCTGTTCAAATCAAAATGTTTATATGCATTGTCTAAAGCTTAATAACGCTTGGTGGCATTGCATAGGTGGTAAATGGGAATAGTATGTTCAATCCTAGAGCTTTGTATTGTTTTCAGTAAAAAGCTAGAAACTGGCATGGTGCAAGACTACAAATTGAATATAGCTACAAATTGATGATAAACAATACAATCTCTTTGGCTCTTTGGACATAACATTTTTGTAAAAAACTTATGGTGATCTTCTATGGAATTGCATTTTCTATCACCTCCTAGGACACAAGAGCCAAAAACATGGTCTTGCGTCAAGATTGCGAGGACCTAAATTCACTCCCTCAAACAAAACCTCAAAGAAGGAAATTGACATGTGAAATGTTTAGGAAAGCATTATATATACAAAAACATCTCACCACAATTGTCTCCTTTATCTTCTACATCCAATCTTCTTTATTAAAATGGAATGGCTTTGATTTAGAGCCGGAATGCGCGTGTCTTGAACACATGCGGCGTTCTCTATCCCCTTAAGCCCCCACATCCAATCTTCTTTATTAAAATGGAATGGCTTTGATTTAGAGCGGAGCGCGCCGCGCGTAATGCGGGCATCATGGCGTTCCCTCTCCCGCCGGGGGATTCACCTTTGATCGGTATTATAACCCATGAGAGTTCAATGGGTTTTAGACCGTTGTGTAATGCGTATACTTAGGGGTTAGGGGTGTTTTTAAACCTTTGATTTGGAGCAATATCTATACACAAAGGGGTCAAATTGCCTTTTAAGATTGCGTATACGGGGGTTTTTGCTACCCACCGGCCTTGGATGCCATACCCCCTTATGTATAAGTGCACCCCGGGCCTTCACGGGACTTTTTTTGTCGTGTCGTCAATTTTAAACTACTCTAAATCTCTTACGCTATGTTTTTTTTTTAGGACCCGCGACCATGCGAAGGCTGCGACTCGAATCGCCATCGCAACACCAGTCTTTGCTTCATCGATGTCTTGTGCATTATCGGTTTGATTTTTTGATCCTCCATCATTTTTCCTTCATCCTTTTTTTATCCATAATGCTATTTTGTATCACGGACAAAAAGCGGATATGGCCTACATGAATAGGAGCCATCGGAAGGATGAAGAACCACAAGCTTGGCGATCCTTGATGATTTAGGTAGCTCTTCTTTGAACCCCAAGGCTTTGTTTTTGGCCTTGAAAGCATGAAAGCTATAGTCATTTGTTTCTATCTTTGTCTGCGAGTCACGGACTTGACCCTCTTGGTCTTGGAGCAAGCTATTTGTATGTTTGTAGGTGAGGTTGGGTCGATTTCTTAGAGAACAGATCCAATACTTGATTGTACATCCATTTGAGGGCTCCATGCCCATTTGACATCATCATTTGTAGAAAGCAACATTACAGGTGACCACTTAAATCCATTGCGGACATTTCAAAGAGGTTTTGGCATCTCTATACGTCAGCATTTGTGTAGATATCTGAATTGCCTTTTGTACTAGGGACTGGAAAATAACGTTTTATGCATTAGCAAGAAGTATTCAATAGGAAGAAACTATGCTCGACCCTCGGCCTCTATAGTTAGTAAATCGTTAGTAAATGCGGTATAACTTTCGGCGAGTGTAGACAATGGGAGATAGTATTGCAACGGCAAAGCTTCCAAGTATTTTTAAACATAATATTTAATAATTCTATGCATGCTCATAGAATCCATGAGCTATAACGACAGCAAATTTCCTAGATATTTTCCTCTTTTACATTGCTTACATGAAATGCTTTTTAAGAGCAGAAGAAGAAGAAGAGATTTTAACGTCCGCCACAAGGCGGCGTCCTAGCGAGTGTTAGGGGCGTTTGATCCTTTGTTTTTCGATGGTGGTATCGCGACCTTGGACCCTCTTCAAATCGAGATCTTATTACCTTTGCTTTGCGGTAAAAATCGGCAAAAATTTTAAATTTAGGTGTTACATAAGTCTTTTAAGTTTTCATCAGCTCGGAAGATGGAGCAAGAGCATGGCAATACATCTATCGAGATTGATCACCATTTTTGTTAAGCACTTCAATCAGCATTCTCCATGCTAACATGCAGTGACAACATGGATGCTTCAAGCATTGGTGAATATTATGCATGAAAGATTCTGATTGCGCAACGATCTATTCTCTTCTTATTCTTCTTTATTGCTATAATCTTGATTGAAGATTCTAAAAAGGCCAGGTATGATTTTGTATTTTGCTTATCTGTGACAATTTCTTGGTAGTAGCCTTTGAATGCCAAATAATGAGAAGATGTCCAAGAACGCTTTAGCATTAATGTTTTTATTATTCTTTGTTGCAATTCTTGAAAATGCCAAATGTGATTCCATGTTTAGATTTAAAAGCCTTTTTATGCAAATAATCCAAGCAGAATCTTGGTTGTTGATTACTTTGCATACTTTATTTCTTCTTTTTTGCAATGGCCCTTCTTATTTTCAATCTTATTGCATTGGCGGGGATTCTAAAGCGATGCCAAATCATCCAAATATGATCCCAACTTTCTTCTCGGTGGGTGCGTACATCGTTACCTTGCTAGAAATGGTTGAATGGTGAACATGCTATGTTATTAGAGAAATGGAGGATGTTGTTGTACGCCCACTTACCAGCGTGATTGTGAATTGTTTGTAGTGGATGTTGTTTGTTAGATTTCTTACTTTTAATTGGCATGAAGCCAGATGTATACATCTTTCTTAGTTTTTAGACATATGTCTTTGCTCCACCTTTGGTCCTTGCAAAGGGCATGGCAAATGAGCTTCAATTCCATTTCAATCTACATCCACTGTAACTTGAGCTGTGGGTTAAGGTATTACATCAAGATGCAAGTTTAGGTTCTTAGTGTTCACTTCTTAGTCTTTGTATATTACGACCTTTCAAATTTTGAGGAGCACATAGTGAAGACCAATTTAAGCCTTTGGTAATTTTAGGTCCATATATCTAAAAATGTGTTTGCATATTTCAAATTTTTTATTTGTCAAAACAAGAACATAACCTATCTTTCTTAGAACATAGCATTCATCTAATATCTATTCCTGTTAAAAGCAGTTTGCCATAGTCTTACGCATTTTTTATTGTTTAGAGCTCAAAGAGGTTTGTGCATTTTTATCGTTTAAACCTCATAAGCAGCAAGGAACAATGTCGACACTGAGAGGGTCAAATAAGAGGGAGAACAAATAGCTCACACATGCAAGTGTTTTTAGAAAGCTTATAGATCTGAAGTTCTATTCATGGGATCTGGCTTCAAAACGAGAGTCCACAGACATAAATTTATACCTTGGACTTCCAAGCATCGATGGTTGTCTTTGCAAAGTTTTTCTTTTCTTGGTCAGCCTCTTTGCGGGTTGAGTAAACCAAAATTTATTCTTCATTTTGAAATCTAAACTTCATGTTGTAAAGTTCATGATCTTGGTTATCCACAATTTGTAGGTTGAATAAACTGAATTATACTGATACCTTGGGACTGCAGAACAACATATTAATTGGATAACATTTGGGGGTTTTATCTTTGCTAGGTTTATATTTTCCTTTATGTTTTTCTTTATCAGTCTTCTTTTTGGCTTCTCTTTGCATCGAGCCTATCTTATTTATGATCTTTGAAATGTAAATTCGCTTTGTGGATTTTCTCTCAATGAATGACTGCACAAAGTTAGTGCACTTTCAAGAGAATGCGTTCGGATATCTTTTCCATCTTCCTCATAGGGCATTAGGTTTCCAAAATGTTGCTTGAGGGTTAGTCTTACATAAGATTTTGGATGGTTTGTCCATGTATTAGGTATGTCAAATTGTTATATTTGACTCGATGGTGGGTTCTGGTTTTCGTAATGGTCGATTGGGGTTTATTGGCTTTTTGTGGAAGCTGCAATTTTTAGAAGTCGATCATTGGCAATGGCATGGCGTGGGCGTGGAAGCGGATGGGTAAGCGAGGGGCACTTCACCGAGAGGTTTCGGTGTGGGCGATGGAAGCGAGGCGGCGATCGCATACGGCATGGCATGGCGAAGTTCTTCCGATGGGGCTCCTTGGCGATGGGAGGTTTATTTGGCGAGATGGTTTGCTTGGCGATGGCGGTCGAGGGACCATAAGCTTTGCTTGGCGATGGCGAGATGTCGCGGAGTTAATCGTGGCGTGGCGTGTCAGCGAGTTAATCGATAGGGGTTAATGTTGAGTTAATCTGGCGGGGTTAGGGGCGCTGGGCGAAGCACTCATGTAAAATCCGGCGGAGGCGATTCAAAGCCCTCATTTTTCTTTCTTCACAAGCATTCTTTCTTGAAGCATTCTCATTTTGGTTTTGAGAGGTTTAGGTGCGGTGAGTTACGGATTATGGCTTTTTGTATGGGAATGGGAGTTTCGCCATAACCGAAATCTTCAATCTGATCTGCTTGCTGCGATTAAGTCATCTTTTTCTTAAAAGCGTCTTTCGGTCTTACGAGTGTGTTTTTATTTGGCTTCAGCGGTGATGTCTTAAGGTTTTCATCACGGAGGTTTTGTGGAGCGCCTTTTGGGCGGGGGTTCAACTCCCGTGCTTCATTATGTTCTTTGTTTCTTTCTTCTTATGGGCAGAATGTCTTCAGCAGCAATGGAGCTCCTGTAGCATGTCGCGGCCGAGGTTGGTCTACTGATCGTCGTATCTGTGAGACTCGGCTTCCCCTTATTCTATTTCTGTTTTCGGGTTGTTTTGTGGTTTGTGAAGAGATTGCAGTTCGGCCATGCATTCAGGAGGTCCTACTGTAAATTTCTTTGCAAGTGTGAAACTTTATAATGAAGGTGCTTTCTTTGTCTATTTGGAAAACAGGTTTACTTCTTTGTTATTCCTATGTATATGCGCATTTGACTTGGATGGAATACTTTTCGATGCACCTTAGGGTGGCGTGGAAATGGGATTTTGACCCCATCTTTACTTGTCTTTGGGCGGTTTGTGGTTATTGGGTTTGGCATATCCTTGGGAATATACCTTGCTTGATGGCTAGGATGTTCATATTCATGTGAAAACATCTAAGTTTTCACCATTAAGTTGTGCTCAATGCCGGTTTGAAGCCTTTCAATCCATTATTGTCTCTAGACTTGCCTTTGGAGGCCATTACATGGGCGTGATTCAAGTGTTACATTTTTTTGGATGAGGTATCTTCATTTTCTTTCTTGATATCTTAAGTTGTGTCTTATAGGTATGCATGTAGATATGCTATGTTTTATTTTTTTTATGCATTAAAAATGTTTACAGGTTACCGTCTTTGGCGAGGGATATACATTTGTAATTGTTGGACATTCGAGGTGCGCCATTGAGGTAAATCCTTTTCTCAAAGTATTACATTCTTGGCATGGTTCTAATTTAAGGTTTAGGATCTCATTCGATATTTATATTTTTTTTTGGGTAGTGGGCAAGACTCATGATCTTTAGTAAAAGATTAAATCTTTGTATCTTTATAGGTTATAGAATAGATGATAAACACCTTTGTATTGTTCATCTATAGTAACCAGATCTGCATGTGCTTAGATGAATGCCACTCAAGACCAACACTCAAAAAATTGATACTAAAGGGAATAGGTTGTGAATTTATCTAGGCAATAGATGTAGATGTTAAAGGGAATAAGACTATAAATTTATCCAAGGATAGGCTCATCTCATCAAGAGATAAGGAGGACCCGGTCAGTCGGAGACTACTACTCTACTCGGACTACCTTGATTGCTAATTCTCGCCATTTCTTTCTCTGCCATTTCTTTCTACTATTTGTATCTTACATTTCACACTTTTATTAAGAGAGTGCTTTTGCCCGTTCACAACTAGGATTATGATAATGAATTCTGCCATGAGTGATAATAATGAGGATGCTGATTATATTTGCATCAATAGAGCAGAAGACTATTTATTTTAGATCATTATCAAAGGTACTTGCCTTACCTTCTGCACACATAGATTGCAATTATTCAATCAAGGATTTTGTCATCCATTCTACTTGCTTTCACCTTCTGGACATAGAAGTTGCTATCTATATTTTTGACATCAATCCTATGATTTGCTTCTGTGAGCTTATTTTCCGTAAACACAGCTAAAACTTATGTTTTTCTTATTTTTGACCAATCCAGCTTCCGAAGTTATGGATATAAGGTTGCTGATCATTAGCAATTGCACTTGATATTGCCTTCTGCACATTTTGGAATGGAGCTTCTTATCTCTAGAGTACCATTATTTAACCATAACATCTCATGTTGTAAAAATGCACATTAGTAGACCTTGGAATCTACCTAACCAAACACTGTATTCCTAACTTTTCTCTGCACTGCATGTTGCTCCATTTACCCAGGTAGATTTTATACATAAATCCGGTGCACTTTTCCCTATTTTTCTGCTTTTTGACCCAGATGGAAAAGGAAAAAACTCAAAAATAGAAAATTGCAAAAAACCCCAGCTTGAAATCATACCAAAAACATGTGCCATTTTGGGAGCACCGAAATTTTTGGCGACCAAAAACATCAACAATCTTAGGAAATTGCACTAAAAGAAAAACTAAAAAACTTTCTCACCAAATCGAAAAATTCCAAATGAACAATATTGATTATATCTCTTCCAAAACTTCTATCATTCTTATATGATATAATATCATGGCTTTCTCCATCTTCTTATTTTACCTATTTCGTGGTTTGCATTTGTTTTCAAAGACTTTCATCCCTTCATACTTTTGAAACGACGATTTCACTGACTTCCTAGAAGAACAGTTCTTTGGTGGAGCTGTAGCTCTTTGTATCAAAATGTAACTCTATCTATGCAGAACTAGCAGATGATTGGACAGATAGGACACCCTTGATATTGGACAAGCATTTACGATGATAGCTGCGTGTAGCTATTTGATCATAAATTTGAGAGACAAGTTTACTTTAGGATGTGCAACAAAGGTTGTGTTGTTTCACACCTTTGCTTAAGCCACAAAGGTCATAAAAGATCCTGCTTGGGGGTCTTTTCAATGGTGTGGAGTTGGTTTTGTCTTTTTGTCCCCTTTTTTTTTTTGTTCATGGTCCTTTTTTAGGAACACCATGGGCGTCACATGCGACAGCCACTCAGAACCAAAATTAGAGCGAAGAACAGGGCTTCTTATCTTTATCCGAAGGCGTAGGCGATGGCGACCAAGGGAGGAGGCGATTCTGATCGTGAGTTGGAGATGTTTCTAAGGCATTTGGCTCTTGGGGTCTCTGGCAGGGGCAGCTTGGATGCAGGTGGGCTCCCTAGATGCGATGGCAGCGAATGTGTCCTCTGTAAGTTTTGGGAGATTAACAAATTTATTACTACACCTTTGGTTTGGATTCCCGGGGTTCAACTCCCACCGGGTTTGGATACCTTTGTGTTGCTCTGAGGCAAGTTTAGAGGCGATACAGTGCTCAAAGGCATAAAATTATGCGGTGCAACTCCATCGGCTCCCCAAGTATAGATCATAGCAATAGCTCTAGAGATTGATATAAAAGCATTTGAGCCTTTCAACAAAAAAAAGCTCATGAAAGTAATACATTACAATGTGATTGGAAGCACTAAAATATATTCACGTATTCAACCTTCCTGTTTTTATTATCATTGTAACAATATTCGCGAGTAATTCCTTTCCCAAATAGCAACTTTGACATGTCCACTGCAATGAACACATATTTTAAGTGAGGGAAACTTTGACATGTCCACTGCGATGAACACATATTTTAAGTGAGGGAATACAACGATGATGAACATAATGTTTCAAACAACCAACTTCGCTCCAACATTAAATGGGGTGCTTAACTCCAACGTGAATTTCTATGGCTCAACAATGTTTTAGACAACCAACTTCGCTCCAAAATTAACTAAGGTAGCAACTCCAACGTGAATTTCTACAGCTTAACAATGTTTTCAAACAACAAACTTCGCTCCAACATTAACTGGGGTAGCAACTCCATATTCCAACTTGCTAAAGCCTAACAACACCTCACCATAAAATCATTTTCGCAAATGTATCATAGTATTATATAGACAAAGACAACGTCACATCAAATTCATAATTTTTTTCACAATGGTTTTTTTAATCTTTATCAACGAATCTTAAATATTACTCCTGTCCCCTCCAAGCCACATTGTCTATTTTAGCCAACAATGGAACAATCACCTTTTCAAATTATTCTTTGCGGACACCATAACTAGTATGTCTTTAAAGCTAAAATGTTCTGATGCTTGATATTATATATGAAAGCATTAAAAGCTTTTCAGAATATATGCAATGTCCAATATTCCATTGCCTAATTTCAGAAATCTAAGTGTTCAAATGTCGAATGTATAATTTTGTTTTATAGCCAATTTTTGCATAAATTGGTCAAAATTGGTGTGTTTGGAAACATGGCGACCTCTTCAGGATGATTTCTTCTTTAAAGCGACCTTGGAGATAAAGCAAGGGGCTAAAGCATAGTTAGATTGGCATTATAGCGTTGGCCTATGACTTTTGCAAAGGGCTAAGCTTGATGATTCGATCTACTTAACAAACTTAATCTAGCACTCGCTTTTTGAAGAATATGGTGGAAGCAAACATGTTATCTAAGTTTTTTTTTTTTTTTTTTTTTTCTTTTTGAGGGATAAAAAATAGACTTTATTTACTTTAAAGAGAGCGATACGACCACATGGCGAGGGTGCACCCATCACCAAATCGAGATGGGGATATCTACATGGCTCTCTTGGGCGTTCTAGTGTAGACTTAGGTAGGTGCCCCATATTTCAACCTTTACTTCTTCTTGGCTCTCAAACACTAGCCTGAATTTTTAGCCTTTTCGATTATCGTATGTAGAAGCTGATTTGGTGATTTGACCTCTTGATTCTCATTGAAGACTAAAGGCATTTCTTCTTTTCCATATTGACTAGATTGTCGGGGCTCTAGCTATATGGAAGGCCACCTTCTTTGTGGTGCCCCAATCTAGGGAAGGATATCAACGGCGGTTCCTTGGTACCTAGCGGGTATTCAAAGCGATCCGGGCTCCATGCCCATACTACTTGCGACTTCTCACATTCCACCGGACAATGTTCAATGGATTCTGTTCAACCTCACAAATGGGGCATAGTGGGCTGACTTTATTGTCCCATTTGGAGACTACTTGATTGACCCTTGGAACCCTGTGTATCACTTGCCAAAAGCGTTTATCAGGTGGGGGTAGATATTTCGCCATGCATCTCTCGGATGTTTTTAGGTTTTCCTCTGTGATCATTAGTTCCCATTTGGTAGATATTGGGAGTACACCCTTAGTCCTCAAGCTTACGTAACTTGATTTAACAAACTTGTTAAATTTTGAATCTCGGGGTCGCGAGAACCCATGGATTTTGATCTCCTGTAGTTATAGTGTTTGGGAATCTTTGTAGCCACACTTTCCCATATTATTTTGTCTGCGTCCTTTAAGGCAAAACAAACCTGAAATTTTGCCCAACTTACTAATTGCTCTCCCTTGTACCACTGGGCACAGGAATCAATTCCACAATTTTTCCACCTCTTTATGATCCTTGCATCAGCCACCATGCCTAAGGGGCCTTGTTTGTTATGCGTGTAACTTGGTACCCACCATGGAGGAGAAGTCTCTGCTTCGAACTTGTTGATGTCAAGTGTAAAAAGTTTTTTATGACTTGCCAAGCCGAAATTAAACCCTTTAGGAATGGAGATGCCTCTCTACATGGCTTAAGATAAAAAAAGAGTGACCATGGAAGTGAGACTTTAACGGAGGGCTTACTATGCTTACATGAAGCTAATAGGGCCTGGTTGATGAGGTGCATACCTGGAGACTTCACCCTTTCCTATAGGATCATCCATATGAATTTGGCAACTAATACTTTGCTCTGTAATGATATGTCGACCATTCCAATTGCTCCCTCTGTCTTATCTCTCTTGCACTTCCACCAAGCAATTTTGACCACTGACCCTTCTTCGTTCCCCCCCCCAGACGAAGTTGCGGATTAACCCTTCTAGCTCTTGTGCCTTCTCCTTTGGGGCCAGTAAAATTGATGACGTATAGACATGAGTATTGCTTAACACATGTTTTGCCCTTTGTGATCCGTTCGCAAGTGATAGCTTTGCCACCTTCCACCAATTTAAGTGTTTACGAAGGCCTAGCGATTATTTGCGTCCCATATTTGTGCATTAGCGATATTAATGCCTTTGGAATACCTAACAAGTTGGAATGGTCACCCTCACGGGATTATTTTCCATGGTAGGATTATCAAGCATGCGGGATCTTGGGTCTTCCAAAGGCCTTTATCTTGCGCATTTTTTTCCAATTTATGAGACAAACTGAGGCTATTGAGAAGGATGCTAGCAATTTACGCACATGACGGGTTATCTTCCTGCCTCTATGAATAGAAATGTGTCGTCTGCGTATTGGTTACATATTTGTTGAGAGCCATCCAACATTTGTAGTCCACTGAATCATACCATCTGCGAGGGAGGCTTGCGTGAATATTTTGTGGTAACCTGCTGCAATATTGAAGAGGAATGGGGCAAGGGGCACCCTTGCTGATGCCCCTCTTTATATCAAATATTGGAGAGGGATCACCTTGGAATAAAGGCGGAAGCTCGAGCAAATCGAAGTTTCATGACCCCTTACGTAAAAATATTTCCACAACCCAACTTGAGCATCATGAGAAAACTCCATTTTCATAAGCTTTGGAAAACTAGCTTTAGATAGGCCACCTTTTGTCTTATTTTTTCTAGTCATGTAAACCTTCAAATGATCTTTGGGCTTGTGAGATGCCTTGACTAGAATTGGCTTAATCTTCTCTGCCATAGCCTTAGCTATGATCTTATAAGAAAGCAGATAAAAGTGTGATGGGTCTCAATCGTTGATTGTGCTTGGCTCCTTACTCTTGGGGACTAAGGAAATACATCAATGTTCAATCTTGGGTTTAGATTTTCAGCTTGCATAAAAATGCGTATATGTAGAAGATATCCTTCTTGACCCATTCCCAATTGCTTTGATAGAATTCTATGGGAATTCCATCCATACCAGACATTTATTTTTAGCCAGTAGAAAGGTGGCCTTTTGAAGGTCCTCTATAGCGAGGGGAAGACTTAGTATGTCTTGTTGACTAGAGTCTATTATCGGTGAGACTTTTGAGACCATCAGCTCTTTGAAAGTCTCTTGAAATGATAAATTGTGTTCTCCAAAAGCTTTGAAATGGTTATATAAATACCTTACGAGATCTCACGGAGAATTGAGAATTGACCCATCGTCATGAGTGATGGATGATAACGTAGAGGATCCCTTCTTTTCTTTAGCTGTCTTGAAGAAGAACTTTGTGCATTTATCAGCTTCTTTTAGCCAGGTCAATCCTGCTTTACATCTATTGTCAACTATCTTGACCTCTTCTATTGTCTTTATATGTTCTATTATCCTTTTCTCCTTTTTGTGCATTTATCGGCTTCTTTTTAGCGAGTCAATCACGCTTTACATCTATTGTCAACTATCTTGACCTCTTCTATTGTCTTTATCATTTCTATTATCCTTTTCTCCTTCGTCCCATCATTGGGGCCCAATGCTCTAAGTGAGAGGAGTTGGCCATAAAGGATATCAATTCTTTCCTTTCTTTTTGCACTTTTGCTCTACCCGGCTTTTGGCATAGTTTTTATATTTGTGGAATTTGTTATCATAGTTTCCATACTAGAACCCATACTAAAAGCCGTTTGCCATATGCTTTTGCAAGACTCCACAAAATATGGGTCTTTCAAATACACGGTATTTAATTTGAATCTTTGTTTTAGAAGTGCTAAACCTGACATTTCTTAGTAGATATCACATGTGGATTATGATCGGAGATAGCATTCTTTTAATTGATTGGACCTTTGAAGATTTGGGAGGATGGAGAAAGCCCCGTCATTCATATAGCATCTATCGTGTCTTGCATTATGTCCTCCCGATTTCCCGACCATCCATTGCACCATGTAAATCCCTTATCTCCGTCCAGCTCCATGAAGCCCAAATCCTCTACCAATTTACTCCACTGAACTTTCTCAAACCCGTGTACTATTTCTGACGACACCCCTTGTCTATCCTCAACTGCCTCCACCATATTAAAATCCCCTGCTATGAGCCAAGCTACTTGACTTCCAAAGCTTTTCAATCTATGTCTGAGAGTGGCCCATAAAGCACCTCTGCCCCTGGGGTTGTTATGGGCATAAATATTCACCAAACCACATATTCTACCTTCATGTTGCCATAGGATTATAGCCCACCTACCAAACCTGTCTACCTGTGAATCACATACTTTTACGTCCTTCTTCCAGGCGATCAAAGTGCCTGCACTAGAGGTATCTTTTACTGCAGCGATGCCCACGTATTCTTTACCGATTGTGTTGAACAATTCATGTATCTCCCCCTGTTTACACTTATGCTCCTGTAGGCATATTACGTCTGGATTTATCTCCTTGATTGCGTTTGATAATCTGCTTTTCTTGTATTCCGAGGATTTTACTCCCCTGATATTCCAGCTTAGGATCTTATGATTCATTGGGAGATGTTTGGAGACCCTTTCTTCCTTTTCATGTTCCCCGTCCCATCTGTTTCTATTACGTTTTCCTTTTTATTTTTTTTCCCTGTTACATTGGGAGGATCTTCGTCCATCCCATTCTCATCCTCCATTGGGAGGTCCGCCCACAGATTCTTGTGTGGTGGGAGGGCACTCTCTATAGCTGCCAACTCTCCACCAGGGTTGCCCTTAAGGCCAAATTTGTCTAAGCATAATTTAGAAGGTTAGGCGAATAATAGAGTTGCAAGATTAGTTATGATGGCGAATGTTTTCTAGATATGAATGTTTTTTATAGAAATCTAGGCGAATCATAGCCAATATTATTTTGCCAAAATTTGTCTTTACTTTTCCAAGTGCAGTTTCTATGGTGAAGTTTTATTCACCGGCATCCATATTTAATCAAGGACACAAACACATTATAACTATAGTTGCATGATGCAATATCACAACTTAGCCTTTGCAAATGAGAATCCTTGTAGATAAAACAAATCTATTAAAAGGGAGGTCTGTAAAAGAACGCTCTCCAGTGCATCCTTAGAAGTATTTGAAACACAATAGCTACAAAAATAACTCTCAAAATTAACATACGGATCTGGATGGATATGGAGAATAGATTAGGTTATGAAGAAAGCCTAGAATATTAGGCGATTCCTTAAGAAATCTTTGAGAAGGAGGGTAGACGATAAGGCGAATCCATAGTTGTGACACTTAGTGGATGTGGCGAATTTTCAAGTGGAGTGAGATTTGTTTGTAGAAAAGTTGGCTAATTTTATTTTTGTCATCTATAACGGACCCTACTAAACCATAGCATCAAAATTTCTCGATACCCTTAAAAAATAGCCTTTTGGCGAACTTTCGTCCTTAAGGGCTACCCTGCTCTCCACATACTACAATATATCCTCGAAGTACTTTCACCTTTTCTGGCAATGCCTCCTCTGAATTCATTATTTCTTTAATGTACTGAGAGAATGGATTGTTTACCTCAGAGACAATTTGAGTGTTGAGAGACATCTGAGGAGGGGACTTTGGGCGAGGCCCTCCAGCTTTTTGAGCAATATTTCTGGTTCTCCCTTTTTGCTGGCCCCTCCACTTCCCAAGTTTGACCTTACATTTTTGGCGAGCCCTCAGGTTGTAGAGATGATAGGATCTGCTTGTGGTTTTTTGGTTGGAGATGTCGGCGTTCTTTGGTGTTAGGGGTTTCTACTCCCCGACTTGGAGCAAATGGGGTAATTGTTACAGGAACAGTGGGGTGGCTCGTTGGGACCCCAGAACTTGTGGGGGGAACATGGGGATTATCGTTCTGTGCATGATGCTGAGAGCTCATTTCTTCTTTAGATCTTGCCTGTGGGTTCTCTTCCAGCCCTTCAATTTTTAGATCTGGAAACATTTTGTATATTTCCCATTTGTTAGTCAACTTCAAGGGAAATTTGAAAGAGCAATTGCCACTCTTAACTATCACCCCCTTGGGTATGCTCGCCTTTGCTGGTATTGCTACACAAATCCTTGGCCCTCTGGCTATGGAATGTGAGATATCGCAGCACCTATTGTGTTAGCAATAACCTTTAAAACTTCGGTATCGGCAAGTGCGGAGGTAGGTGTTAGATCTCCAACCCGGCATGGGATCTTAATTCTTGACATTTGATGGGGGAAGCGAGGAGAATAATATTGGTATAAGATGTATTCCCCATAAAGGTGTCATAGCGTGAGCCACCATCTTATCTATTGTGTCTTAAGCTATGGAATAAGATGAGGAAAAGTTGCCACCTAGTGCCTTTAGAGATTCATCTTTGAGGCAAAACCTAACCTTTTTAAGTGTGTTGGCGGACCCGAGAATTCTAGTTTCTGCAAGTCCAGGAATCCTCCTGTAAAGAATCCTATAACAGAGCGTGATACCAAATTCTCCACCACTTTTACATGCATACCATGGTTCCAACGCTTTCAGTTCCTTTTTTTTCAGGCTGGCCTATATTTAATTTGCCCAGATCTTGGGCAAAACCTGCTTCTACTGTTTTAAGTGATGCATCTACTCTCAAACTCTGGTACATTTGTTTCTTTTAGCTGCTTGTTCTTTATCCATTAGAATCTAGGCTTGTTGATTCTTGCTATTGTGTCGTTGTTTTTCCAAGCCTCCCTTACGTTATTTCTTTGTACACCCCTTCTTTGCAGTGCGGGTTTGCAATATTGTTATGCCCTTCTTCAGACGCATCTTTTGTAGTGATGGTGCTTTGTGGAGATAGTAATTTAGCGTCTGTGCTGATGAAATAGATCCCCTTTTGCCCATCTCCCTGGATTATGATGAAGTAAATCCCCTTTTGTGAATATCTCTGTGTTTCGTTTTTCTTCCTGTAAGGCTTCTGCCAATATTGCAGATCTGCACTCCTTCTCTGCTAATTTATTATTTGATTCCAATGCTTTCTCGACTGCATCAGTTACAACCTCTTCCATGGTTGAGTCTGATATACTAGATTGAATGGATTTTTTCTGCCCGTTCTCATTCACTCTTGTTGCTACTTCTTTCATGGTTGAGTCTGATATTTCTGCATGAGTGGATTGTTTCTGCCCTTGGACACTAAGTTATGTTTTGTGCCTCATACTTCTAAGTTATGACTTTTGTATGATGGTGCTTTACCTTTGACTATTATATTGGATGTGTTTGCAAATGCTTAGAAGGTGGATGTTTGCACCAGTTCATTCTATTCACCTGCAACATTTTTTTGAATTGGATGGTATTGGAGAAGCCAAATTTTGATCTTGTTAGGAGTTTTCTCTTTGTCCATTCAAATCTTAATAGATCGTCACCTACACCTATGGATTTGCGTTTAGAAAAGGGAGAATGCTTGGACCTTTGATTTTGGATAACTTTGAAAAGAAAAAAAAAGGAATTCTTCCTTAAGAATCCCACTAATTGCATTGAGTCACATGTTAAGAAGGCACTTGCAAGTCGACAAATGCTATGAAGGTATAGTTCATTTGGGATTTCATTTCGTTCTAGGTATCCTCAACCACATGAAAAATAAATTATCGACGAGGAAAATAGAATAAAATAGAGTTTTATCGTCCATGGAGACCAATCGACCTATGGGATAAAAACAAATGGAAAAATGGATCGAAATAAAATTAGTTGTAAAAAGAAGAAGAATGGAAAAGTTACCTTGGTCATTGGTGATCTTGGATTGGCACAAGAACTGTTTCCTGGTTTGCATGGTGGAGGAAAAACCTTTCTTTCATTGAGCAAAAAACCAAAACCCTGGTTCTACATGCATTCGGCATGTTTCTACATGCATCGGGCCGCTCATAGTTCCAAAATCTTGTTTGCTAGACCAAAAGATCTAAATGAAAGTCATTCGAGGCATTAGTAATGGTTTTTTTTTTAACATTTTTTATAACCCCAGATGGTTGCAATCGTTTAGAAAAGCGTCACGGGTTTTAAAAGTACTCTATGGTAAAAGCAGGGGTTTTAACAACAACGAATCTGAACCAATGGCTTTCAAAATTCTAACATGCTTCAATTTGGCCCAGTAGTGAGGTATTTTTATCAACAAGGTTTTTAACGATATTGCAGTTGTCAACTCTCCCTCTCAAAATACACTCATTTGCCATTTTAAAATTATCAAATCATAAAGCTTTAAGCTCACTGAACTAAAGCTTCAAAAGAACAAAAAAGCAAAACTACAATAAAACAAGTTCAAATCAACTGGAGGGTGAAAGTATGCTGGTGAGTATCAAATAAACGCGGTGCTGAACCCAGCACCAGCACCCTTCATACTATTTTTTTCCACCCTTCACCAAATGAAGTCTAACCCTGCCTATGCCCGTCACTTCACATAGGCGTGCCGTTTCAATCATAACACGCTTACAGCCCAAGTAACTAAATTTGTGACCGAAGGGATTTTGAATTTGTAATTTGCAACCCGTGCTCCCCACCTTTTGCTACTCCGGCCAAATAGCCAGCGGAGAAGAAGCTCGAGAATTTCGCATTCACTCTAGTATTCCAAAACTCAAAGCACTATGGTGAAGAAGGTTGTTAATCCGCCCGGCTCAGCCCGGCAATTCCAATGGATGCCATGCGGCGGGGTAAGCAAAATGCTGCTGCCAATTTTGATGGCTTACGATGCCCTGTTAATTTGTTTTTCTTGATTTCTTTCAGCCCGGAAGGGCGTGCCCCTAAGACCCGGACTGGGATGATTGCGAGGCGAGGAGGACTTCCATACTTATGCGGGTCTATCAAGCGAGGGTGTGCATCCCTCTCAATTTCGAATGGATGTGATATCTGCGGAGAGTATAATGAGGTTTGGGACACCAATGGTGTCATTCCCAACAAGACATCCATCGACAAAGTAAGACCGAGCATGAAGAAGCTCTAATTGGAATTTTGTTGAGCAAGATATACCGAAAGGGTTGAAGAATAGAGAAGTAAGGAAAGGCGGTTTCCTTTTTATTTGCATTCAACAAGCGCGGAGGGCCAAGCGGGATCGAAAATTTCAAGGTCAATTGGGCGGCGGTGGCGCAAAAAGCGAAGCCTATTCGAGCAAGGTCAAAAGTGAACCCGGCCGGTGGCCACTGTGAACCTGGTGAGCCCGACAAATCACGGTGAACAACGGCACGAAAGCATAGCGAAAGGCCCGACCTCAGCGAGCCTTCTTTGTAAAATTAGAAGGGAGGTTGTCATTCGGGGGGAATCTTGCAATGTGTCGGCGGCATTCTCGGCTTATGGGAAAAATATTTCCGTCTGGAAAGCATGATCAAGATATGCGAGGAAGCCCTAAAATGCAGTGAGAATGACCTAGTGTCAAAGAAGGAGCGGGCTGCACAATCTCGGGCAAAGGGAAGCTTCTTCATTTTGCTTGCGGAGGGGAAGTTGAAGACCATAAAGGATAATATTGCACGTCTTCAAGCCTTTGCGCGGATCCTAATCGCGGTGTCTGTTTGAGATTCTTTCTTTGGAGAGGGAGAAAGATATGGCGAGAATATATCTTTGAAGTCCCTACTTGAAATGGGGGTGGGCCAATAGATCAAACACTGTGTAGAAAAGGTGGCTGCACTAAGCTTTGAGATTGCCAACAATGGGTCCCTCCTTGCAAAAGCCAGTGACACTTCTGAGAATGTCACCCGGTGAGGGAGATGACCAAGAGAAATGATCGGTGGTCAACATCACTCCAATACCATTAGATTGCCAATTGGAGATGAGGAAAGATGCTCCACTGTGGTCTTGCATTCGGGATGATTACACCCTCGGACTGCGGATGAAATGTGGACATCATTATCACGTTAGCTGCACCGGTTGCTCATGGAAAAAGGATCTTGCCTCGAGAGTGCGAGAGACCATTCCCTCTGAGGGGTTAGTGCAGGAAATAGGTAAGCTTAATATCTGATAAAAGCGAGGAAGTGTTGCATCTTTGGAACATCTCACAAAACCGAGAAGAAGATAATTGATGTTGATGAGCATGTAGCCACAACTCGATAGCGGCGAGGAAAAGGAAAGCAGTCAACACACCAAAAGTAAAAAGGACCCGGGATCAGCCAAGCACAAGTCCACAAGGGTTCACACTCCACAGCCAAGACATGGGAAAAAAGGTACATGCGTTTTCGGGGCTCGATTTTGAATTGGCGGCATTAGAAGGTCTTTGTAGACATTGGAATGACAAACTACCGGTGATCTTGACCTGCTGCGGCACACAGCGACATAGTCTTTGGAGACACCAAAGCATCACGAGAATCAAAGGGAGATTCAAGTAATGCTTGATGGTGCCAACAATTATATTATAGTTCCAAATTCTGCATTTGCCTCTACAAAGGCCTCCTCTAACTTTATTCTTTGCGGGGAAGGAAAAGCGATGGCGAAGATGTCGGCAATCAGATTGAGGCGATCGTTAGCGGTGAAGCGGTTGACCACGGTCAAGGGCGGGAAGGTTGTGGAAGAAGAAAGTGAGGGTGAGTCGAGGAAAATGACCTTGATGAGGGCGATATAGAAGTATCATTTGGAAAAAAAAAACAAGGCTAATGTAATTTTGCCTTATGTATTTCGAAGCAAGCAAACCTTGATTTTTGCAAGACCCTAAACCATCGACCAAAAGGTTTTTGTTCAAACAATTAATATATTTGATCCTGTTTTATTCCACCTTTAATGTGCAAATTTTGGTTTGGATTATTCATTCAACTTAGGCTTACGTAAAACTTTGTGCTTGAGAAAAGAAGGCGACCAATGGTTATACTTAGTGAATCGATGAAGAAGACAATCTGGATAAAAAGTGCGGCACAAACTCTAACATACAAAAGATGCTTTGTTATCTGTTACATTTGAGAATGTGTATTCTCTACAAATTTCAGTTGTTAATTGGAGCTCATCCTTGCATGCGGGGAGAACAAGGCAGTCGTGAATGAAGAAAGCAGGGACAAAAGGCTTTGCAAGGGTTCTTGATTGAAACACCCATACATTGGGGCGGGGAGATACTAATAAGGATGTATCGACTATGGCTATCGGCACTCTCCATCATCGGTAGCAAAGATAGCGAGTCGGCCAAGTCGCGACAATGTCGGCATCTCCGATAGCACTTCCGGCCGAGTCCACCACACATTGCGGCCGCAGACAAGCCGCGATCGCGGCACACATCGGCGGTGGTTGAAAGCGTCGAGGGATGGACACCAGGCGGAAGTGCATGGTGCTTGACATAAATGGTGTACTTGCAATATACGAGACCTATGAGAGGAGAATGAATGGGAAAATCTTGCCTCCACCACAAGCGAAGCATGTTGTAAAAAAGAAATTGCAAGTAAGTACCTCATTTGCGGACCCGGGGTATCATGAGTTTGTGGAGTGGGCGCTGCGAGAGGTTTGATATTGTGATTTGGAGTGCTTCTCTACGGAATACAAAAGATATGGTGGATGCATTGTTCCACGATTTGCGGACCAGATTCTTGAAGGTATATGGTCAAGAACATTGCTATGCATGCGAGCATCCAACCAGCAAAGAAAAGCAACTTTTTTTCAAGGAGTTGAACGTTGTACTTGAGGATTTTCCTCAATATCATGGTATGATTTTTTTTGGTTGATGACGGCCTACACAAAGGGTTTCTAAACCCTGCACACACAACCGTTCTGTTATGCCTTTCAAAGGGGCAAGAAGAGGACAACTTTTTGCGAAGTTTGTGTGTCCGGCTTTGGAATACTTGTCTTCTCATACGATCTGAGGAAGCGATCTCACAAATTGACATCTCGATGCATGGTTGGACAAGGAGGCGATTTGCGGTCTTTGGATTCTTGCCTCAACAACTATCTTGTCTCGGCCTACTATATCCTCAATGCTCCATTAGAAGTACAAAAGGCATTTCTTTGGGCACCCTTCACGGCAAGGAGCATGACTCACGAAGACTTCGATGACTCATGAAGTAACCATTGTACACTACTTTTTTTTGTAATATATATGTATGATTACTTTGTCTTATCTTGAGTATTGAGTGATCTTGGTGATGTCTCTAATCTTGAGTGTACAATTTTACGTAATATATATCAAGCTTACTCTCAATACTACAAGCATTGTTTCCAATACTAAAATACTCCAATCTGTGGTCCAATACTACAAACATTGTCTCACAAGCATTGTCTCCAATACAATGATCAAAATTTGAGACAAGTACACAAGTAACTTCTCTGGGACTGTTACAATGATAAAACAACTAGGTCAAAGCATATTCAACCTTCATATGGCGGTGTCAAGGATCATCACGGTGAGTAGCTTTGTTCAAGGGAAAATTTGTTGGTGCGGGGAATCGATTCATCTCAAACTTGATAGGCGATCGTGATGGTATCTTTGGAAAGTCGGGGCCTTTGTCTTCAAGTAGCTCCCAACTACCATCGAATTTTGGCCGACATAGTACAAACCAGCCAACACATGTTCATCCACATTGAAGGTCGACCCGGCAATCCTTGACAATTACGTCAAGGATATGCCTCGACTTAACACATTTGACCACATAGAAATGCATTCTCGATTTCCCTCCTCATTCTAGCAACAAAGTTATCACCTTCCTCTACGTTTCCACTAAGCCATTCTCCATCACCTTCAAAAATGCCTCATCGATTTAGGTCTTGGTACCTTCACCGGTGGACTTATCGGCTTTAGTGTAACATATTTCCAATTCTTCAACTTTGTGCTTGTTCAAACAAGATGACCGGTTTCCTTTCAAAGCGGTTACCCACGAAACAACTTAAACCTCTATGAGCCACCCTTGTGCTTGATTTGGCCAAGTATGTAATGGGATCTTTGTGTATTTGCTTGGTTTCTTCCACCACAGCGCGATCCGATTGGGTCGTCCTATCAACATCATCCTTTTCAATTATCCGAAGTACGCAAGGGAGACAACAAGTATTGCGGCTCACGGGCGACATAATACAACACTACTCATCACGTTCTGGCCGGTTCGCGAGCGACGCCAAAAGCGGATGAAAGCACTATTCACATTTGGCCGGTTCTGAGGCGACCCTACTCAGCGAGAATACTGGCGGATGAAAGCATAATACCTTTTGATGTCCCGTTGTTGGTACCTTCATTCCAACGAGTTGCGAATTCCACGGGCATCGTGACACCCTAAATCTCACCCCATCATACTTGAGCTGCTCTCTAGTGAATGCCCCTTTAAAATTTGCCCTTGCCCATCGTGCTCTCCCTTACCATGGGCTGTCCCAAAGAAATTCCATACTATTTCCTTCCCTAGCTCATGGTGATATCTTGGTAGGAAATAGAATGGCGGGCGATTTGAATTGGCTAGAACAACCATCGACCAAACTATATGCACTGGAGAAATCTACACCATTTGATACAAGCCATGAATTGTGCTTTCTAAGGCAGTCTTTGCACAAAAGAGTGTCATGAAGCTTGTCATCACTCAAGTAAAATGGGTTTCCTTCAATAGCTTTCGATCCAGGCGATGTCCATCCTATCGTGATGTGGGCGAGAATTGTTATCGGTCATTGTGCCAATGTTGGCTTTGAACCTCCCTTTGTATTTTTATCTTTGTAATTTCTGCAAAATCAATTCACGAAACAATGGTGCCATCTTGGATATTGTCGGGCAACTCACGAATTGCATGGCTTTGCCATCTAGCCACAGCAATTGTGTGTACGAATATCTTCAATGTGGAACACGGATATGAAATGAAATCCTTCCTTTGCCCGTTCTCTTGTAAGACAATCTAAGGATTGGCTTTGGTCCTTTTTTCCCCTTGCCATTTGAGGTCTCGTCTTGTCTTTTGACCGGTTTGTGTCCCCCGACTTCCTTGGATTTCTTACTTTTGTTTCCCTTCTTCTCAACCTGCTGCGACTTGGTACGTCCCGATGACTACCTTGGATTTCTTACTTTTGTTTCCCTTCTTTTCAACTTGTCTTTGCGACTTGGTGTCCCACCGACTACCTTGGATTTCTTACTTTTGTTTCCCTTCTTGGTGGCATTGGCTCTTTTCTTTTCTGCCACTGGCACCACCTCCTTGGTAAACGATGCGCAACTCCACCCGGCTTCTTACGTCTCCCTTTGGAATCTGTAACAAGGTGCGTAGCATAAAGCGGAAGATTAGCGCCAAGTTGAAAGCACAAAAGTAGTATTCGTGGATGGCGGCACATATCGGCATGTTTCAACATGCAATAAAGAAAGTATTACCTTTTCAAGCGTCTTCCATTCAAGCAAGAACTCATGATTCTCTCTTTCTCTTGGACATATAGGAAGAGTTTTTATGCCACACTTCGACATATGCGCATCAAGCGGTCATGTTTATGCCATTCTTCACCCTCGCTCTTGTTGCAAACCCACGACCCTCGAGCTCATTTGGATTTGAGTCATCGTATGTTGGGCGGCGGACACTTCTCACCAGGTCCCACGGACCTCGCGGGTGCACTTGCACTCTTCACCATGAAATCCGGTTTTCGGTGACCTTAATGCATTGGGGGCTACCACGGCATACTCCAACTTCATATGGTATATGCAACAACGGGTTTCCCTTTACGATACTTTCTTTACATAAATAGGCTTCAACTTCCGAAAGCCTTTAAGCAAGCGGGGTGTTCGGGATGTGCCTTTTGTATTGTTGAAATAGGCTGCATTTGAATGGTGGCCGTTGGTTAGAAATATTTATGCAATAATAGCAAAAAAGATTTGTATGGAAACTTATACGTGTGACCTCCATAAGGTGCAAGGGATAAGAAATTCGGAGCTTGACTCTCCAATAGTGTTCACAACATCTTTCTTGCAAGGAGAGACTACGCTATTTTGTTTCGAATTACGTTATGCTTTGCTTGCAAATGGGGGTGAAGAATCGCACCTCAACCTCCTTTGGAAGCTAGACCACGGACCATTTCCAGGGCGGCTTTCGATTTTCTTAATCACGGCCGATTGCAATTGTTGACCTCATGCAACCTATCATAAGAAATATTGCACATTAATCAATGAACATATCGGCCGGCATCTTTCGGCGGATACAAGCACTTAAAAGCATGAAGAAGCTTACGGGCATGAAAGCAAGAATTAGATGTACCCTAACAGCCACGCCATAGTGGAATTGCATCTCGATTTTGTGGAAGAAGCCATCACCGGTGTCGAGGTTACGGCTCTCCAAATATCATGGTTCCTTTGCCTCTTTGTGGCTTCCATTTATGCATTTCAAGTTGTTGAAAGCGGCACCGTTTGCCTTGCACTCCTTTGGATTTGGCAAAATTCCGGGTTACGAGATTTCCATTTCGTGGTGATGAACCACCCTCTTCATCACATCGGCCTTGAGTTCGGGTGAATGCTTTTTTGGTGAGCTTGTTGAAGTAATCAACTACAAGCTTGGCTATTTCTTTACTGCGTCCGTGCTTTCGGATCCTCCCGTTCAACATTTGCTTTCCTCATCTTATAAAGTAATGTATATTCTCTTTCTCTCTGCATCCAATTTCTTGTAAATTGCCGGAGGAAAGCTGGATCTTCAGCGATATTTCTGTGTTGCATTGACATCAACAAATCGGAACACTTTGTATTGGAATTCATCGGGCGAAAGTCCAATGCTAAGCGTGTGATTGCCTCCGGGCGGTATCGAGGGCGCCATAAAATTCACGAGAGAGGAGAATAAGTGGGTGGAGGAGAATTTTCGGCGGGCCATGAGGTGCGTGGTAGTTAAGGCTCGTCGAATTTTGCAGCGTACTACCACTTTAGCGAAAATCCGCCAAAATCCCACAATCATTTTCCTAACGGTTCGTTGATGAGGTGGGCGTCTGCGAGTACATGAAAGGCGTCAAAATATAATGGCGATTCGCCCACCGACACCCAAATTAAGCAAAAGCAGGGGTGCTTTAAGCGGGCTAAAACCTGCTATAAGCATGCTACAAGCATGCGTCTGGACGCATGCTTTTGATACCCACCAGCATACTTTTACCCTGGAATGTCTTCAAGTTGCTGCAAAATGGTTCTTTATGTAGTTACCATTTCCATCTCAGCTACAGATTTTAGAAACAATGATTTAGTGAGATATTTGCAGTCAATTTACTTTAGATGTTGAACTTTATTGTATTTTTTTCTGCAACAATTTCTCCGCGGTGTACTGCACTTTAATGTGTTTGGCCTGAGGCAAATAAGTTCAACAAGTACATTGCATTCAAACTTTATAGTATTTTGCGAAACCTCGCTATATGGTATTCCTAATTTGTGGAACTATACCCTACAAGCAAGGATAGCTATCTACATTCCATAATAAGGCATAACTTATAAAGTACATTGATCCAATAGCTCTCGATGCTTGAAGTCATACCTCGTATGAGAATATGCACTTAAGCAAAACGAGGTTGTAGGAGGAGTTATATGACATGAACAACATATTCAAGCCACCCAAATTGGAAGAAAAACCTATTTTAATTTCCTAGCTTCGATGAACCCATTTCTCACAAATTTTGCGCCTAAAATTTGGAGCATTAATTACCCGATTATTGTGCGACTCACACAAGATTTTTTTTGTCTGGGTTGCTTGGTGCGGGATCTATTTTCAGGCTAACGTCGTTTTTCATCCATATCTGCCCGTGGGAATGAAAGTGAAAGCTCTTGAACATGGCTGAAATTTTTGTATACAAGAAAGGCAATCTACATGCCTTTCACGGCATGAAACAAAGGTGCCGGCGAAGCCGCAGACCCCTGTTGACATGCCGGGAAAGGCGTGGATTGCCTTTGTTATAACGATGGAAGGAGGTTAACCTCCTTTCGAGGGGGTTATGCAAAATAACCCTCGGTAGGCCGAGGCGGAGGGTTAGTTTTATGACTTTCGGAAGGAGGAGGTTGACCTCCTTAACTCCCATGCAGAGCAAGTTTAGCTTTCTGTTTTAATCTAGTGCAACAATTTCTTTGTTTTGATCCAATATTAGAAAAGGTTGGTGATTTTTAGATTGGGTTTTTTTTCTTCTTATCTGTTCTTTCCTGATTGCGGGTTCTGATCTATGAATAGAAATATATATCTGGGTACTGTGTAATCCAGTTCGAAAGCCCAACAAACGAGTTTCTTTGTTTTTATGCAGTATTAGCAAAGGTGAGAGGGTTAATTCGTTTGGATTGAAATGGGATTTTTTTCTAAAGTAGGTTTTTTTTTCTTGCAGATGTTCGTATTCACAGATTCAATGTTTGAAGCGATATTAGCAGAAGAGATATTATCGGAAACAGAGATGGGTTGTGCATCTTCAAAGGTAACACACATCATGCGGCGAGAAAAAGAGGGACGGTCGAAGTTTGAGCTTCGGAAAAAGTGTAGCGGAAAAAGCGAAATTGGGATCGAGAAAAGGGTCATTTTGCGTCTGAGTAGCTAAACATCAAGCACATACGACATTCTAGATCTCCCAAAAGAAATCGCCCAAGATTTGCCTTCCTTTTCGGTCTCAGAATTCTCCACCGATCCAAGCAGCAAAATTCCTTGTCTCCAATCAGGATCAAAGCCGCAGTGCCTGAACAAGAGTAATTTATTTGCAGAGTACAGTGAATATTCTTTGGAAGGGAATATTCGGAAGATTATTAATGCGTAATTCTTGGAATATTCCTATGAAAGCGAATATTCCGGTGATTATGTGATATAACCACTATCAAATCCAACGGTTGCGGACGGTCAGATTCAAATAACTTGCAAGGGCATGTGGTTAAGATAGTTAGAAACATTACATGCGGTTTGTAAAATCTTTGGAATGCGGGGTAAAACTTACGAATCTTTGGGTAAAATGTTTTGGAATAGCGAGGGTAAATGGGTGAATCGTGGAGTAAATTTTTGTTGTAGCTTGGGTAGGGAAGTTCTTTCTTTGCGATCAAGAAATCTCTGTAACATTCCTGGGTTAGAAATTTACCACGTGGCCTGTCGCGATTGGAAGGGAAAGGCAAAATGTTTCTAACTATTTTTTACGTTTTCAGCACTGGGTCAGCCAATTTTGAGGTGGCCAGCGATATTTCTCCATTGAGTCCCCCATATGTAGTAGAGGGCCACATACGGACAATTACCGACAATCTTGTTGCTCTGAAGAATCGTATACGGTGCCGATCTTGTAAAACATTTGCTGGGCATGATCTTATCCATCAATTATCCGGCGTATAAGATATTACTGCATCCCATTTGCGGATGGCGGCTTGCCTTATCCATTTCACCCTCCAGAAATTTATTCCGGCAACAATCTGTCCGTAACGCCGGCCGATAAATTTGGATATTTATGCCACTACACTACGTAAACACGTCCCTCCGACGCTGAGGATCTAATCCCATCCTCCAGAGCTCGGCGCAGCCGTTGAGTCACACGCACGCAGTTTCTATGTACATTGAAATGTCTGTAAGCTGAAGTTTTGCCCTGATCGCTGATCCGGCTGTAGCATCCTTCTGTAAGTGCTCTTAGTTTGATGAATTGCTTCTTGCCCTGGGCGCCTTTGTTTACGGTAGAAGATTTGAAATTTAGAGAATTTAAATAAATTCCTCTGTGCGATCGTCTATGGCTTCGGTTGAAAGTTTTACAAGGACGGCGAAGTCTCCGGTGTGCGTCTATGAGCTCAGGCCTGTATTCAGAAGCCAGGGGGTAGATTTTGCTTCAACAGGGAAGTTCTTGGAGGTCGGGGGGCTCTATTTTGAAGCTTCAGCTTCCTCAACGTCTTTGTCAGAATGATTTATGTAGTAATGTAGTTAGGGATGGCAAGAAGCAACGCCGTTGTTTGCCTATCGTAGCTTGTGATTCTCGTTGGAGCGGGAAGAGCTGGGAAAACGATAGCGCTGAATACCTTTCTGCCAATGTGGTAGATGCAGGTAATGGCTGATCCATCTCGATCTTTATGTGAATTTTGCATGCAGACATGGTTATATTAAGTTGTAGGGTTTAAGCTTCTTTGTTGCCCGTTGAACGTTTGCCAGTGAGCATGTTGCCCCTCAAGGCCGTCTTTTATGACTCTTTCAAATGGCCGGGAGGTTGAAGTGGATCATATAAATCCTGCAAAGGGGAGGTTGCTGTATAGGTCGCGTAGTCCAGCCATATTTCTTAAGATTGAACATGATTCTGATCTTCTACTCCCCATTGTTGTGGGTATGCTTCAATCTTTATCTTTTAAGGAATGAATTGGCTTAAATACAGTGATCTCTGGCGTTTCGTTGCAGGTGAAACAGCAGTCTCATTATTGATGAGAGCACTTCATGAGGATGAAAAACCGGTATGGAGCATTCTTAAGTTTTTCTTTGCATTTCATTATAATGCTATACTTTTTTCCTTCACAGGGACGCCCAAATTATTATCAGCTCTTAAAAATATCGTTGGAGCATTAGATTGTGAGGTTAGACTTAAACCAAGCCTCTTTTACAAAATTTGATTATTAAATGTCTTATGCCTACTCAACTGCAGGCTCGGATGGTCAGAATTACAGAGCATCAAGGATACATATTATGCGAGAATTTACTTCAACAAGGTCAGTTTACTTTAATACGAAAACTTGTGCTATTGCTTCTGGTCTGGTGGGCATCTGATTATGGTGGCTTAATTTTCTTTTATGTAATTTCACATGGTGCTTGCATTAATTTTCTTTCTAGGATGACAAATTATTGAGTGTGGATGCCAGACCTTCAGATGCAATCAATTTTGCAGTCAAATGCAAGGTATGCTTAATTCATCTAGTAGTTAGACTGAATATGTGGAACTATCTATCAAAAAATCTAACATATATTTATTTTGCAGGTCCCTATATTTGTAAATAAGGCGATTGTTGACAGTGATGCTGTAAGACCTGTTTATACTTCTGCCCAAGATGTTGGAGACATTGGAAGCTCTGGGAGGGTTATTAAGTCTGCTTATCTTGACAGGTTTGTTGACCTTTTCAAGTTAGATCATCTGAAAAAGTAGCTTGAAGGTGACATTGGTGACCAATCTTCTTCTTGACGATTGTAATCACATTATTCAATTAAATGTCGTCATTAGGGAAGTTGATGCAGCATCTAACAATACAGTTAATGTGTTTTATATTCATGCCGATGCAAAGCAGCGTGTACAGCACACTTTTTGCTTGGATCTTCTTATGGCTTTAAGACTGCAGTTTGCATACCTGTTCTTATCTGTAAATTGGGTCACTGTTCTTCCTCTGTAATTAAGACTGCAGTTGCATACCTGTTTATCTAAGCCCATGTCTTAAAGTTTGCATAGATTTGTAAACACTGCAACTTCTAGAGAAAGAAGGCCCACATCCCAATTTGCACTACTACATTGCCACTTGGGACGGGAATGGCTTTGTGGAGATGCTTCATTTCATCATTGCCTGGCTTACGTCCGTTGAGACAACAAAGATGCCTAAGTACATTTGCTTCATGACTTGTCCCTATTTAATGCTATCTTGTGTTTCTGCTCAGTCCTGATGGAAACCCGATCCAATAGCTGAAGAAATTACTTTGATGAAGGAAATGCTGTTGGCTGTAGTTGAAGAACGTTATACAGATGCAGGTGAGGTGTGAGATAAGTGCTTCCTCAAAGGGATTAGTAGTGTTGTGTAGCAATATTTTTGAGATGCTTTCCACTGTCTTATATCAGCTCGGTGTCGAGACCAACTTAACAAGTTAAGGATTTCCTCAAGAGGGAAATTGCGGCAGGTCAGTTAAATGCTCCAGTGTTTGGTTTAGAACTGTGTCAAATATTTTGCTGTTCATTGACTTTACATCATTTCTTGATTGACTTTTACGTCATTGTTTGCAGTCATTCTAGAGTTTCAGCTACAGTTGTAAAGAAAAAACTTATGAGAGCTCCAACAGGTTGTCTGAATGTGACGTTAGCATCCATAACCCCTGAAGGACTTGTAAATATTCATGTGTATAATTTGTACAATGATTGTCAATATGTATATGAAAAGGAACTCGATGAAGTTTTTAGTTCTGGGTTTATGACAGTTCCAGATCTTCTTAAAATACCTGGCTGATAATCATATCATCATCTATAATATAAGCCAAGTTTAGGGGAAAACTGGTGTAATGATAACACGTGGATCATGCTGGATATTTTCAATGCCCCTGCTGACATTTATGTTGACAGTCGTAATATTGTTAACATCATTTTTGACAAAAGAATTGCCAGGTTTTGTTATCTCCATGTTTTAGATAAGGGACTTGCCAATTTGAGCTCGAGCATTTGTTGAAAGTAGTGCCGTTGGTTCACCTTGGCTTCTCTATTTGTATTGGCTTCTCTATTTGTACTGTTATTGCCTTTATCAGTTATCAAGAAGCTAGTTTCTCTCCTCTTTGTTTTCATGTTTGTTAATATAATATTAGCAGAGAGAACACGGAAAGAGTTGCAAAGTAATATAAGATGAAAATCTCTGTTTTACGTGGGAGTTGCCACCATAAGGTAGAAATTTTGGGATGAAGCAATTTATTAGGACCGGGACCCATCATCGCTTTCAATGAGGGCCGGGAATGCGGGCTGCCAACTAGCGAGGGGGAACAATGTCAACATCAATCAACTTTTGATATAACAGTTATGCATTAACAATTTGGGAACCAGTCCAAATAGGCACATCAGCTGATTGTAAAAGAGCGTATGGCAAAATGTCAGCCAGCTTTTGCCCGCGAGCTGTGTCCATCGAGATAGCATAAACTTAGTGCGAAAAGCATCTCAAGTCAACAAGCATATCAAACACCAACCTGTGAGAATACTAGCAAGCCCTCCAACGGCTGGCTTGAGTCAATGGATGTCTGATAGCACGCAGGAGGCATGTGATTATCTAGAGAATCCACCAACACAAAAGAATCTATCTGTGGACACACACGGATTAATCTTAAATAGCACCTGAGCTGTCTCCCAAGAATCAAGCGGTCCCTTCAAGAAGGGGAAAGCATTAGGATATGGGCCGAAAGGCGATAAAAGAGACACCAAGGAAGAGCGCCCTAAGTGCGGTTTTTCAAAATGGATACACTGCCCAAGTGCTTGCGCAACCAATTTCATTCCAGGCGAATGTACCATGCCCGCCAAGTAGCAACAAATGAACTTAGATATCATAATTTTACTCTGTAAATGAAAGTCAATCATACCTAGACCTCCAGCACTTCAGCAAACCAAGTGGACCAAGCGACTTTCACAACTACACCTGTCTTAGTACTTGCCCAAATGAAGTTACAGACAATTGCGACAATCTCTTGAAACTTTGTTTGTGAGCCAAGCACAACAGAGGCCATATATACATGAGTGTTGTTGAGAACCTGCTTAGTAACTACTATCCTCCCTGCCAGAGAAAACTTAGCTGTATTCCACCAAAAAAGATGCTTACGCAGGCCTTCTACTATAACATCCCATGCATCTGAAGTAGAGGTATGTATATCTACATGAATGCCCAAGAGTTTAGTGGTCTTCCCTTAAGGAAGCACTTTCCACGGATACTCATAAACACAGGGAGGAACATCCACATCCAAGGTCCATAAAGCAGAGCACTTTAGCCACCCAACAACAAGAACCCCTGATGCATGGGAGAAAGAGTCCAATAAAAGCTTCGCATTCTGAAGATTATCATCCTCAGCCTCTAGAAAGAGAAATGTATCATCGGCATACTAATTACACACTTCTTGAGAACCATCCTCCATAGTCAATCCTTGAATTACGCCATTTTGAGTGGTAGAGAGAGCATTTTGGGACAATACCTCTGCCACAATACTGAACAATAATGGGGCAAGGGGACATCCTTCTCGAACTCCTCTACCAACAGGAAACACAGCCGACAGTTCTCCCTGAAAAAGCACAATAGACCGAGCAGAAAGACGGAGCTTCATAACATGAACATCTCTGGTAAATAACTCTCTGAATCCCAATGTCAGAAGGCATTTTTGTAGGAAATTCCAATCTATACTGTCATAGGCTTTAGCAAAATCAATTTGAGATATACAATGTCTGACGACCCTTTAAGCGGTTCCAATACATCCCCTTATATAAAAATTTCTTTGCCACATTGTGAGGTGCTTAGGTAAAAAAATCGATTGAGTAAAGACATAGATTCGCCAAGATATCCCTCACTTTATTTGTCAAGGCCTTGGCAAAGATATTATTGTATAATAAAGTTATAGGGCACCGATCCGAGATGGTTTTAGGGTCTTTGCACTTAGGAATAAAAGAAATGCAACCAGTGTTGATGATCTTATCCAAGCTCCTGAACCGGTGAAACTCAGAGAAAGCATTGAAGACATCATCATCAAGCCAATTCTAATAAGCTTGAAAAAACGCTGCAGGAAAACCACCCAAGCCTGGGCACTTATTCTTCTTTAAAGAGTCTACAGCAGAATGCAAGTCATCAACAGTAATACTTGATTCCAACTGAACACGCTGCTGTGGAGAAATAATAGGATCGATTTTAGATAAAACTGCCTCCTGCATGTCCTCTTGGAAGGGCAGAGACTGATCAGCAAAAAAAAGCAGAAAAATGATCAAAAAGAAACTGCTTCAACTATGCAGCATCAAAAATTTCAAAGCCATCAGGCATAAGTAGCGAAGATATGGAGCTTGGCACACGTCTTCTCCTTGCCGCCCTAAAGAAGAAGTGAGAGCACCTATCTCCCAATTTAAATCAATCGAAACCAGCCTTAATGCGAGCTTGAGTTGCCTGTATAGACTCAATGCTTATTATTTCTGCCAATCACTCTTTCTCTCAAATACCTGATGAAGGGGCTTGTGAACGACACATTTGAAGCTCCATATACAAAGCTAGTAGCCGGCCTCTAGTTGCTGAGCCTTTCTACGTCCTCACTGCTTAGCAAAGGATTTAACTGCTGCCAAAGCGTCAACAACCCCAGACATACCTCAAAGACGAGAAAATGTAGAGGACCAGGCATGCCTGCAGCCATCAGTAAACTCATGACGTGGCATTAACATTCAAGATCTTGATGAGCCTCCAACTGTCAGAGATCTTATCATATGTCCAGAACACAGTATTGTGCTAAACAAATTATGTATGCTGAGGAAGTATAGCTAGTGGATGTGCACAATAATTTTGGTTGGCATAACAATCCTTTCCATTGGACAATAAAAAAGAGACGTATCATCTTAAAAAGAATTGAGCTTGCCATTAGGAAGGTCCAATCCAATCTGTCTCATCTTCAACCACAGGAGAACAATCTGGCAATTATGTGCCTTTTAAGATATTACTAAATGGAACATAACATCAATTGTTTTTACTATGGGGTTGTAAGCTCCTTGATTCATCACAAAAAAGTCAACAATATCGCATCCGGCCAAAAATTTGTTGGATCTTCCATAATTGTATTGGCAACCAATATGTTAGAAGCGGATCTTGAAACCAAAAACAGGGGAACTTGGTGGTCTTTTAGGTAGATAAGAAGAACAAAAACTCAATAGACAACAGAAAGATGTATTGTTCCAGAATGTTCTATAGTATGTTGCCTGCAAGTTGATGTCCTGCATGTGATCGGCTTAAAAAGTTCTTCTTGAAGCTAAATTAGATCAGGGGCAAAAATTCATCTTGACAATTTAATCATTTAGAGTATGTTACGCCATAGCTAGAAGCTCAAATCCAGATCACTCAACGTGTTTGAGCCTTGCAGAATCCGGGCACTGCATAGCAATCCTCCAACCCTCTTTGTACCGTGGCAGGTACGCATGTGTTCTCTGTTTTCTTGAAATTTGGAAGGTATAATTTTGTTTAAATAGAGCATTTTTTGCCAGGCGATTCGGGCGTCGAATCTAGTTATGAGAGGGATAATGCCACGGCCAGGTGGGTATTATGCAAAACAAAAAATTGAGGGCCATTTTGTGTATGGCAAAATGTAGGGAGGAGGCAGAGACATTTTAACCATACACAAAATAACTCTAAATCTTTTGCATAATACCAAGAGGATGGAGATGTTATCTGCCTTAACAAAGTGATCCGGGCATTTATCTCAGATCCGGCGAAGGATACAGGCTTTGCAGCAGTTGCATCTCTTGTTTCTGCCACAATGGCTTGGCCATGGCATAACATCCTAGGTTCTTATGCATTCAGATGCATAACGTTTGGCCAAAGTGTCTTATAGCTGAGATCTGATCTCAGCTTATAAGCATATGAGGATCGAGATCAGCGGTGAGATCGATCTCGACCTATAAGCGCTGGGATCCGTTGTTAAAGCGATGCCATGGGACATATCTTGGAAATGTTGATCTGAAGAAGAAAATAGAGGTAGCCCATTTTTTTGTGTTCTTTGTAATTATGGAGCTACTTGCATACAACTGAGACAAAATCATGGACAAGCAAAGTATGGTTTCACATCAGGTGAGCATTTGCATCTTTTATTTCTATTTCCTCTATGTTACCTTGGTGCTTTCCCCAGGCCTTTGAAATTCTATGCAGATAGATTCCAAGCATAAAATGGGTGGAGAAGATGCATGCTAAAGGGTGCAAATGGGCGAAACCAAAAAAAAAAAAAAACAAAGGTGATTTCTAGATAAGAGATCAATACATCTCTTTTAGTAGGTGAATGATCTTTCATAGGGCTTACTATAAACTATCTTGCATTTCTATGCATTTGATATAATGTTGCATTAACATTAAAATTCATCTTATCGTATCTTATTAACATGTCAAAAAAAGTGTCCCTTTTTTCAGCATCTATCTTAGAACATAGATCTAAAAAGCGACAAATTTGAATGCAAATCTTCATTGTATGGCAACTGTCCAAGTGAGCTACACTTGGACCTCTAAAGCTCTTAAAGGATCAAGATTTCTAGTTTTCTATGGAGAAATTGTTGCAAGCTGAATTATAAATGTTCCTCTTAAAGGATCAAGATTCTAGTTTTCTATGGAGAAATCGCTGCAGCTGAATTATAAATGTTCTGTTTGATCAAAAAGCCATTAGAAATCTAAATTCGATGTAAAAGCAAAATGAGACCTAGTTCAAATCTGCTTCTCTTTTGGTGTTGAACCTCACCAATTTTCTAGATTTGCTATTATCATCTGTCATCATCTCTATATACATAAAGCAGTTTGTAATTTTTACGTTTTACGTGTCATCATGCGCTAAAATTTCCATTTTTGCAATCCATTTAATAATTGCTTTCCACATATTGCTCGAAAAAATATCACCTTTCGACACGGCAGCGACCGCCTTGTAACGTGCTCGACGATCGCGATTGCTCACGGTTACGACAAGCTGTGTAATGCGCATCCTCGCCATCTTGAGAGCTCATTGTTCTTGCTCAAACCTCGGTGGTTTGGAAAACATTTGCAAAATTTTAGCGCCATGGGTAGATGCACAAGTTTATCACTTTCCCTTCTCCCTGCAAGAACTGCTATCAGAAGACTTTGGTGAAGAACAGACATTCTTGAGCTTTAATTTTAGAAAAGATGGTTATTCTTTCTTAAGCTCCCTGGTCCATTTTTTTAGCCTATATTCCGCCCCTTAAATTTTCAAGTCTGGAAGCATCTAGGGTTTTTCTATGTGATTTTCGGTTATAATAGGAACGCCGTATATCTACTCCAGGATGTGGTAAACCCGGACACATGTGTTAACCATTGTTATGTCCGAGCTGACCACATTTTGTCTGAGCTAACCTTTGTTTTTATTTGGGATAACCGCGTGGTGAAGCCGAGCATGGGAATTTGTTTTTGACCGCGGCCCGATCTTTGAATAGAGCTTGCAATTAGCTTCTTGAATGGTTTAATCCGGTTCAAACACCATTGGAATCGCCTCGCCAGCCCCGAAAAACCTCATTCTATCAAGAGAGCATGAGATTTGAGCACAGATCAAGCAAGATCAGTGAGAAAACATGCAGAAATCGTTGTCTTTTGAGCTTGAAACTGAGCAGCAGTGGTTAACCTGGACATGTGTCCGGGTTAACCACATCCCGGAGTAGATTTACGGAACAAAGCGAAACCCTTCACATTCCGAGAAAAAGTTCTTTTGCCACTGTCTGTAGATCTGCTTGCAAAGGTCGTTTTAGAACAATGCTATACATTCGGTCTGCCTTATCAGTTATCCGGTTGAAACACTCGCGATCCAGAATGTAGGTGTCCGCCAGTTTACAGGGAACAATAGGTTTGAAGCAGTCACCAGTATATCCTAGGTATATTCTAGCATATACCTAGATATGCCACAAACCTTTTATTGAGGAAAACCTGCCACTGCATCCCTCTCATGGAAATGGATGGAAGCCAATTGTGGCAGCAGCTTCTGTTTTTCTTTGGAATGAGGCAAGTCTTGGATGATGGCGACGGAGAAGGATATGGAGCACCTTGGCGATCTGCAAGCCGAGGACGACAAAACACGCACAACTCCATGGGGTTATATTTGGGGTGGATCTAAATATTCCGGTGTTGCTTGCATGGCCCTCTCCTCCATTTCATACAGCCTTATGGGTCTTCTTGTGAAGCTGCTTTCAGGTGGGTCTTTTTGGACTTTGATTAAAGCAATGCCTGGCATCAGATGGACATGCCGTGTGGGTTATGCATTGATCTTGATCCACATTTACTTCATAGGTCAATGGTGAAACTTTTATAATGGCAAATATAAATGCTGAGTATTGTCTGATTGTCAAACCCGAGCCCTAAGAAAAACCATGTGCTTGAAAGTGTCTTTTTAGTGTTCTTCTCTCGTATTGTCCCTTTTAATCATTCTCAAGTCAATGAGTTACATAACTAGGTGTTGCAATTTTCGCAACAAAGGATTAGGTTCAAATATTGACCTTCACCTTCAGATTCCAGATGTTATGGTATTCCTGCAGCAATTCACACGTATCAACATTATTCTAATAACTCCCTGGTTTTATTTTACAGTCAGATCATTCCCATCATTTCAAGTTGTGTTGTGTAGATGTCTAGTAATCACCACATTCTCATTTGTGGAGCTTCGCCGGATGAAGCATCCTTTACTTGGTTCCCCATCAGTGAAGCATTTTGTAATTGCCCGTGCTCTGATTGGTTTTGTTGCTCTTTCGTCATACTTTTACAGGTAATTCAACTTCTGTTTCCGTCATGTACTGGGTTTGTATCCTGACAAAAAGTGTGCAGTATACAGGCCCTAACATTACGTGATGCTACAATCCTCAATTTCACAATGCCAGTCTTCACTGCAATCTTTGCTACTTGTCTGTTGCATGAGCGATGGGGAGTTTCTGAGGCTGTTGGTATGTTCCACTCTCAACTTGTTTTATTTCATTTGCTTTTTGCTTGACATTCCTAGTTCCTTGTTGTTTGTAGGATCCTTCTGGAGCTTCATTGGTGTCATATTGATTATGCAACCTGAGCTTGTGTATACTGCAAGTGAGAGCCTGATTCATTGATGTCATGCTGGTTGTGATTATTTTGATGGCTTTCTCAGTGAGGGTGCACAAACTTTTTTTTCAGGAAGTAACGTCAGAGTAGCCAGTTTTTGGGGTAACTATTTGGGAATATCTATGGCAATGGTTGGGGCTTCGACAGGTGCCTTGTCTTACATAATTGTACGAGTCATTGGAATGCATGGGGAACCTCCACTGTAATTAAGTCTAACCCAAGATTATCATACATGTTGACTTTTGCCGTAAGGGTCTGTTATCAGTATAAATGAAGAAATAATAACAGTGTATGTCATGGTCGTGTGCGTTCTAATGCTTTGAGTAGTTCATATTTGGCTTTCAAACACCACATATTTATCAATATATTTTAAACGTCTGCAATATCTCCTTCCAGGTAAATATAGGTCTAAATATCATTCCTTTTTGTTGATAATACACAAGTGAATTATACTCTTTTTATTGCCTATATTAATTTGTGAATCTGTTTTAGGGTCTGCGTCTTTGCCTTCGCTGCATTTTCCTGCCCATTGGCTGCACTAGCTACTATTTTCCAGGTGAACTTAGTTGTGGTTCTACCTTGGTGTTTATTATAAACTCACTGTTCTCTAGTAGGGTTTTAAGTTACCAAACCTTCCTGAGCTAATTGGACTGCTTCTAGTTGGACTTACTGCATATGCCGCCCAGGTATTGCCTGTCAGTCTATTTTCCATTTCAAATTATATGCACGTTTAAATGCAAAGGAGCCTGATGCTGCAGATATTCTTGACAAGGGGCTTGCAACTGGAGAAAGCTTCTAGAGCTACCTCTATACAGTATGTCAAGGTAATGACAGCAATGAATTAAGAAAATGTTACTCAGATTTACCACTTTGCTTAGTAATTTACTGGTATGCTGTATGCAGGTTTTGTGTACCTACATGCTTTCGGGGTTCTATTTTTGCAGGAAAAACCTTCAATAGCAAGTGCCATAGGTGCAGCTCTCATTGCATTTAGTGCCTTATTTATTTCATATCGGGGTAGTTGTAACCCGAAGATGTTTCCTAAAAGCAACAACATGAGCTATGGATTTTTAAAAATTTATATATGTTAATTTATTCTGGTCATTCAAGAGCAGCTTTTCAAATGCTTTTGACAAAAATATACTTTTCCATTTCTTTCGACAAATAATGAAGCAGGAAATGAAAATATTATTCACGAACATTTCTTTCGTTCAAAACTTGTGGATTTGGACCCGAATTAATGTCAAATGTCTGATAATGCAATATCCACGTGATCTTTGGAATGATATGAAGGATTGATGAGATTCAAAATGCGAATTCATTATGAAGTCAGCGATTAATCTAGCCTCACTTGCCTCGTGATCTTTGGAATGATATGAAGGATTGATGAGATTCAAAATGCAAATTTGTATGAAGTCAACAGTGTCTAGCCTCACTTGCCTTGTCCTCGAAGACCATGATTCACACTTTGATTTTGGACATGTTCTATTTATGCAATGCATGTTTGTTCGAATAGAGTGCAACAATTTTTTGTTATAGGTATGCGAACAATTAATTTCTTACTTGACATTAATACTCAATTTGCCTATTCTATTCTATTGATTAATCTTCAGTATTACTATACATTACTATACTTGGGAAAATTTCAAATATACCCCTCAAGTTTACAAATATTCCAAAAATACCCTTAGAAATAGGGTGTTTAGCTCAAATGGCAATAACTTTTTTGTGATCAATCAAGTAAAAAAGTGTCCTTCATAAATCTTATAGATATGGTGAGTGCTATCAATGGCGGTAGAATCGTCAAAAGCGGGTTGGAATCTTCAAGTTATAGTGTTTTAAGTAAGTGCTATAAAAATGGCGTAAATGAGCATAACTTGTGAATTTCAACTCGATTTGATGAATTTGGCGTCGTTAGGAAGATCTTCTCTCGACCTATAATGTTTGTGAAGACAACTTTTGCATTTGAGGAGCAACAAAAACTCTATTACCTTTTTTCCAAAACTGCTCTTCATTTGGAGGGTATTTTTGGAATTTTCAAAAACTTGAGGGGTATATTTGGAATTTTCCCTACTTAATATTACCCTTGATATGCCTATACATTTTAATAGCGAATACACACCTACCATACCGTAGAGGAATTCACACAAATGTGTTGGAATTATTTTGTAAAGGTTTGGATATCAAATCTTCATAAGTGAATCTGACCCATAATTATCAATTATGTCCTCATTTATATTAGTCTTGATGCCACCATACACATTCACAAGATAATCTATGTTATTATACTCATGATAATCTATGTTATTGTGCTCATCATAATCTGGTAAAGTGAGAACTTCAAATAAGTTTTCTTGAACTTTTGAATTGTTGAAGTAGAACACATCAATCTGTGCATTTCCTTCCAAATCATCATGATAAATGCCTTCTGCCATTTGCCAGACTTAGAGAATATTGTCTTTTGCAACACTGGCAATTACCCAATCTACACTCATACAAGAAATTGATACCTTGTTTGTATGGCCACTATGAACAAATAACTCCGTAAGACCATCGGCTTCATCTCGAGTGATTGGTGCATACCAATTCTGCGAAGAACTATACTTCAAAATTTTGGATTACAGAGATTTATTATGCAGAAAGCAATGAAAGATAGACAATTTGCTAACATCCCAAACCATCAAACCATAGCAGCGTGCATGCGACATCACATGATACAAATACAATTTTATTCTTTGGATGCCAGCCAATTCCAAATATTCATTTCCTAATAAATCATTAAGAAGCTATGATTAGCAGCACAAATAATTTTTAGAGCAAACATATTATTTTTATTGGATATCCAACACTAGCTCCCAATGCAAGGCAAAAGAAGATCCTCTAGCATGAATGCTTAAAACTACATTGAATCGACTCATTTGCGCTTATAGTTATGGTCCTATCTTGCGGTCATAATGGCCATTTCTCTTGCACCCGGACTACCCGATGTCGTTAGATCCGGCGATCCTATGGCCCGAGATCGTATGTTGGGGTCTCACGGGCACCTCTAAACTTCACTCATGGTCATTTTATGATTGGAAGCCTATGATTTTGAAATATGAAATATGACTTTACCCTAAGGTTTTGAGGAAATATCGAACCTCTATACGGCTTTGCTTAAGATTTTAGAATATGAAATACAAGGGCTCGAACCTCTGCCAAAATAACTCAATGTTTTAGTAAAATTATTTTAATCAATATATCCAGTGAGCGAATGTGATTATTTTTAATCTGAAATCTATGGTTTTTTTTTATAACAACCCTATATGGTCTATGGTTTCAGAAATTGTCATTTTTACATCCATATCAAATCCCTCTAGAACCCATGTTATTGTGCTACATATTCTAAACAAGGTGCACCACGGACTACGGTTATTAGGATCGGTGATCTTCACGACCAAGAGCGTATGTTGGGGTCTCACAGGCACCTCGTTTCACTCATGGTCATTTTATGATTTGAGGCGACTATGATTTTGAAATATGAAATATGACTTTGGCTAAGGTTTTGAGGAAATATCGAACCTCTATCACGGCTTTGTTTAAGATTTTAGAAATATGAAATACAAGGGCTCGAACCTCAATGTCCAAAATAGATTAATGTCTAATAAGACTTTTTTTTAACCAATATTTTCGGTGAACCCATTTAATTGTTTTAGGGATATATGGTCTATGGTTTTGAAATTGTCATTTTATATCCATATCAAATCCCACTTTGGAACCCCTGTTATTGTGCTATATATTCTAAATGAGGGTGCACACGGATTACCCGATCGTCGGATCGTGATCCTATGATTGAGGCCTATGATTTTGAAAAATGAAATATGACTTTTGCCTAAGATTTTGAGGAAATGTCGAACCTCTAAATGGCTTTGCTTGAGATTTTTAGAATATAAAATCTGAGGGGCTCGAACCTCTACCAAAATAATTCAATGTCCTAATAAGACTACTTTAACCAATATATCCAGTGAGCTAATGTGATTATTTTTTATCTGGAATCTATAGTTTTTTTTTTTTTTTTATAACAACCCATATTAGGGATATATGGTCTATGGTTTTGAGAAATTGTCATTTTTACATCGATATCAAATCCTCCTAGAACCCCGTTATTGTGCTACACATTCACTACAACGTCAAAGCCAATAGGACAAATCCTCCTCATCTTGATTGAAAAAAAAAAATTGTGTTGAGCTAACTCCTCGTACACGTTCCACCTTTACATGAAGTTGAAACTTGTGAAGTTTTGAGTCTCAAACAATGATACTTTATATGTACACCTTAACTTACAATTAAAATTCCCTTATCACGGCAAACATGGCTTCCATGATATCAATGGAGAATGCCACTGACCAACAAAATGCCGACCTCCCATCAAAACAAAATTATAATTACTAACCACCGGTAACATGATTTCCATGTAATAAGTAGCGTATTACTTGATTCTGTCTTTTCAAACATCTATTTTCTTGTAACAAAATATAGAGTTGTATTTGGAATATGGGATATATTTATACCAATACTTTATCACATGATAAGCACTTTATTCCTTATACCAATAGCATTCTATCGGGATCAAGAAATGATCTACATGACCTCAAAAATTCAACTAAAGAGAGCATCGGTGATTAAATGTTCCTATATCTCACCAAAACTTGTTCATAGATAAATCTTGGGTGAAAACTCCGATGCCAATCATTTTTTAGCGGATGCACTGGCGTGACATGATATATGTTCTACTGCCACCATTCTTAGTAGCAAATGCATTTGTGCAAAGAAGTATATGATTAGGAGAGTATGCTATATTGTCTAGACCAGTCTTGCAACGCAAGTATACCAAAATGCTAAATATTAGATTAAGAAACACTCACCAAATGGAAAACATATCCAAAAGAAGCTCCAGTGACCTCAACTACGGCCTAACTGCAAAACAATGCTTGAATGCAAGCAAAAACTGCAGAAGTTCCATTTTATGCCCATTGAGTCTATGACTCATACATTTTCCACTGATGTAATCTGGAAATAAACACTTGCAACCATTTACACTCTGAGCGCAATCAGATTCTGGGCCATCACTTGCATGCACACCATAGCCGCATGCGTGACAATCTCTTCTCTTGCATTTGATATTTCATGCTTTAGCTAATCAATCTCATGCAAAAAGAGAAAACAACGAAAAATGCAGTTTGATGGCAATGACTCGGGAATCTCCATTTATCGAAATATAAATAGACGTAGAAGATACAATGAGTAAACATACCTCTTCGGATGCTCATTAATTCAATTTGCATATTGAATCAAGAAGCATGGAACAGAGACATACCTTCTTTACCTAGGAAAATTCAGCTTCAAAAGTCAACTCCTTGTGAATCCTTGTTCATGGAATTCGCAATGAATCCTTGTGAATCCTTGACCACGCCCGGATAAAGATTGCATCGAGAAAGACTGCCTTTGTTGAAGTGGATGAGGATAAACGTGGCTTCCTTTTCTATTTTTTTTTGCCAAATACTTTTCTTTTTGCTATTTTTTCCTAATGAAAAAGCGAAGGCGACATTCAGGAAGAAGCGGGGCAACATTTTTGAAAGATGAGGTTGCCCTTTTCGTCCTTAGGTTGCGAGAGAGGAAAAAATCCAGGCGGATAAAGAAATATTGAATCACTACTTGCATCGGAACAGCCATAGCCACATGGATATGGCTAAGTCCTCAATGAAAATTTTAGAAGAAAATAGCAAGATATTTTTAGAAGAAAATAGCAAGATTTTTAAGTAAAAAAAAATTAAATTCTTTTGACCGTCCCATTCAATGTGAGCATCAAAAGAATATCAAAGGAATAGAATCAAAGTATATATGAATTACATATGAGTTGATAAGGTCCACGGAAGTGTAGGTTCAAAGTCTTTGGACATGCGATTTGCTTATATGAAATTCAAACATCTAGTGTAATAAAATAGGTATATGATCATACATTGCACACTTAGCGAAACGTAGAAAGCCACAAAGGTTATATTTGAGTTGCAAAACAGCCTTGCAATTAGAGAAATAGAGATGTCTGGTGCTTAAGATTTCATAACACATGCAATACTTATATCATCGTCATTGTCATCACCCATACTGCAAGGCAAGTCAGCATCGAAAAAACATTCAGAAAAATGGCGAAAATGGCGATTACATTCCTAAAATGGAATGTAGCCTTCACATTCATATATCATTTGCAAAACTTTTATGACGTGGTGTTCATTTCATGACATCAAGAACGTTATATTGAACTAATTAATCTTGTTTGAGATTGATAATAAATTTGAGATTGTAGTACAAGGGTCTTTTCATATTGAGCTTAGATGCTTTTGTTTGAAATTAGATACCGCTTCTCCATGTCCTTAAAATATATATCGCAATAGCAATAAACATTCACAGCTATTTTATGGCACCCAGGCATAGATCTAAAGACGAATGAGTGTTAAGCAAAAGTTGAATTATTAACTCTCAAAGAATGAAATAACCTTATCATAGATCTGTCCTTTAGATTGGTGGTAAGTACAATTTTAAATTGAGCATAAAAAGTGTTTGGCTTGCCTATTAGCTGTACTAAAAGATATCATGGAGCAAACAATGTATCATTTGGACTATTTGCCAACATCAACAGAAGAGTAGGTGGAATCTTCTTAGGGTCATATAAGGAGGACGAGTATGAATATCCTTGGGCTAATATGGACCTCACCAATACTTGTGCCATTGCCACTTTGGTAGATCCTTACCTTGCACCTTGCAATCAAGTGCAAATTGTGGACATTCAGGCAAAAGGTACATTAGTTGGCACCCATGCCTCCCATAGCACCAATGCTAAGATGGCAGCGGAACTAGTTTTTTGTGCAACCTATTGTTCCTTTGGATTAACCCCCTGTTTTTCACCACAACAAGCGTTGTACATTCTACTTTGCTCCAACCTTCATCAAAATAAATCAACTTGTTGATCTTTATCAAAAATAAATCAGTAGTGCATGTTCAAGTGTTGAAAAATGTCTTAGAACATCCAAACTCACACAAATCTATCACTAAATTTGGGCGTCCAAACTCACACAAATCTATTAATAAATTTGTTCAAAAAACATCTCCCAAACATCCAAACTCACACGGATCTATTACTAAATTTGCTAAAAAAGGTCTTCCATATGTCCAAACTCACACAAATCTATTCTGAACTGACCAAACCAAACATATGGTGGACATTTATAATGGGTCCAATCCACATGTTTTACATGTTAGTAGAGAGTCCAACCCAGCAGATATAAAACATCCTAGCCAAATGAAGCCTTTATAGCCAAATGAAGTATGCTTGCAATATCGTTTATTGCTTACTTAATGGGATGTTTTTATCTTGTTTTCTGGACCATTGATCTGAGGAATATTCTCAAATCAATGGCCCCTAATTTTTTCTGCGTCCACCCCACGAAAATTTCAAAGGTGCAAAAGCAGGACCAATGGTTGGTGCCACACAAATGGAAAATATGCAAAACCATTAAAGTCCTGGCTATGGACTACGGAATGAATGCTCTATTTGTGCCACTAAATCAAAGCCAGATGGGCTTGAGGGGGGATGCTTTACCTTGACTACCCAGTTATCAAAGCTCAAACCATTTGCTGCGAGAACCCGGCTAAGCAGGAATCATGCTACTGGAATTTTTTGGCGTAGGAGGGTTTTGGGTCGCATTTATTGAGGCTCCTCTTTTGCCCATCCCGATTTCTCCTTTTCGGCTTAAAATAAAAAAACCCGTGACATGCAATGGCCAATTCTTTGCTTCACTCGACAAAGTTGCCATCTCATTTCTTTGCGTCTTGTACAAATTCCTACACCGTAACAAACAAAATGAGAATTGATCAGGAAAAGGGATTAGGGGCGGGCGGATATGTGGAGTCTTGGGAGTGAATGCTTGTATGTCTTCTTGAGCATTCTTTGTATGTCTTGTATAAAGCTTCATTGCATGAGGAATTTGTGCCATTTTTACGTACAAGGTGGGCAATGCGCCTAGATGCCATGTGCCTCTCCTCCATTTGCCCTTGCCAAAAAAAGGGGCATCCTTCTTATCCATGCCAAAAAAGAGCCAATTTTTTTTCTATTCTTCTTAACCTTTCAAAGAGCCTTTGCAAAAACATCCATGAAAGGGGAGTTACAAAGCACCCAAAATAGCAATAACCATTCAAGCTCCTCCCACATGGCAAATTATACCGTTTTTTATCTGATACGATACGAAATCATAGTCTAACCACTTTGCCGGAATACCCTCGCCAAATACAAAACAATTGGGCAAACTATATATAGCCAAATGAAGCTTTTATGCCGTCTTGAGTAAAAGAAAGCAAATTGATGCTCGAGGCGTTGTTGCCAAAGGGCTACTCAGGGGTATAATATGTTGTTCAACATTTATGCTAGCCATTACATCATGTACGGCAAACCAATAACAGAAGCGACTAAGATAAGAGACTCTGATGCTCAAACTAGATAATTGCAGAACAGCTAATCGAATTATAGAATTATTCACAAGGTGGTGCTGTAGGATACAAGAGTACAATGTACAATGTATACATCTGCATCTAGAATAGCTTCGTATGCTATTTTTAAAAAATAATCAATTGTTTAATTTATTGGAGGAATTTTCTTTATGGCTGATATCCTCCTCTTTGTCAATATCAAATCAACCTGCAACTGTTCTCTGCAAATAAATGCAACCAGACATACTTTAGATTGAACAATAACTTGACACTTCAAACCGTATATCGATAATTACCTGAATTTCCCACAGAATCGAGCCAGTGAATCTGCATTTGTTCTGGCTGCAGCATCTTCAATTTTTGGAGCTGTAGAAATGGTGATGCAGTCAGCAAGTTTTAACTCGCAAAGCTCTTTCAAAAGAGGATGCATGAGTAAGGACGCAGAGTGGCGCCTCCAGCTGCTAGCTTACGGATTTCTCCCACACACCTATTGCCATTCAATGTTAAGCAGCAGTAGATGTGAACATATTAATTGCAACTTTACACCTACCAGTCAACTGGCGAAGGGTACCAAGCATAAGAAGCACGTCCAGTCGCTGCTTGTCCATAGCTGTTATAGCCCCACCCAAATAAGCGCCCATCTGACATTGCAACGAGGTGTATGGCACTGGCCACAGGTCACCTGCCTCACCCCAGTTGGTATTACCAAAACAGGGACTCTTTTTAGTAGATGTTCGATATGATTTGAAGCAGCACAAAATGAACCACCATGTGGCCCTACACCCAGTTGCCCTGCTTGTCCGCCACCCCACATATATAAGGAACCATCTAAAGTAACAGCACATGTATGAATGCCTCCACATGCAATATGATTAACATTGATGCCTTCCAGACCAACCACCCTCAGCGGTAGCACTTCTTTGTTTGGAGATTGAAGAGTGCGGTGGCCAAGCTGACCCATCAACCCAACCCCCATGTGTATCTGCGAATATGAAAAGGACACAAGATGACAATCAATTAATGAATAATAAAAGGTTAAGCTAAAATCGTAAATAAGATGGGAGACATATCAAGTCTTATACCTGCTCTTCTCAAAAGAACAAAAAAATCTTAAATACCTGATTTCTTGATTATCAAAAGATCAGATTCTTCCTAAAATTTAAAAAAATGGAGCCTGATAGTCCCACTTTACCAAATACATGTCAATCCAATAACAAGCCATCACATTCTAGTTTACACCACCAGATATCTACTTACACATCACCATTATCTGCAATTGCTGCTGTATGATATTCTCCACAAGCAACGTTAGTTACTCTAAGTGTTTCAGGTGGTTCGTCTAGAAACTTAACGAATAAAGACACGATTGAGCTTCTTGGCGCCCTTCACAGCTAAATCCTCTCGAGTTGCCCGTACTCGTTATATCCTGAAAGCTACTGCTAAACATTAGGATCTGTGGTTTGCTTCAATGCCATCTTTGTTTTAGTTCAAAAGGACTGCTAAAGCAGGCACCATCAAATCAAGATTCCCATTCAATCATTCAGTGCGATCTATTTTTAAACTGAAGTAGTTCAATCACACTCACCCCATGTTTGAAGTGCGCCCTCTGCAGAAAGGGCAGCAACATGTGCAGCCCTGCGCAACTTGCTTAATCACCTGTATTCAAAATTTAAAAATATGAGAAGGCAGCCATTATTCAATGGAATATTTCAACAAGCTGAACATATGCAGTTCACCATTAAAAGTAAAAGTGTCAATGCCATGCATTGATCATCACTCAGGTAACAATACTGTTTGCTAAATGCCCACAAGAAAGAGATGTAAATAAATCTGAATGATTAAAAGGAAACACCATAGAAGTTATAAATGCCAACAACGAGGATGTTTAGTACCGAAAAATCAACCAAAGCAAAATGTTAATTGAATTAACATTGCAGAGAAATAAAATTGCTTCATGTTTGGCCCAACAAATAGTTTTCTTTGGTTTCAGCAAGCATTTGTAGACATAGTTTTGTCATCAAAAGGCCAAATGCATGAATAATACATAACTTCGCATAGACAATATTCAAGAACAATAAACTGCTTATCCTCCACTGAAAACACCTTCCTTACATAGTCATGGCTATTATAGTTTGTGCAGGGAAAACTTTCATTTATCATGTTTTAGAGTGCACATACCGTATTAGAGGAAAATCGCCCCAAAAGATTTGTGGATAATTAGATCCCTTATATAAAAACAAGACAAGGTCAACAATATTATACTGGAATACTATTCAAAAGCAATACCACTTTTTAGCTCACCTGATGCTGACCCCATGTCCATAGCTTACAAGCTCCATTTTCAAAGTCAGCTGGTTTGCGAGACTCTGTGATGGCAGCGGTGCAATGGGCACCACATGCTACCGACTTCACATATTCATTGCGCAAGGTAGCAACCCTGCGTGGTTCTGCACAAGGATTTTCCGTGCCATCTCCTAATTGACCAAATTCATTGGAACCTGCCAACATAACCAAACAAGCACATAAATAACACTATCAAATTAAATTTTCCAAAGTAAAGACACCGCATTTTCATACAAATCATAAACAGAATAATTACTTACCCCAAGTGAAAAGAGACCCATCAGAAGTAACAGCGGCAGTATGCTCAAGGCCACAGGAAATGTCCATGAAACGCAGAAAGCGGCCATGAAATCGTGCTGATAATTTAAAACGATGTTCCCCAACCCGCATGGGTATGCGGATGCAGCGGCGCTTAGATCCATTAGTATGGGCAGTCTGACCGCTATCATTGTAGCCCCAAATATAAAGGGCACTTGCTGTGGGAATTGGCAATTTGGTTTCCGGCATTGGAGCATTGCTTCTCTCATCTTTGTCGGCCATGGCTGGACGGACCATCGCCCAAGCGAAGGTGCGTGTTTTGGCGTGGGAATATTCCAGATCTAAGCAGCCTCATCCCCCTCACCTCACCCTCACTTTCCACACCAACACCTTTAATTTATGTTAAAGAGCATTCGGTTTTACGAAAATGCTTGGAAAAATCCAATTCCAAAATTTTATATGCAACTACCAAGGTTGGAAAACTGTCAATGATTACGCTTCTAAGAAGACTGGATGTGAAGCATTTACCTCTACCGGGTCCATATGCAAATCATTGATAAGAAAGAAACTAACACCCAACCGTGATAAGCCCAATATTCCCTCCACGTAATGCAACCTAGGCAGAATTTGTCTTTTTTCTGCGTATTTTATCGCGCAATTTCTCTCTCACTTTGTATAAGCGGCGCCAATATTTTGTGGCTATGGTGACTATGGCGAAACAACATTCTTCAAATCTTACGGCGATCAACTAACCGGCGACCTTCCTTCAAATCTCTTGATGCGAACCCGGCATGTTTGAAGGAGAGCATCTGAATAGTCGAGATCTGGCGGAATAGCTTCTTCATGAATAACCCGAGATCTAGCCCGGAATAGCACGAATAGTGGCAGATCTAGCGAAATAGCAAGCGGGCTTCTTCATTGAGGAAAGCGAGAGAGCGAGAATGGCGGGAGATCTCTTTGTTTTACGGAGATCTCTTCATTTAGGAAAGCGAGCTTTATCGCGAGCCCATTTCTTTAAGTTTTGTTTCTTTTCGTGAGTTTTGTTTCTTTTACGTCGCGTTTTATGCCCTTATGTTCTGCATTTTCCACCTTTGTGCATGCATCAAAAGCTCAGATGGAGATGATAGACGCATTTTGGCCATGATAGAAGCATAGATCTAGAGCAGAGATGTCATTTCTGAAGCATTCCGGCCTGCAAATCAAAGCTCTGATAGTCCGCTTTCCTCAGGCATAGCCATTGAAGGAAAAATTTGTGCCATAGCCGTTCAAGTTTCTCTGTTCAACATATTTTTCCTGTTCGTAATTCTGCCTAGGTGTGCATTACGTAAAGGGAATCCCCCCTCGGGCATCCCCTCGGAATATTCCTCGGGCCCCCGGACCTGGCGCAATGTCCAATCGCTCCTCCTGCTCGTCGCCCCGCCTGGCCCTCATACTCGGCGCCGCCGAGAAATTCACCGGCGGAATGCCCTCGGGGCGTAGATTCCCTAGTACAAAATATACCATTGATATCGCAATTGTATCCAAAAAAAATTCCATTCCTAGCACCGTTTTCAATTACTCTATTTTGAAGCATACTTTTCATGCAAAACATAGGCTGCAGATATTCGCCACCATAGTAGCATTGTATGTGAAGCATTACCTCCATTGGGTACATATGCAAATCATTCTTGCAAAAAGAAACTAACAGCCGGGCCATGATGAGCCCAATATTTTCTTGCAAACAATATGTTATTGATATTGCAATTACATCCAAATTTCTTTCCCATCCCAAGCATATGGGTAGAAACAAGAAATTGGCTTAAATATATTGCCAATCATTACTTTTTTCTAACGGATTTGGGACGTGCGAATATACATTTTCAAATTTACGTGGGAATTATATTGGCCTAAGCGATTTATCATTAGATCGTTATTAGAAAGATTCGGACAATTACTGACCATTCTTCCCGCTTTGTTCCCACCCAAAAATTCATCGAGCAGGGAAAAGAGGAGAGGACGGATGAATCGGAATTTTGCAAGCACCCGGTGAATCCAATGAAAGAGTTAATTTGAATCGGGGGTCGAAATGGTAAATTTGATACAAATAGTAGAAAATGAAAAACTATACTACAAGACATATCAAAAGCGAAACTTAATAGATGTGTAAATACCATAACAAAATCGGCCAACTCTTTTTGCTTCTTGTGTATTGCAAGACAAAATTTTGAATATCTACTTACTTAAAATCGCTCAATCCTATAATCGCTCAATCGGCCATTCAAAAAAGGCATATTCTCAAGCATATCCAAAACCCAATAACCACGACCGTCCATCACAAAATTAAGATGGGGTCAAACCCCATTTTCCACGTCATCCAAAGGTGGTGAAATGTATTCCATTGAAGTCAACAAAGTAAATACAAAGTATTTACCGGCAACCAAACATGCACTCTTCCATATGATTGTCAAAACCACAAGATGGGTCCATGTACATGATACATTGCATACAAATTGTATACACACACAAGCATGAATTCGGTAGCCCTCAAATAATTCACATATAAACATCATAATTTGTCTTCTTAGGATCCCTGACAAGGTAGTACATGACACATGCTCATCCACACATACTCCTTCCATGCAATGAAAAGAACATGCCAACATCTTTGCAAGGCGGGGATTTGAACCCCGGCCGGGGAAAGCGGCGGTACCAATGCCCGCCATGAACATCTTCTTACAAGAACAAAATAAAACACGCTCTTGTGATAAATTATAACACTCACATGAAGTTGTCCATGAAACAATAGAAAAAATGGTGTGGTTTCTCATGTGACCCTGCTCCACACTCTTCATGTCCCCCACGAGCTCCTCTTCCAAACCCTAAAATTGTCACTTTGCAAAAAAACCACAAACAACATCATTTTGTCGCCCTCCCTCGCTGCGTCCTCTAAGGCTTCTTTGCATCTTTGGAAGATGCAAGAAGCTTGTGCAAGAATAAACCCCTTAGGCGATTTACTCTGCCGGCAAATATTCTGCCGGAACAAACCCACCATCGGCATGCGGTCCGGACATGAGATTAGCGGAAGAAGGCCGCCATGGCGGCGGTGCAATCGGGCATGAGCCGTCGGAACGGGAAGTGCCCTGCTACGCTCCATCCGCTCCACGCCCCGCCATGCCATCGCCTGCGGCCCCGGGCTTCTAAAAAGTGCAGCTTCGAGAAAAAAGCCAATAAACCCTAATCGACCATTGGGAAACGGAACCTAATTATTGAGTCGGCAATATAACAATTTGACATCTGAATACATGCACAAACCATCAAAATCTTATGTAAGACGACCCCCAAACAACATTTTGGAAACCTAATTAAAATGTTTTTGAGGGTGGGTGTCCTCTTTTTCTGGCCGGCTTTGTGGACATCCAAATCCGGCTAAAAGCTTAAAAATTTGGGGCGGAATGTGTTCTTTCAGAGCAAATTTTTGTTTCCAATGAGTTGCTTTTAGGGCTGGGGTTTGAGACGCGTTTTGGGTTTGTTTTTCGGGGCTGGGTGCGAGCCATTTTTGAAGGACGGCGTTATAGCGCCTTAATTGATAATCTATGTACGGTAATTCTCGGAAGAACTAATTTTCTCTTGGGTAGCGGGATCCGGTTCTTGGCTCAACGTCTTCTCCTTGATTTCTTTTAGAGCTCGAATGTGGAGGGGAGCTAATCAAAATCGGAGACCTCGGGCAACACCGTGGTAGTAGCTTTTTAGATTTAAGCGAATGGTGGCTAACAGTGTATATAGAATCAAAATTTGGTTTCAAGTGAGGTGCGTACTCCACCATTTTCAAGATTTACATTCTTCATATCACGCTTTTGCGGGTTGTAGATTGAGCTATAGCACGAGCGCCTTAATACTTGGAGGCAGTAAGCCTCGAATTGAGAAAATCTATGGTA
>JAJEKV010000693.1:0-113888 GCA_021234155.1 Isoetes taiwanensis
ATTTGCCGTCGGTTAGTTCTCGGGTAACTTGTTGATATACTTGGGCCCTCTAGATGTTTGTCGAATCGGCTGTACAGCTTTGCATCACATTCTAGCGAAGGTGTGTGGTCGTTGATCTTGACATTTCCGGTCGCTTCACGGTCACGTTTCTGCCGGGCAGTAATTGTTCTCCCCTTCATGATACTTGAAGCTATTTGGAAGCGTCTCTTGGTGTAGCGATTCCTTTGGCAATAGTCTTCTGGGTTGTTCTCTTCTCGGTTGTTCTTTGAATGGTTCATCCTTGGTTTCCAAGTTGCATGCAAGGCAGCGTGCAAGTCATCGGCTTCGCCTCACCTAGTTGGTTCTCCATCGAACTTCAAACTTCTCGTTTGATCCCCCGATTACATGGCTTGGGCGTTGTCCGCGTTCCGCAGTGCTATGTTGTCTTCTTGTCTTGGGGTACCCTCCGGTGACTTTGGTGTGCTCGTCGGTTTTGGTCCTCTGTTGCCTCTAGGGAGTTAGGTGGAAAGTGGGTTGCTAGCACTTCTCCGGCTTTCGGTTCACGACCTTTGTCCTTCTATGCGTATGGGTCTCTTTGGCAAGTAAGGCATCATGACTCTCCTCCACGATGGCTCGTTTCAAGGGATGATGGATCCTTATCTGCTGGCGGCTTGACCCTTCGTTGAAATTACGCCTTAGATATACTCTTGTGGTTGAATAGCACGGCTATTATCTTGAACTCTCTTTTGGCCGAGAAGGTGCTTGAGTTGCTATCATTTGTCGTTAAAAGTCAGATGCTTCTACCTTGGGCGTTTGGCGTGCCACATGTCGGAGATATGGTCGGCTTCTTCTCTCTTCTAATTTTTGGTAGGATTACCTGGCGAAGCCATCACCTAGTTGTTGGGGGGCATATCTCCTCGTCAGCGATTGCCTTTCGTAAGTGCATCTCCATCTAATACCGTGTCATAGCACATCCCCTATATTACCACAAGTTGGAATTATGGTTGTCGAGATGTTGCCTTCTTAGTTGGCTTGTTGATGTCGAGGCGTTCCTCCTTCCATTGTTGAGGCCACTCATGTCATAAGTTAGTCAAGTGTTGCCCTTTGCTACAAGAGGTAGTGGTGGCACTAGCGATGTCACGGTCGTGTTGATGATCTTGACATGACGGTGTTGTCTCTTATTCTAACATTGGGTGGCGAGCGGGTCTTAGCGAGGGGCATTTCGAAGTGTTTGGAGTCGACGGTTTGCTTGGCCTCACAGTGCGTTCTCCCTCGTACTTGCTCTTCCATTTTGGTCTTGGGCTATAGTTGTGTCTCCTTGCTTCCTCCTTTGGTAGTGAAGTGAAGGGCTTCTTGATCTAAGTGCTAATCAGTAAAACATGACTTTAAACTCATGTTTCTCCACTATATCTGTGAGGACCGAGATATACAATAGACATATACACATTTACATTGGGATTTTAATTCATCCACTTTTTCTTTCAAAGCGACTCGAAGATCTACTTAAATGTTTATACTCCTCTAGGTTTCCCTTCCTCCTATCGCATTTGATTCTTGGTTTCTTTGCATCTTCTTCGTTCTACGGTTGACTAGGGAGTTCCTTGAGATCTTTGCTACTATTGTTGAGCTTCATGTCTCGATCCAGCTGATCACCTCAAAGTTGCGAAGAGTGTTCGTCGATGTGATCCCTTGAAAAAGATGCTCCTCCTTATTGTGTATGTTGCGTCGCGAGGAATGCGGTAGCAGCTCACGTCCTACATGCGGTGTGTCGTTGCAAGATTGCTGATTTCGCGGTGCCATTGGTCGAGCTTGGGTAGGGTCCTGGTACATTGCGTCGGGCATTCTTGAATGTCTTCAAAGCTCACGAGAGATAGGTGGTCGGTAGGCGAGGCATTGTCATTCCCCGCGGTTGAATTTCTGAGTCGACTCTCATTTGCTTGGGCTTTGCTTCATTCGGGGTGGCTCTCTCGTGCTGGAGTGTGGTCATCTCCATTGCCCTATCATAGCTCCTTACGGTGTAGCCTTTGCATGATTTGTACTGCTGGCTAGGTGGGTCTCCTCAGATCCTTTGGGTCCCAACCATTCGAGTCGCGCCCTCCTTGGGCGGCGTAGTAAAGCCGTCCTTCCTTTGGTTTCTAGGTGTTTACGGGTCCGAATTCTTGTTGGTGAATATTCTCCTCCTTGATCTTGCCCTAATGCGATATAGGCCCTCAAGTTGGAGATGTTCCTTCACGATATGCATCTCCTACTTTTGGAACGGTGAAAGTTCTCCTAACAGTGGTGCAAAGGGAGCTGGGGGCTAGATCTGAGTCGACCTTATGTGCTTTGTGGTTGCCCTGGCTTGGTTGCTTCTTTTTTCGGCGTTGCATGACATTAAGCGAGGTTCTTTGGGGCTGCAAGATTAGGTGGTGGTCTTCCTGCGGTTTCTATCGCTCTGTGTCACCATAAGTTCTCTCCTCGGCGGAAGATTATGCCCTCGGCCTGGCTTCGTGATGCTAGCGGCGGCATCGATGCCTAACATCTTCCCCGTACACGTATTTTGTTGTCTTCGTTCTTCCATTTGAAACTCATGTCGTCGAGTTGGTGAAGGCGTTGAGATCCTCTTTCTGATGTGAGCTCGTGGGCGTGGTAGCAGGGAGGTTGACATCTAGAACATTCTTGATGCGTTGGTTACCAAATATTCTTCCCATTTGATGAAGATTGTGATAGGCAGGTGGTGTCTGTTCTTTCGTTTGTCGGTTGAGGTGTTTGTCGTTGTGCTTCCCTCTCTTGGAGTGCGCAGCACCGGTCTCCTCTCAGGTATCTGTTTGTACATCGGCTGGGACCTTGATGTCTTCAAGTTGCGCCTCTAGCTCTTTATGACTCGGCCTACTGTGCCCGAAGCATTTCGTGTATCCTGGAGTCTGGGGGTCTACTTGAAGGGCTCTCCTACAACATTCTGGGTTCTATAAGCAAGCAAGATGGCTCGGCGGCATTCTTGGAACATATCTATAATCTACAAGTCTATGGGCATTGGGGCGTGTGGTATGGCATGAAATGAGGTTGTTTTGCAAAACCTCCATGGCGTTTGAGGCATACTCTAAGGTCCTAGCAAAAGTTGGTTTGGGGAGTCAATCTTTCATGGAGTGACTTGGGCAGCTCTAGACTCTAGCTCCTTTCTAGGTATCGGCAATAGGGAGTGTCAATGTGGCTGGCTATATAGCTCGGCAGGTGGTATTATATGATTGGACTTGGAGGTTGCTATGTTGAGGTCTAGATGACTATAACAAAGGGGTGTTCTTGGGCACTTCTATCTAGGAGTAAGGCATCAGATTTGAGCGAGAGCAATACTTACTTGAGCTACTAATGGGGTATGCTTCTATCTACAAACTACAGTTTGGAAAAGACAATTCAAGGGTTTGGGCCATTTTGGTCATTTTTGAGATGGGGTTTGGCATTTCTAAGGGCATCTAGGTCCTAGCGCCCAACAAATTCGAGGCGATTTGGAGCTCTGTAGCTCAAGTTATGGAGGTTCAAAATTTGGAGGTCTCACACGCCCGGCCCGATTTTGAGAATCTCAAAAATCATCTGGCCTTGACGATGTGAACATTAACTCAAATAAGGTTAAACTTGTCAATTTGGGTGATATAAAGGGTCTAATCCTACTTATCTCTATGAGTTAGGCGAGAATGGACCCCTTATTTGTCGATTTGGAGCGGTTTTGGGCACTTTTGGGGCATGGTCTCCTGAGCATGGTCTCACGTTGCGCCTTGCCCGATTTTTGAGAATCTCAAAATCGTCTGGTAGCGGCGTGTGAACATCCTCTCAAATTGGCCTAGGATGTCTGTTTGACTAACACAAAGCTAAAACTTACTAACTCAACTTAATTAAGTAACTTTATACACTTATAATTTACTCCTAAAACACTTTGTATTAAACAAATTTTATCATTCACGAAATTAATAAGGCTCTCCTTTGATATAGTGACTCCTTAGCGTGTCTCTTGTGTGAAATTTTATTTGAGTCTTCAAAATGTTGGACCGGCCCACCTTTCTGCTTCTTGACCCCCAGCCTCCCTCTCGTTACGCCCCTCTCTCTTCTTGTTTCCTTGGCCTCCTTGGCCTCGGCTGTTCATGCTTGTCGAGGAAGTCAAGCGTTACGTTTGGTAAAGCGTCATGTCGATCGGAGTCTTGGTGTCTATCGAGATCTTTGTCTCTATCTAGCTTAAGGGTCTTGGTTCTAAGTCTAAGGCTTGGCAATTAATATTATCTAACATTATTAAAGCTTAAATTTAATTAAAGGATTATAATTCAAACACTGCTTGATACCAGCCACCGATGTGGTTGTACGGGGGTTTGGGGGTTCAACCACAGTGGATGGGTGGGTGGGTGGGTGGGTGGGTGAGACAGGACAAATTTTGAGATGTTCACAATCAATGTGTTTTGACTTTTTAAAGCATGCACTAAAATCAATGTCTCACATTAGCCCGGACAAATTTTGAGATGTTCACACAATCAATGTCTCACACATTGCCCGAGACAAATTTTGATGATGTTCACACATTAAGCCCACAATGTCTCACACATTGCGCCCAGACAAATTTTGAGATGTTCACACATTGCGCCCAGACAAATTTTGAGATGTTCAAAATCGACAAATTTTGAGATGTTCACACATTGCTTGAGACAAATTTTGAGATGTTCAAAATCGAGATGTTCACACATTGCGTGAGACAAATTTTGAGATGTTCAAAATCGGTCTGGCGCGGCGATGTGAACTTTAAGCATGCATTAAAATCAATGTCTCACACATTGCGCCCAGACAAATTTTGAGATGTTCAAAATCGGTCTGGGCGGCGTGTGTGAACCATCTATTTGGCTCACTAATTTTTGACTTTAAGCGGTTGCTAATTCACTTTCACGGTGCGGCGTGTGAGACCATCCTATTTGGCTCACTAATTTTTGACTTTAACTGTTACTAATTCACTTTAACTATTACTAATTCACTTTGGCTTACTAATTTTTGACTTTTTAGTTTATGTTACTAATTCACTTTAACTATGCCCTAAAATTCACTTCTTGTGGCGTGTGGGGACCATCTATTTGGCTCACTAATTTTTTTGACTTTAAGCGTTACTAATTTACTTTAACTATTACTAATTCACTTTAAAGCATTTACTATCTTAGCATATACTACAAAGTTCAAAATCGGTCGGCTTGCGGCGTGTGAGACCATCCTATTTGGCTCACTAATTTTTGACTTTAGCTGTTACTACTTCACTTTAACTATTACTAATTCACTTTTTATTACTATCTTAGCATATACTACAAAAATGAGAAAAAAATTTCTCATTTCTGGGGTTTGAGGATCCTATTAAGTTAGTACTCTTTTGGGAGCACTAAAATCAATGTCTCTGCGTTTGCGCCAGACCGGTTTTGAGATGTTCAAAATGGGTCTGGCGGCGTTATTGAAGACTCATCTATTGGCTCACTAATTTTTTGACTTTAAGCATTTGCTAATTCACTTTAACTATTACTAATTCACTTTAAGCTTTATTTACTATCTTAGCATATACTACAAAATGAAAAAATTTCTCATTTCTAGGTTTGAGGATCCTATTAAGTTAGTACTAAGGAGCACTAAAATTTCCCATTTCTGCATTACTAGCTTAGCATATACTACAAAAATGAGAAAAATTTCTCATTTTGCCGAGGATTTTGAGGATCCTATTAAGTTAGTACTCTTTGGGAGCACTAAATTTCCCATTTCGAGGTTTGAGGATCCTATTAAGTTAGTACTCTTTGGGGAGCATGGTCATTGATTTGCTCTTGGTCTCCAGAACATTGCTCGATACTGCTTGTGGCGTCCCCCTACTACGCCTCTGATTGCACTCACAGGTATACAAAGCAGGAGTTCATCCCCATACCAGCTCCATGCTAATCTGGGGCCCTCCACATGACACTTTACCAGCCGTGGCCGGGTTCGGTGGGAAGAGTGAAGGGGTCATTGTACCAGATCTCCCTCGGGGGCCTACCTAGGCGGAGGAAGCATAAACATACATGTCGATTGCACATACATCAACATCACATGACCATCACGAAGGATGGTCCTCCACCTATCTGCATAGACAAAGATCAGCACATCACATAGGGAATCCTACCCAAGGCTCGGACTCAAAGGAATGGCGGCGGCTTGGGTCTCGGGGATTCATTGAGACTGAATTCATGGCAATGGATTTGGCTGGCATAAGAACATGGCTTAGGGTTGTCCACTCCATCCGCCCCTCACATTGCACACTTTGCGAGTGGTGCGAAAAGTGTCGGGACCCAGCCCATGGGATGCATAGCCAAAGGGCTACTCACGGACTCATCCTCCCGGTTGGAGTGATGGGGCGGGGTAGGGATCACTCCCTCTCAGAGATCTACATTTGACTCAAAGGTGACTAGGAGACCCCTTGCCCCGTGTTGGTGAACCCTTTGGAAAGTGAACACCACTTCGCAGTGTCGAGCCCATGCCTTGCCCACGCGCGGTGGCAAGCCGTGGACCCTAGTCACAATGATCCCGGTGGGAAGCACACCCGGAGGATCGTTCAAGAGTCGGGACATGAACCTCCTTCTCGGCCGGTCGGCCCCTTCACCCACATCCGGTGTGGCTCTCTTGTGCAGGCAGATCTATAGTGTGCTAGAGGGGCTAATCTAGGAGCATCTACTACCAAGCTTTGGTCTCTACCCCCTTCCCAATACAAGGAGTTCATGAGATACATCATCCATATACATCGCGGAAGAACTAAGAACAAGATCTAATCTATATCATAGAGTTAGGTTCTTTAGTTAAATGCACTATCTAGAGATGCGGAGGGGGCTGCTATGGGCAATTTAATAGGCTAAACCCTCTTTTGATTCAATGACTAGAAGATGGTTTAAGCTATTAAATTGACTAAATACCTAATCCTTGGCTTGCTTCTCATACGAACTTCGACCATCCTGCTGAAATGCTCGAATCAAGGAAACTAATGATGTGGGTTCTCGGGCCAGTGCGGGAGGCGGTTTAGCTCTTGAGGGCAGCCAAAGCGAGCTCTAAAACCTAAAAGCGAAAATGGGCAAGTTGGGGTTCTCCTACTTAAATGAACAAGGGGGGGTGGCTAGGGTTTCCAATTATCCCCTTTTGGCATGTGGGATAATTGGGAATGGAACCACTTGCCTTTAATGGCTAGGTGGCAAAATGTGCCCACATGGAAATGTGTGCCCACATTAATGTGTACATTGGAAAATGTGCACGATGAATTACACGCAGGTATGGCCCACTTGGCATCAAGTGGCCACATGAAAATAAATGTGCCCACATTAATGTGTACATTGGAAAATGTGCACATTAGCTCTAATGCATTCTTAGCAAGTTGCCCCTAGGGGCTACCCCCAGCTACCGCGTCGCGTACCACGTCGGTTCGGTGGCGTGTCGCGGCGTGTACCCGATGCGATTACGGTATCGATCACGGGACCCATTATCGCGTCTTTGGAAACGTCTACATTGAGTGTCTGTTACCTTTGAAACCTGCCCTGCATATATAGCTATAAGATTACAATGGCAATAATGGGAGAATCGTGGACATGAACCAACACTACATACCTTTTCTGTGACTCCCTAGTGGCATCACCTTCCTTCTTTGGAACATGATGCACCCCTTTCTTTTTCTAAGATTGAATCCTCGATAAATGATCACTTTTGCAATCTCCCGACATACAACTTATCGAGATGGTTTTCAAATAAAACTACATGCATACTTATTAACAATATGCAAATAGCCATAATGATTATATCATGGCGTGTGGAAAGGGGAATCCGACACATCATTGTGAAATATCGGTACTCTTGAAATACAAACAACATCATTTACCTTGTTCATATTCTTCTTTAGGTCTCTTAAGATAATCATCCGATTCGTTGAACATGAGTATCAACCTACCATACCATCACATCATCGAAGACCAAAAATTCAATATCGAATAAAAATGAAACTCACCCAAGTTAAAATACCACCGGAAAGGACGGATGGACTGAAGATAAGCATGAACATAAAGATATAAAAGCATCAACCTAACAGCCAAAACTTGTAAGGAGCTACAAAACAGCAGCTCATGGATGGACACAAAGGTATGATTATGAGCAAAGATGCAAATTACCAAGTTAACGAGAAAACCTATGTCCTCAACTTTTTTGGAAAAATTCAAAGAGCACAAATGCAAAGGGAAGATATCTTAATAAACACTGCCCGATTATAGAGGTTCAAAAGGCTGAAACAAGTTTTGACCAAAAGAAAAGATATGCCTCTATATTCAATAAACACGATTGTCACGGTGCTTTTAAGGCATAGAGTTTGTAAATCATATCATGCGAAACCTCAAGATCTGAGAACTGTATAATCAAAGGTTAAGCGAAGATAATCACACTACCAGTTTTGTATGGTGAGCGCTAGATTGATCTTCTCGTTTGCAACTTCAAGGAGCAGGTCTTGTGGCGATATCTATTTCACTACAATATTTGTTTGTCAAAGTTGTTGGAGATCCATTTCAATTTTATAAGTTGCAATATATCCTCAGACCATGAGTTTTGGATAAGTTCATTGCTTTTGCAAGTTACGCAAATATCCACGATTTCATAAGATAAAACGTAAGGACATGCCAAAATGGCTATTCAAGTTGCATACTATAAATACAAAAAACTAGAAATTACAGGGCATCAATTAGCGATATTAATTCATTTCTATCATGTTTCATCCATGGTAGACACACATTTTTCTATAAAATCTTTGCCGGACGCCAAATTCTTGAAGGCTTTGAGTTACAAAAGGGGCATTCTTGCATGATAGCGTACCTTTGCATTCCCTAACGATTGTATCGAACCGATAACAATAAAAAACACATGAACATGTTATATATGTGTTTATGCCTTCGACATACTATAGAATGAAGGTGTTTTAAAGAATCCGTTCAATTCAGCTATGTAAATGCACGGATTATTTCATTATTGGATCATTACCGGAGAAATTTGATCGCTCCAACATCATCGTTTCCGGCTTATACCAGATTTCGGTTCTTAACTAGCTTGGTCGGTTCTTAACTAAGCATTTTGAACTAAAGATGTGTTCTTATTCTTCGCCAGTTGAACCGCCATCCACACCTTACCCGGTTACGGTTGGCTTCAAGAAATGAAGCCTTGAGTTCTTTACCGGTACTAGAAGTTTCTGAAAAATGGGAGGTTTGGAGGCGATCCGGTATATCTAGGGATATTCTAGCATATACTTAGGATATGCAAAACCCCATAAACAAGGGTTTGCCCCCTAGGGGCAACCCAAAAAGTCATCAACGAAGCTACATTCCAAAATCATCATGCTTCCAATTCATATTAATATTGCAAAAGCCCGGAAGTTTTTGGGACTTTTTACACCTCGGAGTCGCACTTAGATATTGGCCATCATTTCACTTAACTGATGGTATGTAATAGGTATAAATCACATCACGTTTATACTTGTAGTAAGATACAAACCTTAAGCTCAAAATCTTGCTCAATATCCACAAACAATCAAGAGATATGAAGAAAACAAACCAAAGAGGTAGGAAGCTTCGGTTACTACAGATCAACCGGACAAATATTAGATGCGAAAAGGGTAACAATGAAAGGACTAACGGTAAGCAATGAATTTCCTAAGCTTTTTGCCCTTCACCTAGTTTGTTGATACAAAACAAAAGTAGAAAAAAAGAAAAAACATGCACAAAAACCGTTGCATAAATTGCTGACATGCCTCCCAAAGTCTCATGCCTACATGTACAAAGGCATACTTTGCAAATGCCCGAGCACCATAATCGAGGTTTTTTACAAGCAACCGCAGGGCGAAAAATATTAAAGGATTAGAATACTTACCAGCTTTTACTCGATAACCCCTAAGCTATTTAAAGTTGTGTCATATTCAACTTGAGTCCACCAAAATTAATGGTGGCGATTATATTTCTGCAATATCAATGCTCAAGCGTAATCACGGAGAACCAGAGTCTATTATACACATAACAAATCTGTCCCAGATTCAGAAATCATGTTTGAATCTAATATATTACGCTTATTATGATAACACTAAGTCTCCTTAATAAAAATGGGTGGGATGTTCCCTTGAGTTTTTTAGGTAATAACTTGCACACCTTTTGGTCATGGCCAAGAGGTAAAATCCATCTCGAATCCAAGTGTCAATACCTTAAATTAGAATTGGCCAATTATTATCTCTTTACTACCAAATGCAAGCAATTTATCGGCATTTTTTTAGCTTAAAAGGCACAAGCCGGAAGCAAATTATCTCATTTAATTCAGCGATAATAGAATCTTACCTCAGCATAAAAGCAATTTCCCATTTAAATTGATGGTATAGAGCTTTGAGAATATCAACAAGTGAGAAGCACAAATCCACTAGAAATTGACTAGAAAACCTTAGGACTCGATAAGATTTATGATTTATCATGTAATACCTTCTCAAATTAGAAGGATCGTCTGAGAATGAATCTCAAGGGAATTATTTTTTCCACCTAAAGCAGATGCACTAGGAATCTCGCCGTGATGGCTTCGGTTCGTGATGGCGTCTATATCTGTAACATAATTAAAATGAGGAAGACCCGAGAAAAATACAAAAAATAAATCATGTATGTGGCATCGGTGCTTACTTGTCTTTGCATTGAGTTCACACTATCAAATTTCGTTTTGGAGTCTCCATCTTTGTCGGTAGCCCATTTGGGATTGACTTAAGTATCAAATGGGGTGAATTCTAGGTACACGGGGAGGTATCTTCTTGATCTCATAGCGATCGGCGTGGATAGCTTGTTGGATATCCTTGGTCTCAAATTTTTGCAATTACGCAAGCGGAATTCGATAAACAATGTGACAACATCGATTAAACATTAGTTAAGGCACTTACTTGTGTCTATTGGTTCTTGTGGTACCACTCGAACACCAAAAGCCAAAAGCCATGTCTGATCATAATGTGGGCTGGCGGGAGAGACTCGAAGCCGAGGTTCTAGAGTAATACGCAAAAACAAATTCAAAATCAATAGAGTCTTTAGGCGAGGGTTAGAATGACAATATTTACCTCAAATGTGTGATAGACATGGAATATGATCTTGGTGGCGCATTGCGCTATCACAAGCTGGCGGCAACATTTTACCCTCCCATTTTCGGACAACTTCCACAAAATGGACAACCTTAATCACCCTCTTCTTACGCCTCGAAGCATTGGAAGTCACGAGGGATCTAAAGGCATGACCACTTCTGGCTCGGAAAAATCTCAAATCTTTTGCATTCGAAGGTTGCGGTACTTGTGATGGGAATCTTCATGCCTTTAGCCCAATTGATTGACTGGTTCCTTATTTATTGATTGACCCGACCAGGGCAACGTACCATTTAGCTCTTCATCCTTTGGTTAAACACAACCCGAACACCCTCTGTTGCTTTCGGTTCTTTGTCATGATTGATTGCCATCACATTGCAAATCAGCTCTAATTTGCGATGCTTTATGCTCCATCAACTCAATCTTTCTTTTTGATATCATTTTTCTGTCCTCGTTTGCTTGCAATCGTTGCTTGCATCTATGAAACCTAAGCGATGTTTGCGACCAACCATTCCTTCACAAATTGCGCCATAGTGCGCAAAACAAAACACTACGATATGTCGACCTCTTAACATAGTAAGCCCAAATCTTGATGGAAGACCACAATCACACCACACAACACAAGGTACTCTCTACACACCACCACATACACACCACACAACATATCTTTGCCGAAGTACACACCACACAACACGATGTGGTGGTAGCAAGGAGTGGTGGGACATCGTGCAGGGTGGTGAAGTGTGGTGGTGGTGTGTGGTGGTGGGGGTGTGGTGGTGGTGGAGTATGTGGTGTGGTGGTGGTGGGTGTGGTGTGGGACATGGTGGAGTGTGGTGGTGGTGGGGGGTTTGGTGTGGTGGTGTGGTGTGGTGGTGGTGGGTGTGGTGGTGGATTGTGGTGTGGGACATGGTGGAGTGTGGTGGTGTGGTGTGGTGGCGGTGGAGTGTTTTGGTGGTGAAGGAGTGTGGTGGTGGTGGGTGTGGTGGAGGGTGTGGTGTGGGACATGGTGGAGTGTGGTGGTGGTGGAGGGGTGTGGTGGGGGACATGGTGGAGTGTGGTGGTGGGAGATGGTAGAGTGTAGTGGTGGGAGATGGTGGGGTGTGGTGGTGTGGGACATGGTGGATGCCAACAACTCACCACTCACCAGACCACACATACCTCATCTATTATTCACTGGCATCCATGGCAGAAATGCCCCATAGATGGCATCATAGAGACACAACATGACAATAAAGCCAACATGGCCTTAAAATGGTAGTAGACATATCGATTCTTGAAGTGGATTTGAGGTTGCCTTTTACGTGTTGATAGAAACAATCTAGGTCAAGCTTGAGATTTTTTACGTTTGTAACACAACTAATAATTGAACATACCACAATGGCATGTTTTGGTCTCAGAACATTGCTCTGGCTTTTACGTTTTGATTGTGAGTTCGGATTGAATGGGTGCTCTAGAGGAACGATTTGTTTTTTTCCCTATCATCTTCATCATCCCCATCACTTTTACTATTTTCCTCCACGGTGGGGTTGGATTTACCCTATGCTTTCTCTTGGGTCTAGAAGAGGCGGCCTCGCTTTCTCATGGGGAGTTTTATAATAATCCGAGAAGCTCTTCCAATTAACAGACCTCCCCTTTATGCTCTGAGATAATATTAAGCCTTTGCACCCGGAGTTCGAAACCATTCCACCCCATGTATGTGGCTTCCACAGCAATTCTTTTTTGTAAATTTGTATGAACTCTTTGTATTGTTCATTGCTTTCGGATTCTTCAACTCCGTACCAGAAAATATATGCCTTAATTTTTCAGTTTGAACAAAACATTTTGGGGAAAATACACAGGCTACGTCACCCCAAAGCTTCTTTAGATCTTCATGGGGCACAATCTCTTGTCGGGAGGAGAGATTTTAAATCGTTGTAACCAGTGGCGTTCAATTCGACTCCATTAGGGTTCAACGGGCAAGAAGCGGCAAAAACAGAAGAAGAGGTGATTATTTCTAATTCAAAATGAGGGACAATGGCGTGGCATAAAATTTAAAATAACCGACGCCATTCATTAAGACTCCCTCACTTAATCTCCGCCGGCATAAAACAATTCGATTCTACCAAAAGGTGGTGCCAAAATGTGGCGTCAAAAATGCGTTTTGATACACCACGGCGTGCTTTTACCCATCTTACAGCTTAGGATGTGTATTGGGGCCTCTTGGCACCTCTTGTTTTGAAGCTCAACTCAATAATGAGTTATTCATATTGCATATAAAACCTTCCATTCTACCATCACCTCACGTCGAGATACAAGTATCTTAGTATGTAGTAGTGAAGTCTACTTTCGTGTACTTATATATCCGCACTACTTCCCACATTTCAATCTTAATAAGTGAAGCAAGGCTACTTTTGTTGTCGGAAAACGATATAAGGAGCACCTAAATCTTGGCCCAATTCACACGCATTCTCATAGCACGGCAGATACTCAATCCATCCAGATCTGACTATATACTTGCATGTGAGCTAAGAAATCCATATCATAATCGGATATTGGGATGATATGATGAACTAGAATGACCCCTTCACCATGTCGAGCAAGTCAATCCTCAAGATGATAAATTATAGTCCAAATAGTGTGAAAGAGAGTGAGCACCCATGCATGCTAATGTTGACAAATTAACGTAATAGCGGTTTTCGAAAATTCTGGAATTTCTAGTGATCTTTGTCTAAACTGCTGTTTAATGCATGCATAGTCATCCATCCCAAAACAATAATATGAAGACTCTGATTGCTTTGCAATAGTCTGTTTTATTACTTGCCAAATGTATGCATATATATAAAGGGCATTGAAGATGCACTTTCATATGCATGGATATTCCTTTTACAATAGAGATGCGCATTTTCCTATGATGTGCAAAATTCTATACTTTTTATAATTAACATATTGTCATACATTCTCATAATGTATACTATAAGGTTATTTTTTCGGTTGGGTGGCATGCCAATTTCTATGAAAAATAACTTATCAATTGTGAATCAATATCCTTGTGCAGCGTTCGTTGTACATCATGAAGGCTCGATACAACACCATGCTCAATCATAATAGTCATTTGCTACATTGTAGGCTTTCCATCTTACCTATTATAATGACTATAATATGTATTAAGAAAACCATGATTATTTCCATGAGCATTTGAAGGAATTTGAAATGGAAGATCTACCAGAGAGTACCATTTATAAAATTAATTTGCACATGTAGAAAGTTGACTCTTGCGCTTGTCTTATACAAGTAGTTGGTTGGTTCTTATGAGTTTTTCGAAATAAAAGAAGTGCTCGAGATCTAACATTTGAACTCTAATATAATTATAGAAAATTGCTTGCATATGCAAGTTAGATTTGAGTGCATAATGCCTAAGATTGACTTTTTATGTGTCAAATCAAGTTGCAAACCAATATTTTGTGTCTTTTGCCTACGAGCTTTGGTTTCATGTCCTCTTGTTCATTCTCCATGCATGTAATTCCACACAAAATATGGCTATAAAAAGTTACTAAAATGATGTTATGTGGAACGGAAGGGAAGCCATTCCATGCACCGGGCCGGGTGGCGCGGGATCCTAGCCGAGGAAGCAAGAATGGTCCCCCCTTCTTGTTCCACGTTCCACAATTTGTTAAATTCTACGGGTTTTGCATAGCCATGCGATTCTTGATAAGAATGGATTGAAAATCTTCAGGAAAAAACCCACTTGCCTTGGCGTAATTAGGAATACAATGTTCAACATTCATGTGTTAATCATAAAAGGTTCTAGAAAATTTAAAAGACAACTTTTTTGTTTGTTAATTTTCTATTTTCAATGTGTGCTTGAAGGGTTAATTCGTTAGGGCATTCGGACCGAGAAGTTGTCTTGGATTTGAGTCCCTATTCTTGGATTTGAGTCCCTATTTAGGACTACAATGGATCTTTTCTTGTTTTATATGCATCATCCTTGTGCATGGGCCTAATTAATCTTCTCTATTATTATCATTTTATCGATGCTCCAAGCAAATTTAAAGGTGTAAAAGAGAAAGCAACCAAGACCAAACCGATCGTAGGTGATCACATAAAAGAAGCAATGCTCAATAGTCTCATCCCTTTGCTTGTATAGTGGGCAAAGTCGACAATTTCGAGAATAAATCTTTGGACAAACACATTGACACGAGGGGCATCTATGAAGAATCTACCACGAAAAGCATAAACAATTTTAGGATGAAGTATTCGATTGACAAATGAACAATTGCCCTTAGCTATCTATCTCGATACTTGGCATAGCTATGAAGGCAAGCCTTTCACTTAGCGTCGGGATAGTTTGTTGTGGTCCATCTAGAAGTTCGTTCTTCGTTGTCCTCTAGGAAGCTCGAGATATAGAATTGCTAATGCCTATCATAGTTCTTTTTGCTTACACCGCCAAGCGACATTAGATCTTTTGAGATTTATTTGGGGGTGTTGTCTTATGCATAGTCTGGTGGTCCTACTTAGTGAATCATGATTATCCTTTTGAGATTTAATTCGCTTTGTGCGATTGTGTTTGTCTTTTGGCTTTTCTAATAAAGTTTGACGCCCCTTCAAAAAAAGTGAAAGGTGTCGGACGATGTACAACCTAAAATGTTGTTAATAAGTTTAGAAAAAATGAGTTATGCTCATACCAATTTTAAGGCCCCATAAACCTCATGGTCTTTGTGGACGATAGAAGTAAACCCAATTCAATTCTATATAAGAAAGGGTCCTCTCTATATAAGAAAGGGCAATTCAATTCTATATAAGAAAGGGTCCTCAAGCAATACCTGGAACATGAAGTAGAGGAACTGGTTTTAGACTCAACATTGAGAATCTAAAATTCATGGACCTTTAGCTTATGGTGAAAGTCTTTATTTGTTTTCACACCATTAGATATCTATAACAAATGGTCAATAACAACCTACTTTTATCTCTTTCATTCTAGTCATCTCCTCCAAAAATCTTTCCAACCCTTTACGAGAAGACCCTTGTGGCAGCATGGCCTTTTCTTCCTGCATCCTTGAAAATTTGAATAGCCTTTCTAATCTCAAACCCTTCATCTTCTTCCATCAATCTTCCGAATTAGCCTTGCAATATCATCTTTCCTAACCAGCCCATCTTTCCCTTGGCAAACCTCAATCCAATTTTTCCAAACATCTACAATAAATTTAGAGTTGAGATGTTGTTCTGAAACACAGGGCCAAAACAAAGCATAGGGACACCCATGCACATACTCTCAAGGGTAGAATTCCATCCACAGTGTGTTAGAAAATCCTCCTACTGCAGGATGGCCCAGAACCTTGGGAGCTGAGGAGCCCAAGAAATAATCAGTCCTTTGTCTCTATTTCTAAGCATAAAATCATCCACGAAAATCTGCACGGATCCATGGACAAGGTCTTGTCTAAAACCCACAAAACATACTGCCCGCTTGCTTCTAAACCTTCACTGGAAGCTCTTGCATCTGTTCAAACGATAAGCCTGCTAGGCTGCCGAAGGATATCGTAGAGCACTGACGAATTGGGTTTTGAATCCAACCATTCGATGGACAGGTGGTCTTCTTTCCATGGGCCTGGATTTGATGCTAGTTGGGCTGCTTTGTTTGACTGTGGAAGTAGTAACAGAGGGCCAAGGTACTGCTTTGTGGAATCTGAGCCATGGAAGCTTGGTCTAATTCTTCAGGAATGGGCCGCCAGTAGCCAAATCTGCCTTTTCAGCTGTTCAGATCTTTGATTCTGCTTCGAAGCAGTGGATCAAAGGGATCTCAAATTGCTGCGCTGCTGGAAAATCAGAGACATGGAGCAGAGCTGGAAAATCAGGTATGCATGTCACCAATTCATCTTTCGAATCTGGATAACAAACAAAAATTAGATCTCATTTAGTAGTAAATTTGATATCAAACAAGCATACTGATGCACTATCATGCCATGATTTTTTGTCACTGGGAGATAAACCATATTTGGATAAGTCTAGGAATGCTTCTGCAAAATAAACATATACAAAGCTAGATGTGCAAAATCCAGCAGAAGGTATGCCAAATTCTGCCCTGTTTCGACAGCCCAAGACAGGAAAAAATCGAAAAGTATGCAGCCCACACGAACCCCTTGCTCGAGGCAAAATTTAAAGCGCCCGCTCAACGGGCTGTCGGATTTCTTCCCTGATCGGATGCCATGAGCCTGAAAATATTAGCATGGCTTGGGTTTCCATCAAACGGATCGGAATGCAGCGCACGAGTACTCCTATCCTCTTTCCGAGCTCCAGAATTCTAGCATCTATAAAAAAAGGCTGCGTAGTCACAAAAATCAAAGAAACGTCAAGGATAGAGGCGCCCTGCAGGTTGCAGCATCGGATTGAGGTGGCCCTGCACCGGAAAAATAACAAGAGAGCATGGAGATTATCGCCCTTAGCCAGTTCCGGCGCTGGGTGGAGGTGCCATATTCTTAGACACAGGCTATAAGATGATTTAATATAATGGATATTTATGAATGGCAATGGAAGATATTTAATCCCTCTTCAATTCTATCAATAGTTTTTAAGGCGTTAGTTTTAGGGTGCTTTGTTTCCAACGAGGAAGGAAGGTACAGAGAATCCCCACATGTCCTAAAGGATCTTGTCTAACGTGATATCACGTTTAAGACTACTATTGAGTGGAACGTCATTGTTTTTATTGTTTATTACACCTAGAATATTATGTAACCTAGGCTTATTATGTAACCTTATCGCTAAGTGTAACCTTTTGTATTTTTTAAGTTTAAACCATTGTTAAACCATTGAATTTTCACATATAAACATTGAATACACCAAAATGTGCAAATACATGCACATTCCCGGTGGATTCGTTCAAAGCAGAAGACATGCATTAAGCCATACATCGGCCGCAAATAGGAAGCAAGACCAACTAGAACGGTATGGATCGTAGACTGTGAAGGGAGAAAATTGGCGGATCTGCTATCGGATATGATCGAACTCCGAGGAAGCCGAGGAGAGCAAGATTTTACAATTAAAGTAGACATAGGGAGATGATGGTGAGGTCTAGCAAATGCCTGGTGGCGAAGGGCTCCCGGAAGGCGAGATTAAGGATGGTGCGGTAACGTTGAGAAGGCATCGCGCTAAACACCATCCAGTATCCGAAGAGCGAGGAGCCAAATGTCGATAATCGGAGATGGATAATTGGTGGTAGAGATGGCGGATGCAATAGATGCCTGCGCAGCCTCTTGCAACTCCACTTGCAATATCAGCAACCCCATCGGCCGGGAGTGGGATGCATGCCTAGGAGGTCGGATTCATGCCCGCGACCAGAAATGGAAAAACCTAATTTCTATATCGAACCATTACAAAAAAGCCACTTAAAAAAAAAAAAAAAAGCAATCACCGAAAACCCTTTTCGCCCGAAATCATATGAACATCTACAGCAAACCTTATAGAATAGAATAGCATAGAAAGGTTTTTAGCGTCTATGAAGATCCAGCGGGCTATGGGGCCCAATACAAAGATTGCAACACAGTTATTACTACCGGATTAAAAAAACCCCACCTTGAAGGGTTCGCGGGGAAAAACCGTGACAGCAACAAGAATGCTACGAAACTATCCATGTGTACAAATATACAAAACACATTACCACACATCATGAGATACAGGCATGGTCGCCACAAAAAGCGACAAGCTTGTGGCGGAAGACGACGTACGATGTTCAAACTCCTCCCTTTCCAATCTTACTAAAAATGGGTTCGGGTTGAGATAAACCTTTGGGGAAAAAAATGCCCTATCGAACGGCCCAAGTATTTTTAAACAAAAAAAAAAACCAACAAGACCGAAACAACGCGTCATGGAGCAACCTACTAAATAGCTACGGTAGATACTTATTTCTCTTCAACTTTGTCAATAGTCTTTAAGGCGTTGGTTTTCGATGTATTTTATGTTGTTTCTAATGAGAAGTAAGGGTACAATGAATCCTCATATTTCCTAAAATAATGCTGTCAACATGATATCATGTTAAAATTACTATTGAGTGAACACCATCCATTATCTTGTTTATTACATGCAAAAACAATTGGAAAAAAAATGAAAACTAGGGTTTGATCAGTTAGTTCACTAGGGCTACCGTGTAGCATATCCAATTATCCAAAGAATACAAATCTAAGTCACTAATAAGTCCCTACTTGCTATATAATAATTACGGGTCCCATTCTAGACTGTCAAGGTTGTTTCCCACTTAGAAATAAGTCCCCTACACATGCTAATGAAGTGTCCACCTAATATTTATAAGATTTTTGTTATCACACCACTTTCAAACTCGTGCTTAACTAGTCTCATTTGCGTATATAATATAAATGTACTTTCCCTAATCATATACTATATGTGCATATGCAACTTGACTTGTGGAACCAATATTCTCTTTGACTTGAACATTATTTAGATACTAACTGTAAAGGTGTGGCTTCTCCTGTCCCCTTCCCCACCTTCCCTCTTGTGGCGCCAGAATTTTTATTTATGAAATCTTTATATGCATAGAAGTTACAAATTCCAACTTAGGCTTAGTCAATCATCATATCCTTTCAAGATGTATCGTGTGACATTCTCATACGGAACTATGCCAATGCGTGGAGGTGCGAAGGTAGTGTTGAGGCATGAGAATGCCACCTAAAGTGACATTTTGTTACACGGTAATTGGGTTATGTTACATTACTGTGTGCAGAATGTTGGATAAATAATGCAAAATGCGGGGGTCGTTGGAATCAAATATAAAAATTGAATGCAAAATCTACATTACATTCCTTAGAAGAATCAATGCCACTTGCTAATACACGATTGGACTATAAGGCAAAATGTAAACGCTTTTGATTTTTGCAATATCATTTGTGATGTGTGATGTTAGTATTGTGCATTTTCGATTGTACATCATCATCGAACACCTTTCACTTTGCTTGAAGCATCGGGGTCCCTTGACGTTACGATTGTCTCATATTAGTGTCCTTTTGTCCACCCAAATTAGCACTATTTTTTTAGTATTATGGAAAGGGAAATAACAAAGTTTAAAATGAAACGCACTAATTTGCTATAAATCAAGACTTTAAAAGGAATCTTTGAAAGATTCCTAAATCCCCCAAAAAGGTCCCTTTTCGTGGTATATTTGTATTAAAGTGTGACAATTTGAAAATTTTAGGCATCATTTTGAGGGGGTGTGAACTTAGCTTTCATTCAAAAATTGTTTGATATCCTTTTGGGTAGCCTAGTTTGGTTTGAGAAATAGTAATATTTTCAAAAAACTAAACAAAATAGACATTGAAAAAACGACAAGCACACTAAAAAAAAAAGTGCCAAAAGGTATTTTATTCAAAGTTTTCAAAATCAATACAAAACTATGAACAAAACTGTAAAAAATGCAACACATTTTGACGTGCCTCATAAAACAAACATTTTCACATGAAAGTATGCCTCGTTGAACAAACTTACACTTTGAAGTGTAGGTTGGAGTCGAAACCTTCTTCTTCATCTTATATACTTGCTCTTATTTGCTCATTCGTCTTGCTATAGGCTGATGTATACCATAATGACAATATAGTGGACATAACGTCTTCAAAAATAAATTTCTAGATGGCATAAATTTATACTACAATAGATAGTGTTGTGTGGATATAACGTGCGAGGAGAGTTAACATGGTATAAATTTATCACCGCAGTGGACTCGGCCGGTATAAATTTATACCGTGAGAGGGATTCAGCGGTATAAATTATCCGCGAGGCTCTCTCGATTCACGCTACTTGAGCTCTCACGGTATAAATTTATCTGAGAGCTCCCTAAGTGCTCTGAGAGCTCTCGGTATAAATTTATGCATGACGACTCTCTCGGTATAAATTTATCTGCTGACGACTCTCTCCTGTATAAATTTATCATGACAACCTTCGGACAAACCAATTTATATACATATATGTGTATATATATATATAATATAACATTATACTTACATATATATCCAAAACAAGAAAAGAGAACTCTTGTGTATAAATCTATAATGAGAAACGTATAAATTTATACCAAATTGCATATATATATAAGACTTTTTATATATATATATATATGTATATATATATATATATATATATATATATATATATATATATATATATATATATATATATATATATATATATATATATATATATATGTCTACAAATCAGTAGGCAAAAATATATATAACGTAAAAATCTTTGGGGTCTTTCTTGCTTTCGCCAAAGGGGTTTGGCAACCAAAACTATTAAAGTAACACACATAAGGGATAATTTTACACACTTTTTCTTTGGTTTTTAGTCTAAAAAGTTCTAAAAACGGTTCTAAATTTTCTCGAGCTTGTAATGTCAAATGTTAGAGCATAAAGTAGTCGAATCATGTTTTTCTACTTTTTTTCCTATATACATGCTGAATCCCCACTTCGTGTACTTCAAAAATTGCTACTAAAGGCAAAGAACCCAAAAATGTTATGGTGACACAGGGTGTTTGACTAAAAGGAAACTACATGGTTTATCCAGAGGGGGTGAGGAGGAGAAACCCCTCGAGAAGTTTTACCTATTTATTTGCAAAATATATAGGAAAGGGTAAGGCGGCGAATACAACGCAGAGAGAAATGTGCATGGTGCTTGCTTCTGAGATGGCGAATTGTGATGAATATGCTCAACATTACTAAAGAGATTGACTATCTCACGGAACATCCCATATTTAAGAAAAGACATGTGCATGAAATACATCTCAGAATAAAAGGATGTAATCACGGGGGCTTCATTACTTCAACTTTTGTATCCCCTGATAAATTTATACTATTTATTTATTTATTTATTTATTTATTTATGTCTATGCTCCACTTTCGGGGCCAAAGAAGGCCATGGGCCCAAATACATATACTTTTAAGCAAAGAAAGAACACTCATCTACCGCTTTGATATACAATCCCTCACGAAAAATGGTAGTGAAACAAAGACTTGAAGTTTTCTACATGTATGCGGAATCTCTCTAAGATCTTCTTTATCTGTCAAGGCACTTAGTAAAACATGATCTTCGGGTCTCAACACTATCCTCATTTATCACACAAGCTCTGTGCCTCCTTCAATGGGTTTTAGACCATCGACTGATCTCGATTGCCAACTCTGTGAGAGCTTAACCTATACCGCGTGCTATTATTTTTCTTCAAAAATTCTGTGATATCTCGGCTCATGTATTCCCTCGACGCCATATGAGCTCTAAAAGAATTCACATGCTCTCTGTAATGGATCATTCGCTTCCCGCTTTCCACCACAAGCTTTAATGCAATTTGTTCAAGCAATTGTTCGCTTCCTTTTATTTGTACGCCAATTTTCATAGTATTACCTATTTTTCTCGCCCATTTCATCCACATCCACCAACCAGCCCATGTTCTAATGGGGCTTCGCATTGCTTGATGCGCTAATCATCGAGGGCATGCTATTCAATCTATTCACAAAGTTTATAGTTTGATCTACGGTGCTTCTAGCTCAAAGGGATCTGACCGAATCTCTGCAAGCATAAGAGCATATGGTATTGTGCCTTTACCCCTAATTCTTCTCACGATAAACTGTTTTACAATGATTCCACTTGTATCAGGCTTAGAAGACAATCCCGCCTCCCAAACTGGGACCTATCTGAAATTCTTGGAGCTACAAAGGTCTTATACAAAAACTTTTCGGCCCCAATCATGTAAGTGTATCTTGAGGAACAGGATAGCATCCCATATAGAGCTTTTTCCACTTAACACGTCTTTTTAATGCAATCTTCCAATTATAATTTGATGAGAAATCTATCCCAAATATTTGAAACTCTCCACATTTACAATAGTGACACCACGATATGTGAACTACGGTCTCTCTCGTGCCAAAGATCAGATTTTCGTTTTAGCTATGTTCACTTTCCTTGGATTTCCTTATACAAAACTCCTCCAAAGCATTCAAAATGTGCCTGTAATGCTAGTTCTTGGTTGCAGGGAGCGCTACATCCTTGACATAAAAACGAATTTATATCACATAGTTCCAACTTTCAGTTCCCGCGCAGGCTTAGCTTGCATCCACTCATCCAATTACGTCTATAAACAAAACCGAATAATGTGGGAGAGCAGTGGAGCATCCCCGTCTCACACCTATATTAGTCGATCCGCGTAATTTAAGTCCCATGCTACCATATACAGAACTTACGGTATAATCGTGACACCGCTCCTTTGATCTCATCCAACCCCAAATCAATCCATACGATCCCCCAACTCTTCTCCTGACCGTATCAAATGTTTTTTGGTAAAATCTGAAAGCAAACATACAATGCTCTGTTAGGACCTTTTCGCTTTGTTCAACCGAACTCTCGGGAGCTAAGCATGATGATAATGTCTTGGCGGCTGCCCACCGAACCAAACAACACAAGAGGATCTTTTTCATTGTGTTCAGCCCACATACTTAATTTACTGCTCCAAAAGCGTGCGATTATCTTGGTGAATGTGTTTCCTATATCAAAATTGTTGTAGTTTTTTTGAACGACTCTTGTCTCACGATTTGGCTACGGGTAGAACCACGTTTTATCTTCCATGTATCCGCAAACCAAAATTTAAGACTATCATTTAGAACAGCGCGTGTCAAACTCTCTAATGTATTCTCACCTCCCCATTTAAACAGCTCGATGCACATTCCATGTATATCATGAGCCTTCCATTTTCCATGTTTGCTAAGACATCCGCTTACCTCTTCTCATCGTGGAACAAATCAAAGCGGGGGTGGGAAGAACATGTTATTCCCATCGAGGATCGCATAAAGCTCTCTCTACCAAATTTGCGCGGATCTTGTGGATCTAAATTTGGCTGCTCTATTTTACCAGAACCTTTCCAAAAGGCTTGAAGTGGGTTATCACCGCCTCAGCTCCTTTAGTTTGTTCTTAAAATAGCTTTTTTGTTCGAGCTTTTTGTACCAAATAGGTTTATGTTCAGAACCCGGGCGGAATACTAGCTCGGGCTGCGGCACAACTCGATCCCCACCATGCATTATTCGATGCGCCTTGTACAGGTTTTTACGGTGAATCCAAAGACATCCCAAATAAGCTTGCATAACGGCTGCGAAATGCTCGCGATCTTTCGGGGTAAAATCCCCGTCCATGCATGCCGCCAGCAACTCTTCTCTTCTTCTTATATGTAAGCTTGCATCTAGAATCTACTTTGAGTCTTGGGTGAAACTGTTGTTGGTTCAAATTGGCTGCGCAAGAGATATTCATACGTCCCCATGCAAAGAAACATGATCAGATTCATATTCTTTCTCCCTAGAGTGAAATGTTTTATCGACTACAAATCCTTAGTGATCACATAACCGCCACACTTGATCCCATGTGGTTCATGCATGTGAAGCCATTGGAATTAAAAACTGTTTAAGCCATTCATAATCTTCAAATTATTCATTGCACAATTCTAAGAGCTTCTCAATTGTCATATTCACAAGGTGGTCTTCGACTTTTCTTTGAAAATGTGGTTCATCCAACTCGTAGATTTAAATGTCAAAATTATCAAAAAGTTATGGATTGTTTACTTCCGCTCTTGCATTAAAAATCCCAGAGGAGTAAGAGATGTCTCCATATCGCCATAATTTGCTACATCCATGCATAAACCTGAAATGGGTCTGCCATATCAATCTCCAAATGATTATATGTGCTTGAGTTTGAGGTGCAAAATAGCATGCTCCAATAAAAAGCTTTTTAATTTGCAGCCAAATATATCGTTTGTTGGCATCCCGATGCAATCTTAATATGCCGGACATATTCTCCCTTACATAAATCGCTATTCCACCAAAACCTCGTTATACTCCACCTTTTTTCTCATTCCATGTGTGTTCCATCAATGCAAACCTCAGAATCTGGCAACGGGCGTGAAATTGGTGTTCCCAAGTCTCTAGAAAAATTAACAGATCCAGGTTTTCCCACATGTCTCGTTGATGCTATTTTAGTTGCGACTGGGCGTGGAATGTTCCAAACAGACCACCTTCAAGGCCCGAGCTTCCTAATTCTTCTTCCCGCTAGGATAAATCGCTTTGCCGATTGATCCGGTGTAGGCAACTAGTCCAAAGATCTCTAGCCTCTTTTAACTTTTCTTGCCATTCTTTTTTTCTTGTTCTCTAATTGAGCTGGAGTCAAGTCAAAAATCCAGCCAAATCTTAGCACCTTTGAGCATCGCTGTACACATAACCCTCTTGCTTCTTTGCTCCTAAACTTAACAAGGATGGTTGCTGTTATTGAAGCCTTGTTTTCCCAATCGTCTTCCAGAGACAACCGAGGCTCATGTAAATGCATGGTATCCGAGAAGAAGTGGTTAAGAACATCATGAATGCTATTTTTCTGTCTCCGTGAATACCAGAAATTTTCAGATTGCGTGGCTCGATTCTTGCTCTAACCGCCTCGTATGGTCTCTTCTTGATGTATTCTCATTTGTTGTTCTCGTGGTTTCAGCCACTAAAGAAGCCAGTTTGCTTTTCAGAGTTGCAATCTGCTTTCCCATAATTGACCACAGTTGGATTGATAGCAGCATTGATTTGAGTTCGGAATCTTTAAATTGGTGTTTTGAGCACCAATTCATCTAGTACGTAGAGCGGAGCCCAAAACATCTTTTCGAGCGTGAGAGATTTCTTCTCTCATCTCTTGTACAGCACAGCAGGGAGATCATTCTCTGAATCGCCATCTCCCCTTGAAGGGGATCCGCCTCTTCTTGCCCATAGGAAACCCTCTCGCATCGTAAACAAAACCGAACGGAAAAAATGGTAAATTCAGATATCTAATCAAACGCAAACCTGGTCATGCTGATACACCGCTGAAAAGGTCCTCAGAATGAGCTTTCCAACCAGTCCAAGAACGTGACAATGGACTCATTATGTGAAAGTTATGGCCCGTCAAGTTTTTGCCATAAAACCCTAGCGTCGGATTCCAAGCTATACTACCAAGCCGCTTAACGTGACATACTATTCTTACCATATAACAAAAAAGTGAAAGAAAGAAAACAAATCAGTTTAAGGCGACGGCAAACGCTATACTCACTTAAGACTTTTGGATTTTGGTCTCCAAATCATCAACTAAAATTTAAACTTAGCTACAAGATAATACATCGCGGATGTATTGGGATTTTATAATACTATGTGATGCAAAACAATGGTTTGTCATTCAAGAAGTTTGTTCAACAGCCTCCCAATGTTTTAAGGTCCATTGGGATGTTTAGCAAAATGGTTTGTGGAATAACAAATTTTTGTCTTCTAAAACAAATGATATAAAAGTTTTGAGGGGACAAGATTTCAAAAAAGCATCTAATTTTTCATACAATTTGCCCCATATAGTAAATCTTTGAATTTCATTCTTGCCTTGACTTCGATGACCACAATAACATCGGATAGGCTTTTCATTTCATTCATCTCAAGTAGCTTTTTACAATGATAGGGTGGGTAGCCCACACTCCGCTACCCAAAAAATGAAAAACATATAGGAATATCCAAATATAACACTGACCCCAAATAAAATTGTGTGCTATAGATCTTGGTTAGTACCCTCACGAGTTTATCGGATTAAAGAACTCCTACTGGTTTCGAAAAACCCTAGCGATATAAAATTCCCGCAAGGGGCTTCGACAACGCAGGCTGCTAAACGCTCCTAAAACCGCCATACGTAGAATACCAAGCTTCCGCATCACCGGACCTCGCAGACATCACCAATGTAGTTCAACAGGAAACCGAAAAGCTTAGGGCTGGTCACGCCGCGCTAATGACAAAATAACATTTACACCTCGAAAAGCGAGGGTCAGTCACGCTGCGTCACGCCGATAATTATAATAAATATGAACATATAAATAACAATTTTAAGGGAAGGGTGGAGCCTAAGCGGATACCGCCGAGATGAGAAAGCTACCAATGAAACATCGATGAAGAATCAATAAGTAGCGATCCCCAACCCGATGAACGGCAGTTTGTAAATGATGCGATGCATGCATGCGACGATGGTCAGATATTCGCCCTCGCAGAATGGCGAATTGCCACGCCAATCGTGATGGTATTCTTGCATCATGACTGCATGAATTACACAATTATCCCGGATACCGTAGAACTTCAAATACTAGATCCGGGAGGAGAAAAGGTTGAAGATTGTCCGGGCTGGACAAAAAGGGCAAAGATAAGAGGTTAAAAGGATAGGAATGGCCAAGAGGTGCTGCGCTCATGCAAGAAGGTGCTTCCTCCGCATGCTGAGATCAAGAAACGTTGATACCGAGAGATGAGAAGCGCCAATGAAACATCGATGAAGAACTCTGCAATAAGTAGCGATCCCCCAACCTGATGAACGGGCCTAAGCGACGCAGATGCGATGCATTACATGCGACGCATGCAATGCATGCATGCTCGTCGTGCGAAAAGAATGGTGATTCTACGAACAGCGAATGCATTAAGCTTTCTCTCTCTAAAATGGATTTTTTTGTTTTGTGTTTTTCCCCAATACTAAGTCTTCTTAAAATGTCTGTTTTCCACGAGCAATTTTATAAATCTTTGGACAAGGTAATAAAAGGGCCCTTTTTAGGGGATTTTAGAATTTTATAAATTTTCCAAAGGGAATCTTTCAAACATACTTCTTAAATAGAATGGTTCATTTTTAAAAACCTTGTTAATCTAAAATTAACGAATATCGGGGAGGTGGTTGAGTTCCCCTCGAGGGGAGAGATCTCGTTTCTTTCTTTTCCATCTTTTTTTCTTGGGTTTCTTGTGATCCAATGACTAATGACGAAGATGAGGCGAAATTCACGATGTACAACGTAAAGAGCAAGCAAGATGAGGCAACAATTGTCAAAATGAAAATTTAGATTGGAGCATTGAGCACTCAAAAAGCAATTGCAACATGCAGCCTCATAATCATGAAAACGTTTTGGATTTGGCCGGGTTGCGATGTCCTGAGACCCGAGGAAAGTGGAAAGTATGGCACCTAGTGGAGAACAACAAAGTTATGCGAGGGTTGCAAAAGGTGTCGATAAGGAAAAGAGATTGTTCACAGTGAAATTGCTCAGAGCATCAAAACCATACGACAGCACGTGATGGGGAGTCCAATGACAGTACTTAGCAAAAGAGCAAAGATTAGTCCTGTAGCACTTGGGGTGAGAACATGGAAGCAAAAGATTAGCACGCCAAGGCTTTAGGAATTCATCCAAGGAATTGTTCCGGTAGCTAAGAAGAATGGTGTTGCAATTAGGCAATAAAACGCATTGTGGGCTCTTGGGGAAGGGAAGAGAAAGGATTCTAACCAAGAAGTGATGAAAAAAGTTGTGGATTATTGGACAAACTACGAGTTTCGCTTCTTCAAGGGACATTAGATCGGTAGAGGAAAACATCCTAAGCATCCAACACATTGCCTTGATGTGAGGCGTATACTATCGTAGATCAGTTTTTTTACTAAGTCTTTTGCGTTTACTAATACTAATATTTTTTTATAAGTTTTAAAGTATTGATTCTAATATGATGCAATGGAATTAATCACTTGCGTTCTTCTTGTGGTAGCAAGTCTTAGTGCTATTGATGGTTGATAATGGATCATTTCTTGATATAGTGCCAAGGTTTCTCACCTTTATAATGGATTTATTATACGTTTAGTAATTGTGTTGATGTTAGTGCTACTGTTAGTGATTTTGTAAACGATGCTCTTATTACTATTTTCGTTAATGTTGTTCCACATTTAGTAATTTTGTCAATGTTAGCACTAAACTTGTCTTTAGTTAGTGAAGCTAACTACCTACCACTATAACATTAGCAATGCTTTCATCTCCAATGTCCTAATCGGGTTAGTGGTTTGGTTTGCTAAGGGTTATGCTGTAATGCTAATGGAATCGCGAATTAGTTCCTAAGTTGCTATCATTAGCAGTTGCTTTTCTAGTGGCATTAGCATTAGCATTTACTAAATAGTTTTCTATTCTTATTAGAATGAGAATTCTTCACTAGTTTCAAGCAAGACAATCCAGGATGTTCTAAATTAAACGAGAGAGCCTTGAGAAATTAAAGCCTTACTTTGTTGTAAAGCTATCTGAATTCAATACCTGTGCAATATAATTTAATATGCATCTTTTTTTATGATGCAATGTGTGAGACAATTGTTTGGGTAGTTGTGTGATTATATCAACATCACGGATCATTCATTGCTATTAAGGTATTACTCAGTGAATATATCATGGACAACTATTAGCTGTCTACATTTGTAAGACTAACAACAAACAAATGGCTGGACAATACTCTATATATGTTTGTTAGACCTAACTCCACGATTGGCATCATGATATGCAATCGCGGACTTTTCAATAAATGCACAAATTGAACAAACTATATCATTTATCAATACTATATAATCAAGCGTTGTTTGACAAACATGAGAGCAAACAACATCATGTATGCTTTAGCACAAGGAGTAAATTGAGTGCATTTTTCAAAAAAAAAAATGTGGATTATGTAATCAATCATCTTCTATTTATATCATGACCTTGCCAGGCGGGGTTACCTTTTGGAATATTTGTTTGACAACATTAAAGCAAAGAGTCCATATAGCTAAATTCTATGAAATGACTATCATCAAGTTGGTTTCCCAACCACGATCCTGATATCAAAGCGACCTGGTCTTGCCATTTGCATCTCAAAGAACCTCATACAACTAATATTCACAACTATTTACTAACATTTTCCAAGTGACTTACAAAGAGACATCTCTTTCCTTCTCAACATTGGGCATCCCTTTTCCTTCGGTTTTGGAGATAAACGTGATGTTCAAAGTGGCACATGCTTTTATAACCTTCAAATTTCATGTTTCACATTTCATGTTTCATGCTAAGGTATTTTAAATACCTTTATGTTGATACAATGTTTAAGCGTTTATTGTTATTATTGGCCCAAGGTCTTAAGCTTAAAACTTCCAATGTTGCCCAAAAGGCTCTAAAGGGAATGCATATGCCCAAAAGGCTCCATGTGCTTGAAATGTTAGAAATTTAATCAAAAAAAGGCCTCCGAAAAAGCCCAAAGCATGACAAGCTCTAAACCAATACCTTAAACTATATGCACTCCAATACATCACCACACTATGCCTTTTTGTTATTCCTATCCATGGCTAATGCCTAAACCCCTAAACCTCTATACTATACTCCAATACATCTACAAAATCCGATTGCACATTCCATTCCACCTACAAACTACACGCCTGACTAATGCCCGACATGTAGAGACACGTTTCTTAAGTTAATTTTCTATAATTATATTAGAGTTCAATGTTAGGTCTTTCATTTCAAAAGAAACCAACCAACTACATGTATAAGACAAGTGCAAGAGTCAACTTTCTATATGTGCAAGTTAATTTTATAAGATTCGAATTAAAATGATACACGATAGATCTTCCATTTCAAATTTCCGAAAAATGTAAAAAATAATGCTTTTCTTAATACATAGTATAGTTACTATAAGATGGAAAGTCTATGTGTAGCCGAATAACTATTATGTTGAGTATGATAATGTATTGAGCCTATGCCCAAGGTTTACACCTGGATATGGGATATTGATAAACAATTGATAAGTTATTTTCATAGAAATTGACAAGCCACCTAACTAAAAGAAACAAGGTGTCACGCCGCGGTTGCCCTCCATGGCCGAGGAAGGGTATTTTGCACAATCATACCTATACCATGTCAAAGCACGGGCTTGAGTCTGCCTAGATGTGGTCGGTGTCGGCGTTTATATGTGCTTTGACTTGTTGGACATGGCGAAACGCCACTTGCAAACCTACCAATGATGTTGTTTTGTCCGCAGGCATCATCGTTGAAATCTCCCATAAAGAACAGTCTGGCGGTTTTAATTTACGGCGTTGGCTCACGGGTGTATTAGTTGATGTTGCACTCTTAACCATCACTTCGATATTGCTCAGAATTGCGCATGTTTCCATCATTGATGCTGTATATGTTTGTCATGGTGCTTGCGATGGTTCCCGTGGTGCGGTCGTAATGTGGTGAGGGGATGCAAAGCTCATATAACTTTCGTTAGTGGTAGAAGACTCGAGGCATTTTGTGCCGTCGTAGATTTATGGTTGTTAGATGTATTGCTAATGGCGGGCACTTGTACCCTGGTTGTCTTGAAGATGGATGGGTCATCAATCTCGTCTTTGAAACCCGAGAGGATGTCGGCGGCGTCAATTTGTGAATGCTAATATGTGGTCAATGTACTTTGTTGCGGAGTCAAAGGTGTTGGCGTTGATGCGATGAGTGTCAAATGATTGTTTGTCGTGAGGTTGGGCATATAGTCATCGTCCACGGCATCTCTCTTTACATTCTCCTAAATGTCATTTGCTTTCTGGCATCGGCCGGTGAAGTTCGGTTGAGTCAGTGGTTTTTAGGAACATGATCCGCCATTGTCTTCTTCAAGCGGGACAGCCATGTAAACCATTAAAGGTGCATGTGCATGCCTCCTCGAGTTGAAGCATAGATGTTCGTATGCAGCCACAATGACTGCGGTACCCGTCATATCTGCGGCGAGGGTTGGATAGGAAGAGCGGCATCTCATGATCTTGTGCCTCGAGGCTATAGCGAACACATTCTTGGGGCTCTGTGACGTATTGCAAAGACACATCTTTTTAATAATGTTTATGGAAAAAGGGGAGAATAGAAGATTAAAGAGGGCTTTCGGCCGTGGAGTCGATTCAATCTAGAGCCCACCGGAAGATTACAAATCCTTGATAGAAAGATGGGCGAGATCATCCTTCAAGCGGTTTACGCATCAAAAATACCCAGGAATCGAGGTTTTCTTAGATTTGTTGATGATTTATCCATTTTGATCCAGAGAGGGAAAATGCATGCACGCAAAGAACTCTACTATGTAAATTAGGGCTAGGGCTGCTGAGCGGAAAGGCTGTAGCTCATGCTTATGATCTTGGCGTAAAAATCGAAGTCTAATGTTGTTTCTTTTTGGATCTCGGATTAGGTAAAATATAGCACAGCAGGCCCATTTCTTTGTAAAGAAAGACTACAAAAACAAGGGAATAAAAAAAAAGAATAAAGGGATAAAACCAGCTGCAATGCACATAAGCGAGGAGAACAAAAATGCGGTGTAAAATGGATAGAATTTCACGTAATTTAAACCTCGGTTTATTACGTAATTATTAAAATGCTCCTATGAGTTTCAAAATCACCAAAAATGCTCTGGCGCCAAATAAATACGGTATAAGATAAACATGCAAACAAATTACCAATTTGCCTACCGCAAATTTAAATCTTAGAAATACCCTACACCAAACTTGAAAATTACCAAAATGCGGTACATACCAATTTTGATCAATCTACACCAAATTTATTACCAAAAATGCCCCATACCCCAAAATTAATTACAAAATGCCTTTACATACTTATCCTACTACACTAAAATGCCTCAAGAATAGAAGTTTGAATTCAACATAGAGACTAGGAAGTCACAATCATCACTAAATTAGGCCCTACAACTACATGCATTGTGTCCCTTAAATTCGCTTCCCAATTTGTTCCTTTTCTCTATATCTTCTTCTCTCATGCATATGTGTTTTAGGTTTTTGCATCCGGGAGGTGCGCATATGGCTAGTGGTGACATGCCTCAATAGCATCATCATGCACTAAAACCACAAAATCTTGGCTCCTTGCAAGTGTCACAACAAGGCGTGCAGGGGTATTTTGATAAATAAGTTTGGTGTATAGAAAATTTTAGTAATTGCTTTAGTGTAGATTGATCAAAAATGGTATCTAATGGCATTTTAGTAATGAAGTTTAGTGTGTTAAAGGGATATTTTATAATTAAGTTTGGTGTATAGGGGCAAATGGTAATTTATTTGTATATTTGTTTGACTCAAGGGCATTTGGTCATTTTGAAAGTCGCGGGGACATTTTAGTAATTACGAAAACTTATAGGGGGCATTTTGGTAGTTTTCACTAATAAATGCTTCATCAGCTGAGCATTACGAGCGTTTCAACTTCTGGGCATTAGAACATGTCTCCTTTTACGGTAGAAGTTTGCAAATTTTAGAGATCATGCATTTGAAGGTGTGAAGTCAAATCTTATGCATTAAATATTAGGGAAAAATTGTATGGACAAACAATTATTGATGTGTCCTTGAAAATAATTACGGAACATGTAATGAAAACATCTATTATGTCTATACTAATTTGAATATAAAAATATCATGTTAATTATAAAATATCATGAACTCTAGATTTGCAAGAAAAAGTATGGTACATTTCATACAAATTCATATGAAAACCTCCCTATTTTCCTATGCCATTTGAAAATAGGAAGGGGTTCCACATGGCTCTCTCTCTCTCTCTCTCTCTCTCTCTCTCTCTCTCTCTCTCTCTCTCTCTCTCTCTCTCTCTCTCTCTCTCTCTCTCTCTCTCTCGCTTCCTCTACCTAGCGTTCACCTTATTGATTCAAACCATGACACATTTGAGTGACATGAGGAGGATGCTTCTACAAATTCATCTCTATATGATTTTGCTTAGGACACAGCTTTCAATGTCTTTAGAATTCCTATAAAGTGAGACTACCACCTAGTGCTTGGGCATGAGATTAAAACCTTGCAGCTATTACTTGTTTCAAGTCACTTGCGGCATTCATGATATTAAGAAGCTTTGTTATATCAAACTTAAGCCTACAAATACACATGAACGAATAAAATTGTTTTATGGTGGTAGAACAACTTTCAAAATTTACCATGCAAGGTTCATGACAATGGCATCAAAAGGGCATATGCACTTACATTTGCACCGAGGGGCGTTTATTTGATACAATGTAATAGCAACGACTTAACACTTTAAAGCCCATAAATCGGTTTTAAGTTTGGCCAGATGAGTTGAATTGAAACTTGACCTTGACATCATACACTTTGCATCTTGACATCATACACTTTGCATCACCCCGTGCAATGATAGAAGGAAGAGCGAAGGAAGGAAGTATATTTTAACGTCCGTGGAGGCCAAACTTGACCTATGAGGCGGTGCATCGGTTACACAAAGCAAATAAAACCACACCAAAAGACAAATGCTACTATAGAAGAGACAAATTCTCTACAAAAGCCAAATCAATTCCATGCTTGGCGAGGGTCCACAAAGAGTACCTGCAAACATAATTATCTCACGAAGAAACATAGATTCATTGCATCCATTCTCTTAGGTGTTCATAATAGCCTCCAAAAGACAAGTAGATGGATCCGAGCCTAAAGGACAGGCTATGTCAATGTTGCCAAGCTGAAGTCCTATAAACTAAATTATCTTTTGTAAAATAGAAACATGGCATGAGCTTCACAAATCAGCAAACAAATTTTGTGTCCAAACTTCATCATCATTATTTTGAACTCTACATGTGATGCTCCGTCTTGAATCCTTTGCCAAAATAAATTTGCTTGGTGCGGTTATTATTGCCATTGTAGAGCAAGGTACTAGATCCAAAGGTAATAAACTATTGTCCAAGAGAGAGATAAGACTAGAGTCCCATGTGAGAAGAAGAAGAGGAAGCTCGTACATGAGGTAGAGACCATGTGAGAGATAATATCACGAGGAGATAAAATGAGAGGGAGGAGAGATAATGGGAGTATCACGAGAGTCCACTTAATGAACTCGCGCATTTAGAAAGAAATTAAGCCTGGCTGGCATTAAGGCGTTTCTATCAATTAATGGGCGTTAAGCCTAGCATTGAAAAAATTATAGTGTAATCGTTTTTTGGAGGCGGAAATTTAGACCTTAATTCCGGCCTGCTGTTCTAGGTGAAGCGGGCTCAGAATGAGATCCCAATTCCTTCCCTCCTAGCCCGATCATTAAAGCGCCCAATTCTCAATCCGGTAATCATTTCTTGAATTACTTTACTTCAATTCGTTCATTGCTTTGGTGATAGGCATTGTGTTAGCATCTAATAGATTGAAATATCGGACACAAATTGTCTCAAGAACATGACAAAGGCAACGGATCCTCCATGCGAATGCTAAAGTGCTTACGTTCCCGAGGAGCGAGAAATTAGTTCCTAGAAGAACTAAAAAAGGATGATTGGATGGGTTCCCAATCTGTGGCCCATTGAGATTAATTTGAACCTGCACTTGTTTCCAATGGCATTGCAAGGGGAAAGAAGAGGATCAGCGGCAGAAAGATGGATTAAGTGAGGTTCAATCTGAACCCTCCCCAATGAATTAGCCTTAGTTGGTAACACGATGGCAGTGCATTTGCTATAAACCCCAAGAAAAGGAAAACTCCGGTTGATTGGTGGGACAATGCAATCTCCACCATGCTTGCTTTGATGAAGGAGTACAAGGTTAGTATTAATCTTTCTTAGGGCAATGGAGAGATTATGTTGAAATTACAACCCACGGTTCATGGGCTTGAAGATTTGAAACTGTTAAAGGAACAAGTGGGATAAATTGCAAAGATCAAATTGAGGATGAAAAAGAGGCATCAGAGGCCGGATCAGAACCATCTACCTAGCCTTGGTTTGAAGCTATGGAAGATCCCGGAAACATGGAGTTATTAATGAGAGAGACATTCGGTGCGGATGATGGGGAATTTGGGGCAGGCATTCAGGGGATGCTAATATGTTTCCAAATACCTACATGTGCGATGCATTCTATGAGACAATTGGAACAAATGCTTCATTTGTGGAAGAAGAATTTAAAGCGTTAGGATGATAACCTGTGTCCACAATTACCAAATGAAGCAAATGGCAACAAAAGACAATTCAAGTGCACAAAGCAAAAAAAGTGCTTTCAATCAACCCGGACACAAGTCCCAGTGGGAAGTGCTTTCAATCTAAAAGAGATCACCGGTTCATATTGATGAAGAAATTGCAGCAGGGATATCAAACATGGCGGGGGTTTGGTGAAAATGTAAGAAATTAGATTTCATGAAAAGGAATGTTAAAAAACAGATCCGGTGGGTTCATATTGCAATACTTTGAAAATTGCCCAACCCGCCCACAATGACGAAAGCATTTGTCAAACGACCAAAGATACCTTCCTGAATGACAAAGCAAGAGAGGAGAGAGAGAGGAGAGAGAGAGGAGAGAGAGAGAGAGAGAGAGAGTAGAGAGAAGAGAGAGGGAGGAGAGAGAGGCAGAGAGAGGAGAGAGAGAGAGAGAGAGAGAGAGAGAGAGAGAGAGGAGAGAACAAACACATGTATGGCAAGCTGATCCCACTTAGTTACATGAGTATCATATGGAAACAAAAGACATGCTTTTAGTATTTCAAGGGCCTTTTCAACTTTATACAATAATTCTCGCAAGCATTTTGCCCCAAAGAAAACAAATAACATTTATATTTGCTATTGATTGCTTTTTCTTTGTGTGGAGAAATATCACTTTGCCAATGCAAGGAATATACAAAAGATGAATGCACTTAATACATGTAAATGCAACCATAACTGCTTTGTTCCTTTGTGCTTACCACGGTCATAATATAGTGCGATTCTTGTGTATATGAAATGCAAATGGAGTTCCATATTTTCACTTTAGTTCCTCAAACACGAGGTATCATCTTGTTCTTCCTCGGTATCATCTTATTCTTCATGCACATAGAACCAATTTAGATAGGCTATTTGGCTCCCATTTCTACTTGCTCCATGTACGTCCTTACCCTTGCTCTAAATCTTTTCTTTACAAAACCCTTGCTTGCTTAAAGGAATGATGCATGTGGTCCTTTTGTGGTTGGGTAGATCCTCTTAACATCTATAAAGAGTTGAGATTGTTTCATTGTATTCAGGTGGGCTTTTTCGCATTTCGAGAACGCCATATTACATTATCTCGGCCCAGAACTCGGGAACCTGAGAATATCGAGAAGGTAGCTATCTGAGACCTCTTGCCCTTTTTAGGAAACAATTACATAGCTATGCATGCCACTTGGCGTGAGGAAAGGAGCTGACCCTTACCGGACATCGGCTTCCGCGAGGATCAAGAAATCAATGGGAAGCGACATTTCTTCACCCTCTCAACCCTAGAACAATGCAGAAAGAGATAAGCGTAAGAGCGAAAAAATTTCTAGATAAAAATTCTTCGAGAAATAAAAAAAGCAGTAGCATTAAATTGTAAATCCACCAAAAATCGAGCTTGATTCTATTTCAATTGAAACCCTTCCGTGCTTCAATAAAAAAAGCCTTAGAGCTTTCATGGAGGCCCGGAGGTTTTCCAGGTTTTAACGGCAGCGATAATTTAAACTAGCAATAGAAGCGGCGATAATTTGGTAACGAATTACGCAAAATATCCATCGGGGAGACCTCCTATTTTTATCCTATCCTCTCCTACCTTATCCTATCTTATTCACAATCTAAACTATTAATTTTTGGCTAGGTAGATCTTTCATCGATGAGATAAAATCAGCCGGAGAAGAAACGGTATTTGCTCAAAACGCGGCACAAGAAGAAACCTAAAAAATTAACATTCGCAGTTTGAACATGGCGTGGCACTATTTGACGGGCGGGCAGAATTCAACCTAAACTATTTTTTATTCTTTCTTAATTTCAATTCTCTCTAGGTCTTTGTGCTGCCAGGAAAATCATAAAACAATAATAAAATACAAAATTCTGCTCTTGCTTGGTGCTAAAGAATTTCCTTTTACATCATTTGAATGTCATGCTTCTATTTCCAGATTGTGGGAAAACCTGCCTCCGCTTACCAGGCTGGAACCCACTCTCCTTAACTTCCCTGCTAATTTTGTGAACAGGATCAAATAGTGCACCTTTCTGTAGAACAGGCCGCTGTTTACGCCCAACATTTAACCTATTGCCCTGTCTGTCATCTGTGTCAGTTGTGGTAAGGATATTTTCATAGCCATAGGCCTTTTTAGCAGCTTCGTAATCAAAGGGCTTGACTGTATCTTTATCAGGGCTGGAATCATTTGCATTTGATGTCTCTAAGCAAAGCGACTTTTCAATTTTTGATACTTCAGCAGGGCCTTTGTTAGTTTTCCTTCTCTTATGACGCTTTTTTATGCCATATTTCTCAGAAATTGACAGTGGTATATATTCATCAGTAAGCATGTTAGTTCCACTTTCATGGGAATTTCTTGCTGCACCTATGATGTCAGCATCATCGACTGTATCTGTACCCACACATGTTCCTTCACCATCCAGTGGTATAACATCAGGCAGCTGTGATCTAGATTCATCTATAGTTACAACATCATTCATAACTTGGTCGCCCACTGGCATAATGGCAGCTGCCACAGAGATGGCTTGGGATTTGGCAGAAACATCATCCAGGGAAACAAGTTCAGTATTCCGTTCCCCAGTTTCAGTATTTTGTTCCCTGGTTTCTGGCTCTTGTGCCTCTTTCATTTCAATTGGCGTAAGTGGGTCTATCTTAATAGGTCTCTGGCCACCAATTGATGAAAAAGGGAGGACAATGGAAGCCTGAATGGAATCTGCTTTCAACCTAGCTGCAACCTGTCAAACAAAGAGTGAATAACAAAGAATAGCATATCACAGGAAAAGAAAATGTCTTAAAAAATAGTCCCTTTTACCAGCTTAGCATTCCCTTCTTGTGCCCATACGTTTTTCTTTCCTCCTGAACCACCTAGCATAGCACCCAAACCACCCCTTGGTTTTGATAATGCAATTGTTACTTTTGCTTGCAATTTATTTTTCTCATCTGGCACAGATGGCATTGGCACAGAAGTTAATACCACTGCTTCTCCAGTCACACTAGTCTGCCCCGCCCTGCCACTACTATCATGCACTGCACTACCATCATTAGATAGTAGTTTACAAATATCTAGATGTCCAGAGGCGCCTTTGAAAGACAACAGATCAATGTCTATACTCCTTGATTCCTCTCCAAGACCAATGACCACAGACTCCGGGAAAGGCTCCTCTTGCTTCTGATCTTGAGGTCGAAGCTCATCATTCAAGTCAAGAATTTCCCCATCCTCAATAATATTTTGTGCCTCGGATGCACTACCACTTATTTCAGCCCCATCCTGTTGTTTTATTTCTAGGTTTCCTGCAATTCGATGATTACAGCTGTCAACAGAATAAGGCTCCTCCTCTAAGGACTGTGAAGCCAGAATATTTGGCTGCTCGCTCTTCGCTTTGCGTATGAGTTCAAGGATGGTAGCCGTATGGCGACCTCCTAGGGCATTTGAACCCTTAAACATACTATGCAACTTGCGTGCATCTTCCGGAAGTTCTTCAGCTGTTCAAGGATGTTATTGTTTAGACACATTAGAAAGCCGGCTACTATTACAGGTCAATAAGAATTTCGCACATTACCATGCAAATGTGAGGAGAATAGCTCTTACCAATCCGGAAAAGCAGATGATTGGGTAGAACATATCCAGTGCTCTCATCTTCCCTTCTTGCAACAGTATCCCTCCAAGCATAAAGTTTCTATACGATGCAACATCTATTTGTTAGTTTCAAGTGATGTCTGTTGCAGATGGAGATCAGTATGACTCACAGAAAGCACCAGAAGCTGTGTCTGTGAGAGTTGTTTGTCTTGCAACCTAGAAATATATCATCAGATACAAACATTCCATGGTAAGCTAGGTAAAGAAAACGAGATATTTTAGGCCTTCCATCACAATATGCACAATGAGTCCCTCCCTCATGGAGCTTGTTATGGTACCTTTGCAAAAGATCTTTCCACTCTTAATGCTGGATATAAATTATAATTTCATGTACAACTGGATAGCTTCTTTTCTTGTCGATTATGAAGATCAGTTTTTAAGTGGTTGATTCGCCTTCAAGAAAACGACTACTTTGTAACTGTATTATGTTTATAAATAATAAACCCCTTAAAGAAAAGAGAACTAGCAATTGAGAAAACTGCGAGTTTTGAACATTACGTAATACCAGGCTCTCTGAACCTGCATCCATGAAAGAAAACTCAGGCAGCTTGGGAACTAAAGCTATAAGACAGAATCCTACCAAGGAGAGAACATCTTCAAAAAAGTTAATGGAAACCCCAGCTTAAACTTATATTGAATTATAGTGCCCCAACAATTTACCCATAAAGTTGTGAATACGATGTCTCTGTCAAAAGCTCCTTTTCATAAAGTTGACGGCAGATATTTTGACTGCGCATGCAAACCTACAAGATATAACAAAATTAGATCCACATAATTAAAATATATACCTATACATTTTAGGGCGGGCTTAACATGCAACATTCTGCCAAAAGATACCATAATAGGAACTTATATTCTTGTATAACCCTAATATACTATCCTTAAAATTAAAGATGCACCTGCATGTACGGAGATTGCGCCGTTAAGCCCTCTGGCAATGTCTCATGGAGCTGTTTCCGTATCATGTCGTAAATGTACAGGAGATAATGAGTGTCCTCCCTTGCATATCTAAGAACACATCACCATCCTCAGACGACATAATGAAGACTATGCATAAACATGAAGATGGTTGCTCATACAAAGATATTTCCTTTAAAAAACATACAGTGCTGAGTTTGTTGCATTAAAAAAATGGAAGCAGGAATTAAATAATACAATGGCCACTAATGTACACACTAGTATGCCGAGGGAAAGATCATAATCGCAAACTGAGTTCGTGAAATTGGCATCACAAGAATGGTTTATATTTAATCAGGTTGGGGAAATACCGAGGAAAAAGAGCACCTGTCTAGCTGGAATTGAAAAATTTAGCAGGGCAGTTTAGATCTTGAAGAAAAAATCCTGCTCCAAAGAGGGTATTCCTTCCTGGTGGTTAGAGCTATACATTTTCTAGTTCAGCCGGAAACTTGTAGGAAATCTTCCAGATAAAATAGTTCCCCAAATCAACCAATCAATAAATCTCAAAACAGGCAACATTTGTACAGAACGTTTTCTAATTCTGCTAAGAAGTCTCATATATCAATGCACATGAAAAAGGCGTAATGCACAATGCACGCAAATCTTTTTCTGCAGGTGGCCTCTGTCTGGCAATGCACACTTCTGGAAGCAAATTGTTCTAAGCACTACCCCAAGGGGGTTACAAAATGTTCTACCTCAACATCTCAGACGGCAGTGGACGAAGCCTCCAGTCAGCTAGCTGATAACTGCATGGAAGTGAGTGTGTAATAAACATAAATGAAAAAACAAATAGATCCCTTTGGAACATCAAAATATCTACTAACCGCTTATCTGCATGTACTCCACAAAAATGCTCAAGTAGATATGCTAAGCCAAAACCAGGTAAACTGAGAACCCTTGCGGCCTGCATAATTGGTTCACATCAGAACAGATAAGCAAGCCCAACAAGGCATTACATCTGAAGCATACAAGTCATTAAAGCGAGAAAGGAAAAAAAGCATACTTTTACAACATACAAAGAAGCACAAGCTAAGATTAAGTGTTAGTTATAACTTCTCTACCGTGGACACTTGGGTTGACACTTGCAGTCATTGCAGCATGTAATTCTCAATGTATATTCAGGATCCAAACAATAGCAATGGTTTATTCTTATATTCTGCTAGCAATATTGTTTCAGAGGCAGAAGCTGCTTTAAAGAGCGTGCTGATGAGGGCTTTAACCAATCAAACTGCAAAGATGGGGACACTGCACATTCTATAATAAAACTCTGCTTATGCATGCGTGGAAGCCCACAGATATAGCTCTGGATGTATAAGAAATCTACAGTTATAGCTCTGTCTTGAGCTTCTTACACTTATTTTCTATGTCCAGGAGTAATATCTATGTTTCTACTCTCTCTCTTAGTTAATTGATTGCAATGGTATATATTGCTGTTATTATAGGTTTTAATTTAACGCACAGCACAACAAATTGAAACCAAAGGTCCTTCAGCTACATTATGTGCACGTCACTAACCTGGCCGGTGTCAAAAAGATTGCAGACATATATTCCAAAATCACGTTGAAGCCAAACAATGTCCTTATCTGCTCCATGCATCACCTGTTTAAATAAAATCAGGCAATGCTACAAAAAAATGTCACAAAATACAGAAGACGGTATTGGCCTGGTCTTGTCATGTTCCAATGTATCCTAAGTTCATTTTTGCAAGACGCCATTTCAAAAGATAACTTTAAATAAGTCTATAATGCAACCCACAATCGTGTCATTATATCAGCTTTTAGGTTCAGTAACTTAATGTGAAATTGCAACATCTCAATATACCCTGAGAGGTCCAAACTGTTGAAAAAGCAACCTAGTGCAGGAACTGATTACAAAGTTGAATGCAATTTAAAGTACTAAGTGCTTTAAAGTTTGTTTGCTATCGAAAATCCACAAAAACAATATATGCATTGCTGCAGTGTACACACTGCAAATTTTGGCTCTGTTACAAATTTTTGAACTATGTTACTAAATGCTTTAATATTGTCATATATTTTAGACTTGGTTTTGTTATCTTGCAAACTTTAATATGCTACGTATAAGTTGAGAATCTATGCTATAGCACAGTTACAACTGTGGTACCAGATATCGAATAAATCTGGCCGACTCAAAAGGACTTCTCTTAACAAACACAATGTTCCATGCAAGTTCATGCAATCTCTGCCTCAGGTTATTACCATGAATGGTTACAAAAGTTAAAGTATGCATGCAAGAAATAATGTACCTTCTGAATTGAAGAGCTGGCAAAAATATCTCTTAACTCTGGCCCAATATGACTCCGTAGTGCTATAGTGTCCACAACAAAATCCTCCAACCGTGTTGATATCTGCATGAGGCAAACAAATCCTTGGAAAGAGCGATAGTGGTGATTTTCAAGATCGACCTGTAAAGAACATAAGCAGCCTGAATGATTTATGTGCTGTCCAGATCCGTTGTATAACTACAAAAAAATAAGAGTAGACCCTTGCTTACTGCAATCTCTTTCTCCAACCGAAGCTTTTCAGCCATGGCAGATAGTGCAGAGGGCAATTCGACAAAGGTGAATGGAGTGCTGGACAATGACTTTGGTCTTTCAGGAACTATGTCAGCTAAGCAGCCATCTGTGAAAACCAAATTCCTTAGCTCTTCCTGCATTTAAAAGAAAAGCATACTCACTTACTAATAGCAATGGTTTCCACAAAACAGTTAACGCTTACCTGCAAAGGGTGGCTTGCATATCCAGTTCCAATACCGAGCTTCTTAGCATGGAACTCCAATGCAGAAGACAATGCATTTGGTATCCCACTGCTAGTTCCATCTTCCGTGTTCGCAGTAGCATTAAGCTGGAGGGTACTGACTTTTAGAAGCTCTTCCCTAGAAATATGTTGAAAGGGTCGATTAGAATTGTCAACTGGGATGTCAAATTTGTCCTGCGGACGAGGAATAGATTTCATATGAAAGGGAACAGGCAGGCGTTCTTTGGTACTTCTAGAAGCAACCTTGATTCGCTTCTCTTTTTCTTGGTTTTCTTTGCCATTATTTCCATCTTTTCTGCCTTTTCTTAACATGCTGCCAGCGTTGGGAGAACTCAAAATCTTCTGCATCCATCACAGAACCTTTCTTTTTTCTCACTTCTATCCCCGTAAAATGCATCCAAAGCAGAATCAACTTTTCCAAACAGTCATCCTGCAGCCCAACCAACCAGTCGTATGCATCTTCTCCATCTTCCGGCCATTCTGAAGGCTCCAAACGCAGGGTTGAAGAAGACCCAATTTCCCGAAGGAGATTAACAGCACGCTCTTTAATAGCAGTAATCGGATTTCTGAACTGGGAGAAATTAGAGTAGTAATGGAAGTCCTGACCTTGGGGAAGTTCCTTGAGTGAATTTTTGAGCTTTCTGATGGCCTCTTGGAGTGGCCCAGCTACGCATTCTGCGATTCTCCTTGCTTTTGTCAGCTCCTCCGGGTCCTCCATAGCTCAACAAGGGCAATGAAATCGTTAGGGGTTTATCTTTTACCTAAATCCGGTCCTCAACAAGGGTTTATTTAGCAGGGTTGCCTAACCCCAGGTGCAACGTTTGCCGCAATTCTATAGTGTCCACGTGTCATGCCAAGTAAGCTAAAATAATTATCAGCCGTCGGATTTCATATTTCAATCCAACGGTCAGAATATTCTAAAAAGTCTAGGTAATTTTTTATCTCCTTCGTCCTTCGTGGTTGTGGCCTTCTACACCTGGCTTATATTCACTTTGGCATGCGGCACCAACAGCATCCTTTTCATCCTTATTATATTTCAACGGGACCAGGTAAGAACCAATGCTAGGTTTATGTATTTGGTGGGTTATGAGTGGGATTTTTTAATCCCTTAAAATGCATATGCAAAAGCAAAAGGGAGGATCATGTCTCACCAGAGATTTTAGAGATTTGCAAGGCTTAAGCTTTGAAAGATTGATTTGGAAAATCTTGGGCTTTAGAGGTGAACCCTGACAATGGCACTGCGCACTGCGGTCAGGCAATTTTTTTATAGTAATATCGGTTGATGCAGATCTTAGAACTATGGGGGATGTATCAAATAGAGAACGCCTAGATTGGCTTCTGATCAATGTTCTAAGACCTTGAGGCCTAAGCTCAACAACTGAGAATGCCCTAGTTCATATGTTTTGGAATACTTTTTAGATTGAATGATCAAGAGGACTCAGGAAGATATGTTGATATGGCACCCAACTTGAGGGACTTCCAATACTTTCTTCCTTTACCTTATAGCACCAATCAGTTAAGGTGGCTATTATTAGAGAAATTGCAAATGTTGTCGTCAATTCGCAGTGCACCACAGCCATCCGTCATATGTGTGTTCGATCCAACGGCTGGTACTATACGCTGGTTACTATAGGTGAACATCTCGTATTTGCACCGTATCTTTTAAGAACACTGCTGAATTTAGTGCAGACATTTGCAAAACAGTACATATACTAATAAGATCTGATATGTTAAGGTGCTTCACGTTGCTGGACATGCTATAAGAAACGGATATTCTGATATTTGTTTCAATGTCTTGAGACATGTGCCCTCTCAATCGCACAACAACACTAGCACTTGATTCATAGCTGATGGGAGCTAACCCTAATCGATCAAAAAAAATATTGTTATGTTGTTTATATGAGCATTGGATTTCAATCATCATTCAATTAAATTGGATTTTTGTCATGATTTTGGAAAATTTAGGCGTTGCTACTTTTGTGTGGTTTAGTAAACTCGCATTGAGAATTTGATTTTTTTCATAATAGCACAACATGATTGCAATAAGAATAGAAAAAGTGCTACATGTGTCTCTTCAAGCATAATGCCAATTACTTCTCAGAAGACAACTCCAGAGATATCATAGCTTTCTTCCTCACATCAAATGCTATTGTAACCCTACCATTCCTGCCATAAGTGACCTTTAGGGTCCATGAAAATAAAATAGTATCTAACTTGAGCCATTGATCCCTTCACTGGGATTTTTCTTCCATTTCTTTGTCCAACAGTCTCTATATCTTTCTTCATCTGCCACATTATTTAATTGGTGCACTGGACACCACCACTCCACAGGAGCTTTGTTCACATTGCAGTCACCTTGTTCTTTGCAAATATCTGAGATTGTGTATCCCATCCACACAGGGTATATCTCTTTGTGCTCTGGTACTATAAGTGCAGATTGATGGCAAATCAAGTCCACTTTGGGATGATAACTCTCCTTCCCGAGATATTTAAGCCTCCCTTTCCTAGGACCAACATAATGTTGATCAGCCAGTTGGAGCGACCATGTGAATACTACTAATTCCATCATCAAATTCCTCGGGTGTTTTTAAGACTCTCCACCTTACTCTTAGGTAGCTATCCATCTTTCAATTCATCGGAAAATGTGTCTACCTCTCTCAATAGGTCACGTATCTCTGTCCAGTAATCTATTAATGCAAGGTTGGTATCATCAGGATTACGTTCCCAATGCTTGATGTATTTAGAAATGCCTTCCAATGTGCTACTCAATGAATCCACCTCTGCATAAGGCTTAAAAGTTTTTGATTGACCCCTGGGTATCTTAGCTTTGCCATTCTCATCTTCGATCCATATTTTTACTCTCTCATCTGGCCTCCATCTATCATCTAAAGGTCTCGTCTTCCATTACATTATTGGCTTCCCTTCTTTGACCCAGAAACTGTACTGAAGAGGTCTAGACTGACCTTCTATATCTAGTGTATAACCTTCCAATCATGGCCTCCTGTATGAGCAACCCTATAGAAGAAGGTGAAATGTGTTCACTAAGAACTCCCATTAGTCTAGGAAGATTGGTCATAGTTTGAGATTTCAACTGCACACTATACTTCCCAAACAATGCATCCATATCCTCATGAGTATGTCTAGGCATTAGGAACCCTAAATTCACTCTTTCAAAGACACCGGTAGCTGTTAAGTAAAATAGAAATGAGAACATCCATTTGTTTTTATTCTGTCCAACACATTAACCTTGAAAGTAGATCTCGAGGTTTGGGACGTGAACTTGAGGCCCCAACATTTTGAGAAGCATCTGACACTCTAAACCTTGCCTTAATAAACTTCTCTAGGTTATTAGGCTTTTTATCCAACAGCGCACTAAATAGTTGCTGGCTCGAGGGTTGTGGAGGTCACCCAAATAACCACTCTCGTAGTTCTTTAAGTACCTCATCACACTTCCAATATGAAAATCTGGACCATCACTCTACAACTGTAAGCTGAAATGGCCATAATAAACAGGCACCTGCCCTTGCAAAATTGCATCTGTTAGAGAGACCTGCATAGGAGAAGCTCTATTGATTTGCTTGGGTATATAACTATATTGTGGCAAACAAGTCTTTGCTTGATCCATCTTGTCATGTATAATACAAACATAGTGGTTGGGTTCCAATGTTGACAACATTCTCCACATCCAATAGGTGGATCTTGATAGTTGATCAGTCATATGGCCTTTCATTTGCTCCCTTATCTTAGCCCTTTGACTTGGTTGCTCGGTCTTGTCTAGAATTTCTTTCAACTTAGCATACAAGTTGCACTTTGCAAAGTTGTTTGAAGTGTCTGTAGTGACATGTTTGAAGTGCTTGCTCCATAGCCGACTAAAGTGGGGTTGGGATATTAGAGGTACCATTAGTTCTCGAAGCAAAGCATTCACTTCCTCCAATATACTCTTTTGGGTGCAATGAGATGGCAATCTCTTCTCAACAACTATTTTTCCCTGTTGATCTTTCCTACTTTTATGTGGCATATTCTCTGCATTGAATTCAACATATTTTTCAAAAATCTTCCTAGTAGCCAAGATTCTAAAAGTTAGCCTCAACATGCCATTATTTCCATGTATTGCAATCTTGGTCCCCTTTGCATGATTTGACTGCCAATTTTGTCAAGATGAAATGGAATGCCATGAATTTGCATCCATGCACTTTTACAAATCCATAACCCTAGTAGTGGATATCTTTTTTTCTTTGGATATTTTTCATCCTCAAGTGCAAGCTCAGAAATAGAGTACATGTAAGTCCTCCTCTCATCATAATTGTACTCTTGAAAGATGGCTCTTGCTTTCAACAATTCATCAATTTCAAACTTCCCTGTGCAATGAGCCCAAAACATTCCATTCCCCTTACCTTAGCCATAGCATCACGTGAACAATCACTACATGACTTGCATCTCTTGCTAGGATAATGTTTCACCACTGACTGTGCCCTCTTTTCTGAGGGTGTTGTCTTGGCAGCTATTGGCGTTGCATTAAAAAAAATATTGTCATCTACAACCTCTAGCTCTGATAAAAGGAATTCTCCTATAAACTCAATGCCGGCTATGGGCCATAGCATGATGCATGGAACTTCCAATTGTTTGACACAAGCAATGCAATCCTGGTGATTTGGCCCTTTTTCCTTCCATTTTCTTCTAGACTTATTATGGCCATCATATCCTAACCTTTCATCATTGACAGCCTGGATAGGATCAGCCAGTATGATAGTTCCTTCACCTACAAGCTCCTTATTGCATTGGTGCTTGACTTTCACCTTCTTATTCTTCCAATCCAACCTACTGTAGAGGATAATGTGCTTAATAGTCTCACCCTCAACACCCTCTTGCTGGTCCATACCCTTGACCTACAAGAACAATAAGAACATGTGGTAAAAACAGTGGATACATGTTGGGGGTGAAGGGCATCATAGTTTTAGTCTTTTTAGGATCCACGCCCTTGATCTATACAAAGTTAAATGTTTATTCGTTTTAGCTCAAAAGGAAAGGAAGTAGATATGAAAAAAAAAAAAAATTGAAGAGCATCTTTAAAAAAGAAATAAAATTCCATAAAAGGGACAATTATAGATATGAAGCGGATTCTAATTTTTGGGGCAATGGACATTAAATATGGTAATTATTGCTATTATTTATTATATATAGGGTGCAAGTATAGCTGTCGTGCACGTAAGTGTAGGGAATTAATATCTTTTTGATGTGATTGAAAAGTAATTAAGCACGCCTACTATACAAATTTTGCATGTCATTACTATATCTAGGGCAACCTTTCCATCTTCCTGAAACCATCCATCCTTCCCTTCCATTTCTCCCTATCTGCCGCCATGCCTAGAAGCAAGGGCCTCCGAGGAGTCAGAAGAGAGAGATCAAGAAATTGATCAAGCGCTCCATCACTCCATCCCGCAGATGCAGATGTGATGCAGACTAAGAGCCCATTCAAAAGATTGTGAAGACATGAATCTAGATGGAAAGCTCACTTATCCTAAATCTGTTTGCCTTGGTTTTCCTCATCCTAAACCCCTTCACACTCCTGCAGATTCTAAGGAGGAGCGAGAAGAAATTTTGAGGAGCGAGAAGCAGATTCCGAAAAGGAGCGAGAAGCAGCTTATGAAATGGCGTCAGCTGATGCGGAGTGGCGGGAGGAGTTGGAGGAAGAAAAAAAAAATTCTCAATGCCCTATCTTTTGACAAGGATGGAGATGTTGCAGACGCCAATTGAAGGAGATGGCAGAAGAAAACTCGGACAAGGAAGAAGAGGAGGAAGAAGGTCCGGAGTAAAGCTGGGGAGTGTTTCTTTTTTTTTCTCTTTTCCTTTTTTTGTATATCTTTTTCTGATCCGAGAGCTGGGTATCTCCAAAAAGGCCTATGGTTAATCTTCAGAATGGATCTAGGCATCTCCTTAAACTGCATTCTAATGTTTATTCCTGAAAGGAGCTGGGCAACTCCATTAAAAGGCGTTTCATTGTAATATTTGTTTGATATAATATGACCGACCCCTTCTCTATAATTTTTGTAAGTTTTAAAAGATTTGTATTGTGCTTCCAATCTTCCATTGCACTTTAGGACTGTTGCAAGCAAGCTGAATTCCAATTAATTTATGGTGGCTCAAGGCACTTGGAGGTGCTGTTGCAGAACAAGGTAAGTAGCACATCTAGATCTTTCGATGCACAGATAGCATCCGATTTCTGTTCACAACTCTGTTCTCTTTCTATTTATGTTCACAACTCTTAGCATGAGTACCATAGATAAGAGGAGCTGTAACACTAGCTAATTGTTAATGTTCAGAACTCCTAACATGAATACCCTAGATTTGTGTTGTAACATTAGCTAATTAACGTCAAGTGTGAATAGGCAGCTAATTCATGCCAGGCATAAATAGATAGCTTGTGTTTGTAGTGAATAGAAAATGAGTTAACTAATTCACGCCAGGCGTGAATAGGTAGTTTGTATCTGTAGTGCCTATAATTCACGTCAGGCGTGAATAAGCAACTTGTATCTGTAACGTATAAAAGGAGTTAGCTAATACACCCCAGGCATGAATAGGCAACTTTATCTGTAGTGCCTATAGAAGGTGGAAGCTAATTCACGCCAGGCGTGAATAGGCAGCTTCTATCTATAGTGCATATAGAATGAGTTAGCTAATTCACACCAGACGTGAATAGGAAACTTCATCTATAGTGCCTATAGAAGGTGCTAGCTAGTTCACGCCAGGCGTGAATTGAAAAACAGTAATCCACAACAGTAATGCGTGCAATTAGAAAATTGCAAGTCTATTCTTTATTATTATTCTTTTAATTCATATCGGGCCATTAATTATCCCTTTCTATATAAATGTCAAAAATCATGAACGAGCTGGTGGGGGAGGTGTCCCTGAATAACATACCTACCGAGAACTCAAATTCTGCCGATGTTCTTGGGGTGCCACATACCCCTGGTGTGCATTCCACTGATTTTATGCCCCCTGCCATGCATTTTTTCGAGCTTTGTGAAGGGATGGAAATTTACTGCCATAATATGATCGTTATTGCTGAGCTATGCTCTGGTATGGTGTGACGTTCCCCTAGAATATACGATATAAATACATTATATCCCTAGGCCGCGTCACTATACAAATCTACATTAGTAGACTTAGCGCAAGTGTGGGGGCATGGCCAGGATTATTTACATAACTTGGCCAACCTTGAAGGTGACCCATTTCCGTGGCTTCACTCTATGGGTGACCGCCACATGGGCCAGCCCTATTGGAGCCAAGTGGCCCTCATGTGAACCTTAACATATAAAAAGGCTAAACCTCAAACCCTAGCGCACTTTTGGCTCCACCAACCTCAGAACCCATCGGTTTGATGAGCTCGACTGAAGACCGTCTTCGACGGAGAGTTGCGCCCGGCGAGGAGGATCATCTTCTCCAACTACTTGCTAGAGATGGAGAACGTGGGGAGTTAGCGATAGCGTGTGAGTATGTGTATTTGGATAGATTCAGTATTGTAGTAGAGCCATTCTAGAACCTATTGTCTGAACATGAACCCTAATCAATAAACCCTAACTATAAGTTAGATGTATGTGATTAGGATTAGTTATTATTCTCTTTTATTATCAAGATTATGTTGATATGATGTTGGTTGATCTCATATTTGCACCTCTTGTGTATTGGGAAGGGGGTAGAGACCTAGTAGCCATTGGTAGATGATGCTCCTAGTTTAGACCCACTTAGTTCCCCATTATTATCTTGACAGTGCATAGAGCCCCACGCTACTCTGAGGAGGCTATGGAATGGCTGAGCACCATACAAGCCGGTCATGGCAAAGTGGAGGGAGGGACCTGGCGGCGTGGCTCTTGGGGTCCCATGGCGGGCTAGACTCATAGTCGGTCCCGTGGGCGGATATGGGTCAAACACTTCTGGGTCAATGGTGTCGCCTTGACTCTCAAAAGGTTGCAAGTGTCGGCTTGGCTCTTGTTTTGGGGAGTTCAGTTGGGTATGGGCGTATTTGCCACGATCCTATAGCGCCCATGGGCCAGCACTCAGGAGGAGATGCAACCCCTTCCTACCTCATCGGCCAGGGGAGGAGATGGTGTAGTCGATTGGGTGATACCATGGGATTCGTCTCGGTGGGATTCTGATCCGCGTCGAGCTGATTTAGCCCTATCACGCAAGTATGCGGGGAGGAGGATGGAGTGGTCAACCCTAGCCATTGTCTATTGCCAAGCCCAAGTCATTGCCGTAACTTCGATTACGTTCTATCTGGAGGCCCGGTAGTCGGTCGACTCCCCTTGAGTCGAGCCTCAGGGCGGAGCCTCTATTTGATGTATTTGATGCATTCATTGTATTATTGTATTTGATGACATGGTCGGATGGATTATCACTACCCGCCGAGGTAGTCTATTGTTATTGTTGCTAGTGCTTATGTTGTATATTTGCTTCGTGACATAGGGACCCATAGGGGCCGGGATAGAATGACACCTCTGTGTCCTCTACTCGATCGTCCCCGGACCAGACCTTGAAGTTAGGCGAGAAGGCCTCTGACGGATGCCGTTGGATGGGAAAAGGTCCTTCGATAATATCTGGGTATATAGGGCGCGAGGCGTCACAATGGTATCGAGCAATGATCTTGGTTGACCAAAAGATCAAGCAGCCATCACCTTATGATAGAAAACTAAGCGGCCTAGTAAAAATTGGGGTGCGAATCCCAATATTGAACCTCGAGTGGAAAAAATTTCCATGGATAAGGTCTAAGTTAGAAAATAATAGTAATAGAATCCATGAATTCTAGAGTTTGATGAAAAAAAAAAAAAAAAAATAAATTGGCCAAAATAGACTCTAATATTATAGGGTCAATGTAAATAAAAATGGTTGGAATAAATAACAGGTATAAATATCCCTATATATACCTAATTTGGCCACAATAACTTTGCCTTATCTGTTTCCTTAAATCCCCGGAGTTACCTTCTCTTCAAAAAGGAGATCTCTAAGAGGTTTAGTCCAACTCGAGGCAGGTTTAATATAGCGCATACGAAAAAGCCACCGCCGGGAAATACCAAGCTTCGTGAAGGTGTTGACATGTAAGCATAGGCAGCGATTTACCCGAGAAATATCAGAAAGCGGGCGAAGGATCATCAATGAGCGGGAGTTCCAGGGGAAAACGAACGGTGGTATTAGTAGATTTATCTTTGAGTCATCGTCGGAAAAACGAAGGTCCGGAATCCACAAGAACAAAGAAAAAAATTGCGGCGAGGAGAGGACTGAATCAGCGAAAAAGGAGGGAAATCGTCGGTGTGAAAAGTAAACGTGGCCCTGAGAGGACTTCGGAGGAACAAGAGGAGTCAATTGTATGGGAGAGGCGATCTAAGCGCCGCCTTGATAGGTATGATAACTTCGAGTCTAGTAATTCGTGATCAAAGGACGCTCGAGACACAAGCGGGGACAAAAATCTCCCGGAGCAGCGATAGCACACCCCCGCAAGTATCAGGAAATGGCCTACCCATGGGAAATGAGGATAAAGAAGTCTGAAGCGAGGGGAGAGACCATTAAGTCTCGGAAGGATCGGGGAATCTGGGAGGAAGTTACAAGATTGCACGTGCATATATGGAACAATGGGTTGTCTATAATCATTGGTATAGCCAATCAAGATTCCCAGTTGTAAAAGGAGGAGACCTCGGCCGGATGTTGGGAAACCCACCTCGGCGGGGAGGGCGAAGAAAGCAGGCAAAGCATGGGCCAAACTCGAAGCACTCAAGGGCCTAAGAGAAATTAGGCATTTTCAACAATGCGTAAATCTCTTGATTGAAGAACCCCCTTTGAGAGGCTAGTCAGAAATTATCACGAATTTCTGACCCGGTATAGGGTTACCCTATGATGCTCAGGGTTTGCCAAGAAGCAGCTGAGGCAGAGTTGTGTCAGTTGTTTGAGGAGTCAAATCTCTGCGCTATTCATGCAAAACGAGTCACTGTTATGCCGAAGGACATGAATTTGGCAAAACGAATACGAAGGGAAAAGATATTGGGGTATTTTTGAAGAGTTACAAAATCATGAAATCTTGTCATAATTATTAGTAAATGTTTAGTAGATGTTTATGTCAAAGGTGTTCGTTTTATATGTTTAAAGGTTCTTCTACATTAAAGCTCTATGTATTAAACTTTGCTTAGGATTAGGAATCTATAAAGTCTCTTTGTTTCCATAAAATTGTAAAGCTATAGTGCTTTTACAAAGTTATTATGGAGGAATCTATAAAGTCTCTTTGTTTCCATAAAATTGTAAAGCTATAGTGCTTCTACAAAGTTATTATGGAGTATTAAATTTTCTAGCGCTTATAGAATAGTATTTTAACTTGGTATTCAGGTAGCTATGAGTAATGCTAGATAAGTATTGAAGCGTTGTGAACGAAAAAAATAGAACGAGCTTAAAACATTTTTACTGAAGCCGTTACAATCAACAGCTGTGCTCAACTGTTGATAGACTTTAGTGCTAAATCCAGCAGCTGATATTGAGTAGAAACTAATCTAGAGTAATATAAATTTGTAATACTCAATGTTAACAGCTTGAAGGCGTAGATTAGAAATCCATTCACTATTTCGAATAGATTTTACTATTTCGAATTCCCCATCCAAATAACAGCTTCAAACCTGTAGTTAAAAATCCATTCGAAATTTAGTTAACAGGCTTGTTAACAGCCTGTAGTTAAATAAACTTATTCTAAACTGTCATTGCAGCTTTAAATCTGTGGCAAGCAGATCCTTACCAGGCCGAAATTGAAAGAAAAGCTGGAAGATATTTAGTCACCAGTCCAGATTATAAAATACCTTAAAAACATGCCCAAGCCGGAAATAAGACGCCATCAGAAGATCATAACGGTAAGTAGAGAGCTGTAGCAGGAATAGATTTCCATCAACAAACCGAATAAGTAGAAACAGGGCTCAGGGCGACTCATGCCGCGCCCTGGCCTCACCCCAAACTTTCGAAGACTTCGGCAGCGGGGTGGGTGATCCGCATCGAAGAAAACATCTTCCTTTCCTGCCTTCTTCTGCCAAAGATCAAACTATACCTGCTGCTTGAAGAAAACATCACCAGACTTGAAAAAACCTCGCCAAGACCTTGAGCAGGCTGAAGAATGGCGGAGGCGACCCCATCTTGGCCCACTGGCAGTGCGAGAAATTAGGGGCGACCCGGTAGCGGGGTGTGTCATACTGTCAGGCCTCCTGACCCATTATTTTTTCCTTTATAGCTTCTATCTTTGCCCTAAATTCCCTGACCGTGGAAATAAAAGTTAAGCTATTTTTCTCTTTACATTATTTCTTTCTTTCCATTTAGTTCCTAGGAATTCCTACATAAGCCCTCTTGCTTTTCATTTGTTTCGACATATCCACAAAGTTCTCACGCATCTTTTTGGCTCACATTTTGTTAATTGCTTTGCTTCTAGGAAGTGTTTGTTGCCAAGTCCCATTGTGTTATATCCTCATTCAAATGCGAAGGAATATTTCAAATATGTCGATATCCTCTTTAAAATATTTAGTGCCAATATGATAGTCTCTAACCTTGTCCAAATACACTTGTGCTTAGCCCTTATCTAATAATACCTTATGTCTAGACCAACTTGCCATGATTTTTTTTTATTATTTTAATTTTTAGTGCCTAGACCATTTAGCAAGCTTACAACTAATTGTGTACTTTTCCATGTTAATATACTACTTGATACATTAAATAAAGAGCATGCTAAAATATTATTTTGCTCCATAGATTATTACCCTTAAGTAGCATTCAACATTTGGCATATCATGCCCAACTAAGTTAGCTACGTGTTTTTCAAATAAGTTGGGTCTGCTACATGCCGTTTGTTGAGGGCACATGCATGTTTTACATTTCTCAACTCAGGTCGACCCTACTAAATCGACTCAAAGATCTTTCCCAATAGGTTGGATTTACTTCATGCAAGTTATTCAAGGCACATGCATGTTCGCCTTATGTAGGCACAAGCACAAACACAAGGTACAAGTTTTTAATAAAAAAACTTGTTAACATATGTACATGTACATAACATAGAAAAAAAAAAGGGGACATGATTGGGTTACTTGGATTCCAAGCCCCAAGTACTCATGTACTAAAACAATACATAAACTTTGAAAAATTAGGGTTTCGATGTGGAACCCTAAGAGACTTTTAGGGTACATATATCGTCTTGCTTCTACTAAAAGAAACAAGGAGCTTACTCAAGCCATTTTCCACTCTTACTATTTTACATAGCCGTTTCCTGCACCTCGCCTAGTTCTATGGTGCCTACAGGGTTTGTTGAATAGTATTGCAACTCAGAGCACATAAAAGAGGCACCAATCGACGGGGTATTTCAAGTCTTTCAGCATACCTTTAATCTTTATGAAACAACACCAAGGACACCGTATTACCAAGATATCCTTGGTCAATACAGTCAACAGCTCCAAGGCCAGGATGTGAGACTCCAAGGGCAAACTGGAGCGTGAATCTTTCTTAAAGCTATCACACAGCACTGAATCAGACACCGAAGAAGACAATCTGGAAAAGGGCTGAAAGAATGCCATGATACATGACATGTACGGTCCAAAGGCACAAATATATATCAGCACAAGCAGCCTTTGAAACCTTCTTCCATTATCAGGCAATAAATAAGATAGGAGAACCATCAGTCCGACTTCTTGATCTAGCACCATTGAATATGAGGGCAGCTAGACCACATTTAGAGGAACTCGACACCAAGGCCAACCTTCTAGAAGGCCCATCAGCCAAGTATTAGGAAGGGGAACATGACTATGAGGAGGAAGTCCATGAATTTGAGAATGAACCCAGATTAGCCAGGCAAATGGAGAAGTACAACAGGACCACTGAGGACCTCCCAAGAAAGGCAACAACAACCCAGTTGGAATCACATCTCTTACATCAATTGTTATTGAATGGAAGGAATACCTTTTTGCAGATGATACCTTACACCTACCATTCTCCATTGATTAAGGTCTTCGCATGGATGAACTCCTATCTATGATCATTGATACTTATAACGACGACTTCATCGACTATTTAGAGCAAGAACTTTCAAGGAAAATAACCGAAAGAGAGACATATACAACACATAACATCACGGACAGACAAGCATATGATTTTATCGAGCACTGGGTGCAACATCAAGATCTTCTAGATGAAGAGGAATTTCAGGCAATTCAAGCAAGATTGTATAAGAGTAAGAGCACAGCCCAACCCAAATAAGCCACGTCATCATGGGGCCAAACCCTGAGAGGCAGTCATATTAACCTTGGTAGCACCATCTCGATGAAGAGGGATCATGGCGACCTAATGGAGATAGAAATATACAGTCAAGCAGCCATGAGGAAAGGGTCAGAATCCCTAGTCGACATGGAAAAAGCTTCATGCTATTATCTTTCTTCACTCATTCAAGGTCAAATAGTAGTTTTCCACAAACAATTTAGCCATAGGGGAACAGGGGCAATTTACTTGCTACAGCACTCTCCGGCTTCGGGATTCATTCCAAACTTGCGAGTACATCGACATGTAATCCTAATTAGGAGATCTATGGCCTTGCATTACCTTCATTTAGCTCGAGGATACCTTAGAGATGCACCCTTAGCATTAATGGTTGCACGGGCACAGGACTTGCCATGGGAAAAGCTAGGTCTAGCACTTGAAGGATGCTCGACATGGAACATGCTACGAAACGTCGACCACGGCCTCAAACTCAAAGACATTAAGGAGCACTTCAAACCGAAATGTCGACGTCAGCATTAGACCCACAAGCGCCTACAAAGTAGATACAACTTAAATTTCGTTCTTGATTGAGATCAAATATGTATCATGAGTATAACTCTTTTTGCTATAATTTCTTCTACGAGAAAGATGAATAAAAACAGTAACAATACCACAGTAGCCACATCGCATAACAGATATTCGAGATCAATGTTTGCAGCTAGAATTTCACGACACCCTCGCAGAACTCGGGTAGTCAAGGTAAGAAAATTGCCTCAATAATGGAGTGCATCTCATAAATGCATCATGAAGGATGGGATTGAATATATCCCTTAGCTTGAAGTCATCAACCCAGACCAAAAGATATAAAAAGGAAGGTAATCTTTTATACCACAAGGACAAACTTTGCGTCCCAGAGGCATCAGGAGTAAGGAAGTTAATTCTTCATGATACTCATAATAGCCCAATAGCCGGCCACGCGGGGTTCATGAAAACTTACTTCAAGATAAGAAGTAGTTACTTCTGGCCAGGCATGAAAAGGGACATCGCCAACTATATTCGGCAGTGTCAATTGTGCCAGCAAACAAAAGCGGAGCAACTCCGAATTCTAGGAACCTTAGAACCCTTGGCAGTGCCAAATGCTAAATGAGAGGTTGTGAGCATGGATTTTATAACCGGACTCCCAAGAACACCAAGAGGCCATGATGCCTTAATGGTCGTGGTTGACAAGCTATCAAAGATGGCTCACTTTTGCCATGTCGAACCACCGATCTGACTTTGATACCGCCTTTGCTTTTTTTGCAAAGGAAATATTTAGATTGCATGGGATGCCAAGGGAAATCATCTCGATGGAGATCCTAAGTTCATAAGTGCTTATACGGAAGGATTTCTTCAACACGATCGGACAAAGTTGTCCATGAGTACACCATATCATCCCCAAACTGATGGGCAAACGGAACGGACCAATCGAATATTAGAAGACATGTTGAGGAACTATGTATGGAATAAACAGTCAAAATGGGGTGACTATATTTACTTGGTAGAGTTTGCATATAACAGTACCAAGCAGGAATCCTCGCAAATGTCCCCTTTCATGATAAATTATGGCTATCAATGTCTAACACGAACCACGTGGCATAACCCGGTGTCAAAGGTTGAAGTTTCTCAACAAATGTTGGCCCGATATCAAACAATTAGTAAAACGAAGTCGAGGCTATTTATTGGCACAAGAAGTCGACAAAAGAGCATAGCCGATAAGCATAGAACCGAAAGAGAATTCCAAGTAGGGGATAATGTTTGGCTTAAGATAAAACTTAAACAAGCAAAGCTCAAAATCGGCAATTGCAAGAAGCTTGCTCCAAGGTGGGCGGGACCATTCCAAATTGTTCAGAGAATAGGTAACCAATCCTATAAATTGGATCTCCCCACCCACTTGAAGGTTCATAAAGTCTTCCATGTAAGCCTTTTGAAAAAGCATACTCCTAATCCGGACGAGATATTGGAAACTCCAACCTTGTTGGAAATGACCGAAGAACAACTTGAGATCGTCCCAGAAGCTCTTCTTGACAAGGCATATAAGAAAACAAGGAGATCTCAGTTCCTCCAATATTTGGTCAAGTGGAAACACTTGCCAGTGGAAGACGCGACATGGGTACTTAAATCTGATCTTGAGAAGCAGTACCCACAGTTTATGGAGCAATGCAAAGGCCAGCTCGTCAGCGACATCGTCGATAATGATTCAGAAAGGTGAGTGCATTCACTCAATAGAGATTTGGCCGAGACGAATCAAAGAGTGCATGCAATCACTTTAGAAGCCAAGATGTATATAGGTTATGACGCATGAGAGCATGAGCGATGATGGGATCATGCTTAATGTTCCCTATGCAATGATGTCATGCCTATAGGTTAAGTGTGCATGCATGAGTCCTAGAATAGGGATCATGGATAGGTGCATGATAGGGAACCACCTAGAGTCTATGGCTGTTATGGAGGATAAGCCACCTCCTATGCCAGAGCTGACAAAAGGTGTAGGCATTAGACATGTAGGCATAATAGGCATGTCACATGCATGTATAGTATAATGTAATGTAAATTAAATAGGGGGTGGACCGTTAAAACCACAAATTACTAATTAAACTAACGTGATATGCTCCTATTGGCCAATAGAGGAAAGGTACCGTAAGGAGGAAGTACATCACACCAAGAATATGAGCTTATAACATTTTGTCTTAGTTATAAAACTCCTCAGGATGTCTCAAGTTATCATAATGTAAAAATTACTGAAACTATATAAATTGTATAAGAAAATAGTAGCTTCACCTCATACCGGTAATTAACAGGAAGTTATGGTTTGTGATAAAATTCTAAGTGTTATATGCATATTCTTCTTTATATTGTGCGGGTTTGTTTCACCTATATGTATCTTGAGGACAAACATTATCTTAAGGGGAGAATGATGGCGTTCCCTAGAATATACGATATAAATACGTATATCCTAGGCCCACGTCACTATACAAATCTACATTAGTAGACTTGTATGCACCAAGTGTGGGGGCATGGCCAAGTTATTTACATAACTTGGCCAACCTAGAAGGTGACCCATTTCCACGTGGCTTCACTCTATAGGTGACCACATGGCGCCCTATTGGAGCCAAGTGGCCCTCATGTGAACCTTAACATATAAAAGGCTAAACCCCTAAACCCTAGCCACTTTTGGCTCCACCAACCTCAGACCCATCGGTTCGCGATCGGGAGCTTCCTTCGAAGGCCGTCTTCGACGGAAACCGTTAGCGGCCAGAGAGGATCATCTTCTCCAACTACTTGCTAGAGATGGAGAACCGGGGGGTTAGCGATAGCGTGTCGAGGCGTGTATTTGGATAGATTGATATTGTAGTAGAGCCATTCTAGAACCTATTGTCTGAATGAACCTAATCAATGAACGCTAACTATAAGTTAGATGTATGTGATTAGGATTAGTTGTTATTCTCTTTTATTATCAAGATTATGTTGATATGATGTTGGTTGATCTCATATTTGCACCTCTTGTGTATTGGGAAGGGGTAGAGACCTAGTAGCCATTAGTAGATGATGCTCCTAGTTTAGACCCACTGGTTCCCATTATTATGCTGCCTGTGCATAGAGCCCCCACTCGGCGCCACGGAGGCTATGGAATGACCGAGCACCATACAACGGGGTGGCAAAGTGGAGGAGGACCTGCCGAAGCTTAACTCTACCGGGGTCCTATAGCGGCTAGACTCATAGTCTGGTCACCTGCGGCCTGGATATGGGTCCGACACTCTGGGTCAATGGTGTCAGCTTTGACTCTCAAGAGTTGCAAATTGTGCGGCTTGGCTCTTTTTTTGGGGAGTTGGTTTGGTATGGGACATGTGTCGCCACGATCCTATAGCGCCCATGGAGCCACTTGCACTCGAGGGGAGATGCAACCCTTCCTACCTCATCGGACCCGGGGAGATGCAAACGGGAGTAGTCTTGTTGGGTGATACCATGGGATTACGCCTCCCGAGGGTTACAAACCACGCCGAGCCTGATTTAGCCTATGCAAAGTATGCGAGGGGAGATGGAGTGGTCAACCCTAGCCATTGTCCATTGCCAAGACCAAGTCATTGCCGCCAGAGCTTCTACCGATGTTCTATCCGGAGGCCCCGGCCGTCGATCGACTCTTGAGTCCGAGCCTGTAGGGAGCCTCTATTTGATGTATTTGATGCATTCATTGTATTATTGTATTTGATGACATGGTCGATGGATTATCACTACCCTTCGAGTGGTCTATTGTTATTGTTGCTAGTGCTTATGTTGTATATTTTGCTTCTTTGACATAGGGACCCATAGAGGGCGGGCCGAATGACACCTACGTGTCCCTCTACCGATAAATGCGGACCCGAGCCGAAAGTTAGAAACAGGGCCCATATCTGACGGGTGCCGTTGGATGGGGAAGGTCCTTCGATGTATACGGCGGGCTGTCGTATATAGCGCAAGGAGCGTCACATATGGCCATGAGCATGGGAATCTATGATGAGCAATTACATGGAGCTCTTAATCATCTAGTGAGCTCAGATGAAGATTAGAATTGCAGAGCTCGAGAGCACTTTGGTTGCCCTTCTGCAAGAAGCCCAAATCCCAATAGCTCCACATCATAATTTCTCAACTTCTACTGTGCCTACTCCTATTGTGCCATCAGATGATGCTAATGTGGATAAATGAATGGACGGATGATGAAGGTGGAACCAACATGTTTTGAATAACTCCTGTTATATAAATAATAGAGAAAATGGTTCTTTCATCTTCACAAAGAAGTAGCTCTTATATAGCGTATCAATTTCTTATAAATGAAATAAAATCTTCTTAATCTATAGCTATTGATTAAAGAAAAATGAATGAAATGAAATGAATTGAAATGAATTGAAACATAACCATGTGTGCAATGAAGCTCATACCTTTTTCAAACGAATCACTAGCCATGCAACAAAGGTTCCGATGCTTTCTCTGACGGTGTCTCCACCAGGATACCTTTTGGGTAATGCTTCATCATTAAAATGACAAGTGGTTATTAAAATCTTTACATGATCGCTTCCGAGCAGAATTCCATGGCATATTGCCTCGGGGTCGATCGATTCTATCTCGCAGCTTCCCACCTCCTTTTCAAACTTGTCATCAACATGTAGCATTCCTCTCCAACTCTGTTGAATCCGGTAAGATGATGAGATTTGATTTGTTCTGCAGTTTTGGGATTATGGAGCAGCAGAACTTACATGAATCTGCTCGACATTGCTGAGGCACAGGTTTCTCAGAGTTGCTGAACAGAGATGATGCTTGAAGAACTAAGATCTTCTCCAAAACCAGGCATAGCAAAAATGGCGCCCAAAGCGCGCGCGGGTCTGGGTTCCAGTCGAGCTACACGAGAAAGCGATAGAGGTGAGTTTTTGTTCTTCTGTTTCTCTGTGTAACTATCTTCTGTATGCATAAATGTTCTGTTTGTGTGGTATAACTGGTCGGTCTGTGTAATTGATTTCTTTAGCTATGGATAAATGTTATGTCTTTGTTGTCTGCTTAGCTGCTGGATCGTATTTAGGCAGCTGTGTGCTCTATTTAGCTGTTGTAGTCCTATTAAGCTGCCATGTATTGGATCATATTAGGCAGATGTGTGCTCTATTTAGCTGTTGTAGTCCTATTAAGCTGCTGTGTATTGGACCGTACTAGGCAGATGGGTAAAAGCATGCTAGGGTGTCATACATTAGTTCTAAATTCATGTACTATTTTGCATTAGAAAACCCGTTTTTTATGTAAGTTTGAATGTATGGTAAGAGGCCACGTGCTTGTCGTATATATTTAAAAAAGGAATATATTTGATTGTTTGTCATCATGACATGAAGTGGCCGGCGGTTGTTCTGCGAATTTTTTGGGTACAACCATTTGGATTCCCTCTGATCCAAGCAAATTCCCTCCAATCCATTCAAAGCAAGCAAATTCCCTCAATCTACGGTCTAGAATCTAAAACAAAAGAAAATAATTTCAAATTCTTGCGGATCTTTGCATGCATATATGGGTTTTCATAGTAGTAGTAGTAGGGACATGGCACAAAGAAAATCAAAAGTATGAACAAATTACGGGGTGATGTCCAAAAATGAGGGCGGTGATAGGGAAATTGACAAAGGGAAAGCGAAAATAGTTGAATAAGATACTCTAAATGACATCTTTGAATGAAGTGAGAGAGTGATATTGTCAGCGGTGAGAATAGCAGATCATATTCAGGTACTTCACCAAAAAATCAGGAAAAAGAGCAGAAAAAGGTTGTTGAATGCTTTAGAAATGAAGCCAGTTCTCTATCTCGGTGAAAAGAGAGGTATTGGTTTCGAGGATCTTGCAAGATAACGAGGCTCTTGGGGTTTTTAAACTGTGATTGGGCTACCTTGAGCGGTGGTGAAACATTCATTGTTACAAAATCTCAAAGATGGATTAGAAGAGGTTAAATCTTCTAATAGCATTGACAAGTTAGCGTGACCAAACACTCTGTTTTATCCATGATTGTTGGGAAAAATGGGGGAACTGAAGCAAAAAGGAGTTGCTTCAAAATGTTGAACCGCCATTCTCGAAATTTGTCATATGTTGCTTGAGAGAAGAAAGAATGAAAATTGCAGGTCCAACTATCGAGGTGTATTAGCAAAGAAAAGAGAATATCGATTGTTTGGGCCGAAGATACAAAGCATTTAGTCATCCAATTTTGGTTAAACAACACCAAGGTTTCACCTAAATACAGGGATGTAAGAAAGAAAAGGCATCAGGCAATCCAGTTTCTTGATATACCACAGGTATTTCATTCTTTATTGGATGAAATGCTTTCTAATGACTGATCCCTCATGTATATGTCAGTCATTTATTGGAATTTATAGTATCTTCTTTGTTTTGATGTATGAATGCTTTCTAATGACTGATCTATCATTTATGTATTCACTTTTATTTAGTTTTACATATGCAATCACCTTTGTTGGTTTGCTTACATTTATTGACCATGTATATTATACTAAATCTTCCTTTCTTATTTATGTAGTGACTCCAAAATTCTTAACCAATGTATAGATTAGATATTTGCATAATATTGTATGTTATACATGTCTATAGAGTACATATCTTGTACTCAGACTTTTAGATAGTGCCTATGGACTTCAAGAATTTACTTTGGAACATTAATATGCTCTAGGGTACAGTAATGTACCCACACTGCTACTTTATCCTTACACATGTATTTAATGTACATGTGTAATGTGTATTCTGTTGTCCTTATGTATATTGTTAGTACATGTGAGTACATTGTGAGTACATCTGAGTACATATTAGTACATTATGAGTACATGTTAGTACATTTTGACTCCCATGTACTCAATTGCACATACAAAATCTTTTATTAACTATGATGATTTGAATGCACATGCTGAGCTGTACCGGAACTTTGTGGAGCAACACTTTTGAGGAGACATTGGCATCAGATTGTTCGGATACCTCAAACGATTGTGTAAGGAAGCTAAAGGAAAAAACACATGTTGTTGTATCAAAGCATGAGTGCTGCAGAGAACCGAGGAAGGCATTTAATTCTATGAGGGCTAAGCTCCACATCAATTGTAGGCCGCAATTGTGAAGTTTGTCTTTGCTAACAAAAATGATGGAATTTATGCGGAAATACAAGCATACATACTTTGTAATGTTAGCACTCTATGGAGAAGTATGGTTTGTCCAAAAGCGGGATAGTGGCAGTGGCACAAATTATTGTATTACAAGTGGCAACCAAGCAGTGGTATGAGAACATTATCTTGTGTCCAAAAGAAACTGAAATGACATTGAAAAATAAAGTCAATTGGCAAATATACTCTTATGTGGATGAGAAGTCTAAAAGGAGTCTCAAGAAGGCTCGATTGGTGGACAAGACAACAAATGCACTGTAATCTTTGGATGCCATGTTTGGTCACATGAAAATATTTATCCATCACAACTTTGAAGCTCACTAGCAAAAAACAAAGAATTCAGAAGATGTATTCAAAACACGAGACATGATTCAATTGATATCGATGTGGTTGACTTTGCGAGAAAATTATACATTGAAGCCTTTCAAAGAGGTTCAGTCGAACATTGGAATACATACCAAATTACTATAATGATCTGATTACCATGCTAAAGGTAAATGGCATCTTGAAGAAGGCTGTTCACTTGTATATTTACGATGACAAAAATCATGATACACATTTTGTACAACATGTATTTAAGCTTCATCTGAAATGGTGAAAGAGAATGGTGGATCATGTCTGATGTATCATATTGTGTGGTCGATGGTTGTCTTTGCACAATACAAGTCCGGAAAAGAAATTTATATTTCATTACCGGTACCATATTGAATATGGCATTGTTTTACAATGGAACTACTTTGGTTACGGGCATGGAAAAGGTGAACATGATGGAGAGTCGCCAAGGCCTGGCGGGTACCGCGGTGAGCGATTCACGAGAACATGGAGCAGAGATTAGAGGTGCACATGATGCTTGTGTTGTCTTGAAGAGCAAGCAATCTAATGTTAACAGAGTATCTTGGGAAGTGAAGGAGTAGAGATATTGATAGAACCAATGCATTGGATGTGCAACCTCTTCACGGTATTCAAAAATTGCATGCTATAGCTTCTATAAGTCCACCCCACCTTAGTAATGGTGAGACCATTATCTTGCTTTTGCAATGCTTGCATTAACTTTGAATGGGATGCTTGTGAGTCCATTTCATTACGTGGGAAGTGGCAATTAAAAAGCTAGTACCCCGAATAAGTACTCATTGTGAAGTAGAGAATGAGGAAAGCTATTTTGCTTTTGTAAATGAAAATGAAGAGCTAGAAGATCTAGTACAGGTAGATGATATGTTTGCTTCTTTTGCTGCACCAAGAAATGAATGAGAATGATTTTTTATCGTCCACTGAAGAAAATGTGCCATATTATATCCTTCTTTGCAAGAAAACAAAATTTGTTTTGCAAGATAATGTTATTGACGATTACAAAAATTATCACCATACAGGTGAAACAGTCATATCCGCGTATTACTATAAAAAATTGCCTGTTGTCACCACAAGTATAAGTTATTGGATGACAAAGAAGTTCTTGTACCTGCAGAATCTGTTGAGCAAAGTTTGCAATGCCAAAAGTAAATCATAAGGTAAAGGGTGCTCGCGACTTATGCATTGCCCATCGATATTGCATGAGATGCTACTGGGAAGTTTGCCTGAAATGCTACATGATCTGGAATAGCTCCTATGAAAAGTACGTGCTTATTATCACTGAAGCAGATTATATGTTGGAGAGAAGTAATCTAAAAAGAGAAAAGTGCTGATGAAACATGATTTATATTACATTATAAATTACATCAACTTATTTCAAAACATGTTTCTTGTTATTGATAACTTTACAGAATATATCAACGTCTTTCATGCCTAACTATTACATCCTGTGGTGGCTGAAATCTCATAGGTATTGCATCCATTCTCGTAAGATTTCGGGAGCCATATAATGTTAGGACTAAGCATGCGGGAGAGGCCAGCCGCTTCTCTTGCAATTGAAACCCACTCCGACCCTCCGCAGCCTGAGTTGACTCGTGTGCACTTGGCAAGTGATTCCTTCCCCAAGGATCAGGATCTTAGATCTTGTGAATTGCCCAAAGTATTTTTAGCATCTCATCCCTGATGCTTCTGCTTTCGATCTGTTCGACCTGTTCCCATAATCCAGGCAAGCTGGTAAGGAATCTTGCTTCATACCCTAAGCCACAAGAGAATGGTACATCTGGAACATATTCTGCTGCAGTCCCTAAAGTAGATGGTGGTTCATCTGGTTCAACTTCTGCTCCATGTACATGTACATGTTCCTTTTCATCTGGTTCAACCTCTGCTCCATGTATAAATTCCTCTTCAATTTCAATTTCCTCAACTTCTGATCCAATAACAAAAGTTAAAAATTATTAGCATTTATAAAGTATTAAATCTAAAACTTGCTCAACCTTAAATATTAATAATAGATATAATTTAACAAGTACTCAAAAGAGTTATGAAAGCAAATCCACATCTAGAAAAAGTTCTGGTAAAGCGATTCGGTTTATCAAAGGCATTGTACATAGGGTCTTTATTACGTTTCATATCTTCATGCATTATTCATCCACTATAGTCTTGATGATAATGTCACCATATATGTCCCAAGAGTCATCCAACTTATGCTCCTTTATGTAAGTGGTAAAATTTGGAGCATATTTCAACCCTACCAACCAATCAAATAAGAAGGACAGATGGTTGTCGCGTTCTATCAAAGGTGTCCATAGTGGCACACAAACATAACTTTCTTTGTTGAAAAGAGCTTTGTGCTTAGACTTGAACACACCACAGAGTCGACCATTGTATTTAGGATGTTCAATGACAAGACTATCCAAAGGTACTACTTGAGGGGTTACACCAACTGAATTTGTGTAAGGAAGTCCCCAACATCTCTCTTTTCCATAAACATGTTTAAATTTTGGGATGTCATCTTCATAGAGCTTATCCAAAATTGATGTTATGATATCTAAGGGAGTAGTTGACCATATGGCCAAATCCCAATGAAAGGAGGCATATTGAAGCATTGCTTTCATTGTTGATCTGCAGTCGAAAACTTCATGTTCTGTAATTATGGGCTTGTAAGAGGAAATATTGATTCCTGGAGTTCTATAAAAGTAACCCGAGAACACCTTGGATCTCAAATATTAGGAGTCTGTAAGGAAGCAAAATATAATTAACATACGGTAGCACTAGGATTGCAACCATTCATTGATTACATTATCAAGATTACATAAAAAGCCAAATGGCTTAGTGTTGTTTCAATAAGAAAAAAGCCAATTGGCCTCATTTGATAAAGAGTTATGAAAGAGGTTAAAGCACTACCATGCTTCTCTTTAGAGGTGCTAGTAGTGCACGTTTGATGAGATGGCTCTTATAATTAATCATATCCTTAATGAGCACATGTCTCCGGGCGTGCATGCTCCCATCAAACCAATGTCAAGAGAACGAAAGAATGAAAAAAAACGAGTTTTTCGAATTAAATATTATATAAAAAGCAATTGTTAATATGTTATCTCACCATGCTCTTAGCGCTTTTGGGCATCCACAAAGGCTTGCATATAAGCCATAACATAAAGACCACAAGAGCCGAGTCACCTTGTTGTGGAACCTCAGGTCTAATTTCTTTCTGCACTGAATTCTTCACATAAATATCAATCTTACGAGAACTGGAATTAGTCAATGCTGTAATGAAGCCTGCAATAGAAAATAACATCTTATGCAGCATTACACTCAATTAATAGTGAGTGCACTTGGTTAGTCCACGTGCGTGGTAATAAAATGTACCGTACGGGTATAGTACGTCTTCTAACGTACTATACCTTTTTCGTACTTTAAGGGTTTTGCGTACTTAGCGTACGTTTTGCAACAGTTGTTAAATTTGGCGTACAGTACGTAAAGTACGTAAAGTACGTTGTGTACGTACACTACATTAAAATATTTTGACTTTTTTTTTCTTAACCATACTATTAAAAAAGCATATCATTATAAGCAGAAGGCCATCTTATAGGCATCAAAATAGTTCAAGTTCAGAAAACAAAAATATTATAGTGGGCAATTGAAAAGTTGAGCAATGAATAGTGCCAATGCATCTTCTAAAAGTTATTGAACCATCCACATTCTGACACCTTTATGTCGCGATTAGATCTGCAAAAGATTTTCAAAATTGATATCGAAATTTTTAGAACAAATGGGGCCATGGGCGTGACTTCAAGTACTTAGATTTCTATTTTGCTTGCTCACAACAAACCACCGGGATGATTGACTAGATTAGAATGAAAATGAGGAGAATATAAAGAGTAGTTATAATGCTTTATGAAGGCTATATTTGCTACAGAGGATTCTATCTCAGATATAGTTGTGCAACTTTGCAAATGGTCGTCGACTTTGGATAAGGTACCGTCCCTTTTATTAAATAAGACAGATCTCACAAGAGCGTAAATTCAAGCAATTAGGCTTTGGATTTTAGCACTATTTCTCTCACTAATGCGAACATCTTTACAAAATGCCAAATTATGAACAAAAGAGCAAAATGACACTAGTATCGGGCTTCTTTACATTCTATTAATTCTTCTATGAACAGAAATCTTAAGAGCAGTTTGTCCAAAGTCCAAACAATAGAATAAGTGTCATTTCATGCATTATTCATTCCTCATTTGCATGAACTACAATGTTTTCTATTTGACCTTTTTACAGGCTTATTTTCTTAAAGCTTAAGGACAAGATCAGTGAACTTACATTAGCATAAAGCCTTTGAAAATATTGAAAATGTCATTCTCAAAGCCATTCTAAAGTAACTTCGTAGACCTGGCAATGAAAGACAAAACCTTATAAGTGGGCTGGTTTTTTGTATTTCAAGATAAATGACAGAAAAACAACAAGTATCAAAATTCTTACTTGTTCAAGACCCTCATCGACCGCAGGTACCAGTCTGAAGCATCTTATGAATGCTCTAACCCGATATCGAGCCTCGGGATAAAATGAAACCAGAAAAAAAAGGTTCAGACACTCTTACCTGATAAAATGGCATGCTCTAAAGCCCTGGACAAAGCCGATTTTAGTATCAAAGGACAAATCGATTCAAAGAAGGAAGCAAATGTCAAGTTTACCTCTTTCTAAAACTCTTCGGCCTAATCACCCGTAATCCGTGAGAATCAAAAACCTCGAGTTATCCCTTCGGCTTAAAGCCCTTCGCCGACCCTTAAACTAGCCGCCGGATCTTGAAATATGGAGACGTAACTTTCGCTTGACTCGGGCTTTAGGTTACTAGAAAATGAAAGAGAGGGAAAAAATTTGTTAGGGTAAGATACCTTAAAAAAAAAATGACCTTATTTTGTAAAGCACGACGCATCGGCACATGGTCAAGGTACGACGATCAAAATTGTTAATGTCTGACGCCGCATCAAAAAACAACACGGGTGCACTTACATCATAACCATCCTGTCAACCCGCATTTCTTAGCCGGTTCGAATAAGGATAGCCGAGAAGACAAAGGGGTGCTTTGCTACGTTCTTGGCCTTATCTAAAACAATGATGACCAAAGGCATGGTGCATAGGATCCTCAATCTGGATTGGAATTATAATGTACCGGCATTTGCTTAATATAATTCCCCGAAGCCTTTTGAACTACAACCAATCCCAATCGGTACCATCGGTTTAAATGATGACAGCTTTGTTAAAGGTCGTTTCAGAGGCTAAAAAATTCTCCTGAGGGGAGAAGAAATAAAATGCATCCGCCCATTTGTGGGGCATAATGCTAATAGATACCTATTCACAAAGCAAGTGAGGTTAGATGTTCATTAGTTAACCATATAATGCAAAAGAATCACGATCAAGTTACCTTCCAAATATATCTATATGCCATTGTTGACATATTACACGTCTCTGCCAAAGACCTTCCACACAATATTTAGTCACCTTGATTAGAGGCTTTTGCCGAAAGAATAGCATGGAACTATTTTTTCAACAAGCTCTCCGTGTCTCGTAAACCAAACTTTGCATTATTGAGACAAATGAATTGCAACTACAATAATCTTATTTTACTCTCTGTCCTTTGTCATCTCGGATCGAGCACTTTCGGATGATGTTTGGCTTCTAGTCTGAAGTCATCATAAAATTGTTCATATATTACACTTTCGCGGCTTCAAGTAACATAATAAATATTCACCTTTTGGTTGAAGCTGTATTTTGCATAGATTCCTTCCTTTTTCTTGTGCGCTTCTCCGTTTAACAACCTTGGTCTCCTCAACCTTGGTTTCCTCTATGTCATCAACCTTTGTTTCCTCAACCTTTGTTTCCTTCACGCCACATCATCCTTTTGGATCTCTTGTACCTCCACCATCTCTTCCTCTCCTTAATATGTCTTATCCTCTATCTTTTCAATGGTTGCCCTAACAAAGGTCATGAAGATTCACCCAAGTTCCAACATACATAAATTAGTCACCAAAGTTATCCCGATTATTGTGAATCTAATTTTAAGTTAATGGTAGCCCTTGTTGAATCATCACTCAATAACATTTGAATTTCCTTGAAATGATGGCATTAGCTTAATAGGTTTCCAAATTGGTTTCTACGGAAATTTATATTGTGAAGAAATGCGGAAACGGAACTTTATAATGGAAGAAAAACTTGAAGAACCTACAAAAAATGGTGTTTAATAATTGCGTTTTACACACATGCAAATAGAAGATGCAACATACTGCAATTATTAACTTCCGGCCACCTTTAACTTTTCAACCTGTTTGCATAATCCACAAAATGTTGAATGAGATGCTCGTGGCTATATATGGAATCAAGTGACATATCAAGCTCATATGACATAAAATTAAATTCCGGGGTTGTAAGTCAATCAAATGTGACATTTACTTACATATATCACGAGGACTTCTTTGGTACCTCAAGCTTTTCCTCAAAAGACTTTACAAGGTTTACGGTGATGCCCATGTAGAAGTATTTCCCAAATCTTCGACCATCGACAAATCTAATACCTTGGAAGAAAGTCTTTGTTTTTTTTCTTTGTCATCTGATGAGAGTAAAGAAAAAGACTTGAGATAAGAAAAGGAATATGCGATTAACAAGACTACAATATCATACCCTTTTACGGTTTCCTTATGCTACCAAAATCCCCATCGGTCAAACATTAAGTATATCCAGATCATCTACTAAAATGTATTCTTAATGTACTCTACAAAGTACGTCAATGAAAAAAAATTAACTGACAATGTACTGCAATGTATCCATTTGATAATGTACTCTGATTTATCATGTAAATGTACTCAATGTACTCGTGAAATGTACTGAATGTACTCTGAAATTCATTGTTCTAAAGTACAATCAATGTAAACAAAGCTAGCTGATATTGTACTCTGCCCACTGACGAGTCATGAAGTATTCAATATAACTCAAAATGTAATTTTGACAGCAACAATAGCAATGTATCTGTCAATTGCTACATTATACAGTTCTCAATAACAAGTAATCAGCTATCTACATTACTGAGCTGATGTGCACATGAAATTAAAAACTCTCATCTTTAAAAATAAGTAGTCTATTTGGCAGATTATACATGAGTAAACCCACATTATCCAACTACAAAAACTATGTATCTATATACTCAATGGAAATGCAAGCCTAAAACCTTCATGCAAAAAAGAATCTAACTATTAAAATAAGAAAAGAAATTGTAATTCAAATATACATGTACTAATCTTTTGTTGCAAGCAGTCCAAGTGCTACAGGCAAATTGCTATTCCATGAGCAATCAGGATCAACACATGAAATCTTTGTGCTAGCAAGATAGGATATACACAGGAGACAATAAAGGTGTCTGCAGGGTGCCAGAACCACTGGATTCACACCAAAAGATTGCTCACAATATGTACATGAAGAAAAAATTTGAACAATAATCGATCTTGCAAGAATTGTAGATTTGGAGGAGGGGGTACGTAAAGTAAGGATCGAGGAATGTTCTAAAAATTTCCTCGGTTCCATAATTTTTTGTCTCACGCTTTCGGTGAGCTCATATCAACGGATGTAGCTTCAATCTTTGCATCTACATGTTTCAATTCGGTGATATTCATGTCAATATGTTTCTAGAGCTCACCGATCCTCGCGCATTCTTGATTCCTTTTGCTTTCGATAGCATCCTCAACTTTTCATTTTAAGTCTGAAATCTTATGGCACTTTCGGATGTTTGGTCCGGCTTTGATTATTGATCCTCCAATGCCGCCATTTTTGCTTCAACATTCCTCTCTCTACTTTGCGGGGCCAACCTAATATAAATTTGCTCTCTCCCTTCCTTGTGCTTCAATGTATCAAGGATCTCTTGCCTTCTTTCCTTTAACTTCGAGTTAATTTCTTGCTTAAAGATGTTTTTTTACATTAGATCTTTGTCTAAGAAGTTCTTGATAACTTCTAATTGCTCCTTTATTGTAACTTTTTTTTGAAGTTCTTGGGGCTTTTGCATTTGCATTGCTAGATTTCAGCATCACCACCTCACTAGATAGATCGAGAATCCTTTTGCCCCGATCGGCCCATGCTTTAACATCTTCCCAATCCATACGCACCTTTTCGGATGCAATGCAAATGCCCTTATGGTCTGAGGAGGGACATAGTGATTCATAACATCTTTTCTTCCAAAAGCAAATTCATACCATTTGCGGGAATTCTTACGTCCACTTCATATCAATTTTGTCATCCTTATAGCCATACGCTTGGTGCTTCATCACCCCATATCTCTCTTACCATAGCATCATCTTCTTTCGTAAACATCACAAAAATCGGTTAATGCGAGTTGTCTTCTGAGAAAACACGGTATCATCGGGAGGTAAAATTTCCCTTTTGGCATGTCGAACTTGAAGCTTTCTTATTTCTTTGGAGGCTTTTCGGTCCTTGGAGACTTTCTTGAACCCTTGATTGGTGTCTTCTTTGGGGTCTTTGCCATGTTCACAAGACTGCAAAATGAACAAAGCAACAAATTTGATTTCATAAGAAAAATTTGCCCAAAATATTTGAAGATCAAACCTTAAACCAAACGCATTGGTTATATTCATGTTAAACCTACATCAATTTAGCTTTTACAATACTGCTTTTCGATTTTTAATCCATAGAATCAGTTCTGTTACTTCTTGAATTCATTTGCGGACTGAAATCACAAAAAATTAAAACTACAAAATAAAGAAAACAAAACTTACAGGGCAAATCACACGGATATGCAGTGCTCCGAACCGGTTCAAACGTTCTAGAATGCGAGCTCCACTCGGCTAGCCAAGAAACAGGGGGAACAAAATGGCGGGAATTTTTGGTACACTCGAATAATGACATTTTCTTTAATGATGGCAATTAAAAACTTGCTATAATTAAAATACATAACCTAATATGTAATGTATTCAAATGACCCTTTTTTTTATCACCCTAGCGTGCTTATACCCAGGTGTGTGCTCTATTTAGCTGTTGTGGTCTTCTTAAGCTGCTATGTGTTGGAATCCTCCAGATGTTGTGTTCCCTTTGTTGTTCTTCTTTTACTTTTGTTTCCTTTTGTGTTAGCTTAAGTTTATTGTCATCTGACCTGCTATGCCAGCATGAAATCAACTCAGGCTTAGTTTTTGTTTGTCTTGTTTGAAGTATCTAAAGTGCCCCCTAGGATGAGTTCTCTCAGTCATTTTAGGTGGCACTTTATATTTGTCAAATAGGAAACTCAAAAAAAGAGAAAGCATGGGGTGCGACCATGGTGACAAATCGCGCCCTGTGCGAAATGCCAGGATGAAATCACCGCAGGCTTAGACTTTTTTGTTTGACCTGTTTGATGTATCTATCCCCTAGGATGAGTTAGCTCACTCATTTTAGGTGGCACTTTAGATTAGTCAAATAGGAAAATAAAAAAAAAGGAGTAAGGTCGCATTGCGACATTAGTGGCAAATCAGCGCCCGAGACGAAATGCCGGATGAAAATCACTCGGGCTTAGACTTTTTGTTTGTCATGTTTGATGTACTCTAGGATGGGTTAGCTCACTCATTTTAGGTTGCACTTTAGATTAGTCAAATAGGAAAATCGAAAGGGAGTAAGCCTAGGGTGCCATCATGTTGGCAAATCGCGCCTCGCGTGAACCCATGCCGGCGAATCGCGCCAGGCGTGAATTCATGCAGCTGATAGTGAGATGAAGATCGTGCTAAGCGTGTTTTTCCATTCTGTTTGCAGGGAGGAAGAGGCAACCACAAAGCAGGGGAGGTGTTACACCCATGAGGTCAAGAGGGTTACACTCATGGGGAGTAAGCGATGAAGAGGTTCGGACGATCCTTCGCCGAGTTCAAATTCTTAAAAGAAAAAAAATGATGATGAGGCAGTGCCCTATACATTGACAATGGATGATAGCGGCTCCATTGTTAGAGCAGAAATAGATACAAAATGCCCAGAGGAGAAGATGAACGATGCTGTAGAGTGGTATATTAGTGTAGGCAAAATTGGAGGTAAACTAGATCTTGTGTTACACTCGAGAAAAAAAAAAGATTGATACCATGACATCTTGATCACTTATAAGGAGTAGGATGACATCCATTGCCAGCTTCTAGTGGAGGTTGTGAGCAAACACAAGAAAGATCTCATCAGATTTACACATGCCAAGGCAACAGGTTTTAGAGAGGGTCTGATGAAGCATGATCCGAGTGGTGAGTCATGTTTCAAGTATGGGTGGCTTACTGATGTTCCTGTCACTCCAGTATCCATAAGCAAGGGGGTGTCTGCAGTGAGGAGAGCAATTCAAGGACCTTCTCCTACTACCTCAAGCAAATGAAACATCTAAATGATTTAAAGGATGTGCAGAAAATGTTGGATTTAGGGAAGGGCATTGCATCTCTTGGCCAATCTTTCACACATCCTATCCATGTTAACCGCCTTGTAGGTCGCATCTGTCAGTTTATTTATCAGACGATATGATGATGAATATGCCAGGGAGATTTTGAGATCGATGGTGAGGAATCCAGGCCAATTCCCCATGCCAGTAGACGTGATTCCTTGGGATAAAAAGAAGGATGCTCCACTCCAATGGACAAAACTAGAGGACCTCATAGAAGAAAACCACAATGTGTGCTTTTTTATTATTGAGGGGCAACATTCTATTGAAGCACAAAGAGCACTTTCCAAACAGGCTATTCAAATAGGACAAACCATGTATCTACTGCACTACAACCATAGAAGGTGTCATTTTCTGAGTCCTAATATGCCTACAGTGGACCTTACAGAAATTAGTGCGACGTTAAACGAAATAGATGAAGTATTTCTTTACAAATGGTTAGTGCAATTCACTTTACTGTTTAATGTATTTCTTCAAGTAATTCATGCTAGTCTTTGTCTGATTTCGAATTGCATGCACGAAATCGCGCCAGGCGTGGATTGCCTGCACGAAATGGCGCCGTGCATGCAATTCGTGCCTGGCGCAACTTCATGCATACAATTTGTGCCTGGCGCGATCTGACTCGAATCAATTATACGAAAACATGCATGGCGGATTTTCACTTATCTGACTTTCTTTTCCATGCAGCCCTTATGTGGGGAAACTACGCCATGCCCGCTAGTAATGGATAGAGTATGGAAAACCATTGCAGGCAAAACAAAGAGGAACAAAGTCAGAAGAGTTTAAGGTGCTAGAAAAGACCTTGGCCCAAATTATTTTTCTAGATAAGAAACCCAGGCCCATAAGAACAACAAAAAAAAGTGGTGATGAAGCTGGGGAGACTTCTGAGGCAACTTCAAGTGGCCCTACAGATCATCTTCTCCAAGGACGAAATATGGGAAAAGTGGAATGAGTTCTGGGATGCTTATTCCAGAAACTGTTACCAGATGTCAGTAGAAGAGTGCCCCCGCAAAGCACTTCCATATTTGATTTAAAGACCACTGAGATGAGAAAGATTCAGAGCGTACAGGATGATGAAGTCATTTGGCTTTTAGATCAGTGTAGAAACAAAGAGGTTCTGTACAAAAAGAATTCATCAGTTAAGGACAAAATGTCTTTTATAGAATGCTGCAATACAATAAAAGACAAGAGAGTTATGAAGGTAGCAATTGGTGAAGAACTGCAGAAGCTATTTGGTGATGTAACTTTATCAGAGGTCATGCCTGCTAGACAAATACAGTGTGTTTGTTGAAGACATCAAAAGGTATGTCTTCTGGTCCAAGGAGTTTCTTAGAAACAGAAAATAAAAAAACCAACAACACTCTGCAAAACTACCAGAAAAGGGATGGTTGAACTTCGGAGGGAGATTGCCATCTTGAAAGATGTTGGGGGTGATCCTGGTGCACTCCATTATCTGGTCTCTTCTGGTTATGAAGGCCTCCTACCAGATACAACAGTAGGCCCTCGTAATCTTTCTTTATTTGTATTGGATGGCAGAAATGCAAAAGGAGAAACTAGGATGAGTAAAAAAGACTACAACAGTTTCTTTACTAGCTGCATAGGCTTGACAACAGAGGAGCATTTTACGATTGTGATTATCTGTCCCCCAGGAGAACCTCATATGCATGCTTTGGTCGCTTTATATGACTTGGAATGCCTGAAGGTGTTTAGGGAGGATTCTCTTATGTTCGAAACGAAGGATACAAATTTGAAATTGCAGTATAAAACCTCTTATCTGGTTCCAGATGATGATTATGAGGAAGTTAAAAGCAAAGGGTCGTCAGATAAATGTGCATGGCAGTGTTTTCTTTTATATGATCCTGCCTTAAAAACTGTATTTTACAAGGCATATGATGAGGAAGAAGTACTTGATTGCCAAGAAAGCACTGTGTTTGACCTCTTCCGTAAAGACATCACTTTCAAATTGATGACAAAAGAGAAGGGGCCCTTGAATAAAAATGGGTTTGCGATCAATCTGGCTAGTTATCTTGTTGAGGCTTTCACCCTTCTTGATACCACTTGCTGTGAACAAGTTGTAGGTAGGGAAGCCTTGAAGACAGGAAGAAGATGTCTAAGCTTCGTCAATGATGACCAGTCCAGGGACTTCCTTGACATGTTTTTTGAAAAAGTACTAGCCAACGCTGATTGGAGTCCTCTCGTGATAAGGCAAAAAACCTACTTCCTGTTGTACCATACTCTCCAAAAAAGATTCATCGCCTGTGAAAGATACAAGAGAATGTTCAATTAGCCAAGCAACTACCCAGGAGAAGGCCGAGCAGCTAGAGAAGGAACGTCAGATTATGGAGAAAAGCTTGGCAGATATGATGAATAAGATCGCACCGGGGGGGACAAATGCTACCCTTGTCATAAACCCTGATGAAGCAAGGGGGGTTCACCTTGACAGCCAAGCTCGGACTCAAGCAAAGAGGTTAGGATACAAAACTCTAAAGTACTTGTAGTAGAGGAAAAATTATCCGAACTAAATGATAGAGTTGGTGTTTCTGGCAGTCAGACTCGGATGAATGGGCTAGTGGTGGAGCCCCAAAAGACACGGATGATGAAAGGTAAATCACGCGAGGCGCGATTAATTAGTCCAACAAAATGTGCTTGGCGTATATTGCAGACAAGTTATTGATGACTAACTCTTCTGTTTTTCATGCTTCAGGCCTCCACCTGCTTGTGACAAAATCATTGTCTTTGACCTGAATATCCTGTGCAAAACGTTTTCTAAGAGAAATACCAACAAGGATGACTTCGAACAAGTGCCACTTGAGTCCAAGACTAAGTGGATCTATCCTTGACCCCACTTAGAAGATATGATAAATGAGGCGTTCAGATTGCTTCACGTTGCTATCTGGTTGTCAATGGCACACAGAAATATTTAGGAAGTTCTTAGATTGTTACCCGAAATAAATAGAGATTTTGTGAGAATTTGAGACCAAAACAACTGTTTGAAGTTTTGAAATCCAAGGGATCCGGATGGCAAACCAGTCTTTGTTAAATATCTCGACAGTATGATGGATTAGCTTGGCATCCAAAGGAAAGAGGACATGATGCTCGTAAGTGCTTCTATAATCAAATTCAGGCTATACATCCACCAAGTTATAGTCCACTAGATTACTCAAGGGATGAGTTTCTAGTACTATTCATGTCCATCATGAGTGATTTGGCTGCTGGTAAAACAATAGCAGATGTTGTCAAATCGCATCCACAACTTGATAGGACAAAGGACATGGACCCCTATCTTGAGTCTTATTTGACAAGAAAAAGGACTAGTCCCTCGATGATGTAATCCCCTTATCAAGAGTTTCCTTCAACTTAGCACACAAATTACTCTTTGCAAAGTTGTTTGAAGTTGCTATGGTGACATGATTGAAATGATTCTTCCATAGCCTACTAAAGCTAGGTTGGGATATTGGAAGAATTTCCAATTCTCGAAGTAGAGAATTCACTTCCTCTAAAATAAATGTGATGATAACCTTTTCTCAATAATTGTTCTTCACTTTTCATCCCTTCTTTTTGTGGCACACTCTGCATTGAAGTCATATATTTTTCAAATATCTCCCTGGCAGCCAAGATCCTAGCGGTTGGTCTCAACAAACTATTATTTCCATGCAAAGCAATACTGGTCCCTTCTGCCTGCTTTTTTTTTGCCAATTATGCCATGAAAAAGTTGGAATTGCATGGATATTTTTCCATGCTTTTTTACATATCCATTTGCCTAGCAAAGGGTATCTTTTTTTGTTTGGATTTCTTTCATCCTAAAGTGCATCCTCGAAGATTGTGTACATGTAGGTCCTCCTCTCATTAACGGTATACTCTTGAAAACTACCACCAATTGTTCTATTGTAAAGAATTGCATACAACCATTCCAACAACAATCTAAGCCTCTAACCTTCATCATAGTCTCACGTTTAGTGTCACTAACCAAATTGGATCTTTTGGTAGAATAATGTCTAGCAACTGATACTTCTCCCCTTTTGCTTAGGTTTAGGGTACCCACTGCTAATGGAACAGGATCAAGACAATCATTATCCAACAACCTCAGACTCTAGAAAAAGGTAATCCTCTATAAATTAAACACTACTTATAGGCCATGCCATGATGCAAGGAACCTCCAATTGCTTGACACAACCAAAACATTCCTTGTCACCCAAACCCTTACCTTTTCAGTTGTCTTCCAACTTAGAAATTGCAATACCAAGATTGTCTTCCCCTAGCTTTTCATCATTAACAGCTTGACCAGGATTTGCTAGTAGAATGACTCCTTGGCCTACTATTTTCTTGTTGCACTTGTGCATGATTCTCACCTTCTTGTTCCTCCATTGAGTAGAGGACTAATTGTTTTTCTTCAACATTCTTGGTAGGAGGTGCTTCTTTATTGACATCGCCCTTATCAATATTTTGCAGACCATCTTGAGTTGGAGGGGCACCATTAACCTAGACAAATTGCATCTTTGTGGAGCATCTTTGTGCTCACAAAAAGAATTAAATGGAAAGTGTTAAAATCTGTCAGCATAGTGTGGAGCTTCTTCGTGCATTGATCCTTCCATTACTCCCTTGACACCAAACTAGGCATTATACATATGTCTACATAAACTTGTATTTATGCCTGGCAACGCCGGATACCTGTTACTAGTATCTAAAATATGTCTTTCCTTTTTTACACAATCTCACCTTTCAATTTTGATATTTTTGGCATCATCTATCTACCCTTCTCCCTTTCTAGCACGTGTCAAATTTAATACTAGTTATCGAATTCATCCAAGGTTTTACATATTGTACTATGAATAGATGGCCTCTCATTTTCTTTATTACCAAATGAAATTCTAAAACAAACACTACTTCATACTTCTCTACCATGCCTTGCACCAGCTCGATGTTCTAGTGAGTGAATATGCTCAGAACATGCCATGAGATGCTAAATCATTGCCTAAACAGGCGCAGTCTACAAATGTCTTACTTGTTTGACCTAGTACTAAATTCAATTTCCACCTCTAACGAAAAAATTATCTTCTTTGATTTCTAGAAACAAATTATGAACTCTAATTTAGACAAAAGTTCTAGACCTAATCTAGATATTTATATTCTAGATTCAATTTCCACCTCTAACGAAAAAAATATCTTATTTGATTCCTAAAAACAAATTATGAACTCTAATTTAGACAAAAGTTCTAGAGCTAATCTAGATATTTCTATTCCAAAGACTCTCACATAGATGGTCTTCTATGCAGTATAGGAGTTCTAGATTCCACATAGATTCAGAGTATCATAAGTGGGAGATGCATGCCATGTGAATTTCTTGTCACCTCACAAGATAATCTCCACCTTAGTTATTTCTTTTTATAAAGTAAAATAAATTAACTATAGAGAATCAAAGACAAGCAGAATGACGAAGATAGTTTAGAACAAAAGCATTTAAAATGACATTGTTTTAGTGGATTTAGGAAACTATTGAGGTTCAATAATTCAAGTGGCATGTGCATGCACCATAATGCTTTACGTGATTAGGAAATGAGTCGATGCATATAATATATCTTGATCTTTTAAGAGAGTCAATACATGATTTGAGATGCCAATAATATGAGAGTCAATATATGATTTGAGATGCACAGGTTCAGATTTAATCTGGACCGTTGGTTTGACAGCTGCTACCAGCTAATAACATGCCTGTGGTTGAAAAATTATGGAGATCTTCTATAACAACCTAGGATAATCGGTGGACAATGCTATAATACTCTAGGGATTTTCACTGGCTACTCTATACCCCCTTTTACGTAGATTACAAGCTTTGTTTGAGACTCGTACCACGATTTTTCAAAGATTTCTAGACCCTGTTTTAGAGATGTCGATTTTGCTTCGCTGGAACTTTGCCGGAACAGGTTTCATTCTGTTTCATTGAGTGCTTCTCTGAGAACAGAGTTTCGCATGCCAATGGTCTCTAAAAACTAGAGCTTAAAAATAGGCTAAAAGCTTGAGTGCAAAAACTAGAGCTCAAAAGCTTGAGTTCAAAACTAGAGCTAAAAAATAGAGCCAAGAAAAACTGTTGTAACCGCTGAACGCCGCCATAGCCATCTCACGCCACAAAAAAAACTACTACTACGCTTCCATTTAAGGCCACTGCTTCCATTCCGCCAAGAAAAAACTTCTGCCTTGCTTCCATTAAAACTCCTCGCTTTCATCTTTGGCTATGTCTTCCCAGGTCTCTCCTTGCAAATCCTCGAACTAGGGCATTAAGGGCGATAACGCCCTGGCCCTCAGGCGTTATTGAACAAAAAAATTTCGGTCCATCAAAATGGCTCAGGCGTGCGCTGCTCGTAAACCCTCGCCATTTTGATGGCCCTCAATTTTTTTTTTTCAATAACACCCCCGGGCCAGGGCGTTATTTACACCATAAACGAATCGAGTCATTGAACACTTCATTAGGATGTGTGGAGGACCCCATTCCAATTTGGGAAGGATGGACAAGATAGGTTACTCATACAATCTAACAATCGTCCAATTTGCCGGACCTTATTTTCTGGTCTTGTATAAGGGTAAGCTGTTTGGGACAACTTTCTTGTTTGCTCGAGGATGTTGATTGGTGGCAACACCCCATAGGAGCAAACAGATATAGTGGGAGCAAACAACCTACACTAACAATATAATAGTTGGGGAGTGCAACACGTTACATTTGCGAGCAGATTTTGACTTGTTTAGCCGGGGACAGAAAATCAATCGACACGATATCATTGATGTAGGTGACGTGGTTAATTACGCAACCAAAAATGACAAATCAATGGACACAAATATCATTGTTGTAGGTGACGTGGTTAATGAATTGTAGGGAGCCCCAAGGCGACATATTATTGACTAGTTATATATTTTGCACATGAAAAATGTGAAACACCTTCATCAATTATGGCCAGGACCACGTAAAAGGGTTCCAATTTAAACTCTAATAATCCACTTTATATATACTTTTTTCAGAACCAAAGGTTCACTTTAAAAATGCCTTCTTCCGCCATCGCCGGAGCATTCCGGATCCGTTTGATGGAAATCCAAGCCATGCTAATATATTTAGGCTCATGGCTTCTGAGCAGGAAGAAATCCGGCAGCCGGTTGAGCAGGTGCTGCAAATTTTACTGGAGGAAGGGGTTCATGTGGGCTGTATAGTGTTTGATTTTTTCCTCTCCTGGGCTGTAGAAACGGGAGAGTATTTTGGCATACCTTCTGCCGGATTTTGCACATCCTCCTTTGCATATATGTTATTTTGCAGAAGCATTCCTAGCCTTATCCAGCACGGTTATCTCCCAGTAAAAACAAATCAAGGTATATAAGTCCAGGGGCTGAGGGCACAAGGGACAATAATTTCTATTCTATTCTATTCTAATCGATATTAAGTTAGTACTGCCAAAACTGATCCGGGTTTGCTTGTTATACTCAGATTCAGCAGAAGAATTGCTGGTGCCATCTATGCCTGGTTTTCCAGCCCTCCGCCTCTCTGATTTTCCAGCAGCGCTTCAATTCGGAGATCCCTTCGATCCCCTCTTTCGCAGCAGAATCAAAAGTGTCTAAACAGCTTGAAAAGGCAGATTGGCTGCTGGCAAAGACATTCCAAGAATTAAAACATGCTTCTATGGCTGAAATTCCACAAAGCATAGCGATTGGCCCTCTACTACTTTCTTCTTCAAACAGAGAAGCCCAATTAGCTGGAAATCCAGGGGCATGGAAAGAAGACCACTTATGCATAGAATGGTTGGATTCAAAACCCAATTCGTCAGTGCTCTACATATCCTTCGGCAGTCTAGCAGGCTTATCGTTTGAACAAATGCAAGAGCTAGCAGAAGGTTTAGAAGCAAGCGGGCAGTATTTTTTGTGGGTTTTAGACAAGACCTTGTCCATGGATCTGTGCAGATTTTTCGTGGATGATTTTATGCTTAGAAATAGAGACAAAGGACTGATTATTTCTTGGGCTCCTCAGCTCCAGGTTCTGGGCCATCCTGCAGTAGGAGGATTTCTAACACACTGTGGATGGAATTCTACCCTTGAGAGTATGTGCATGGGTGTCCCATTGCTTTGCTGGCCTTGTGTTTCAGAACAACATCTCAACTCCAAATTTATTGTAGATGTTTGGAAGATTGGATTGAGGTTTGCTAAGGGAAAGGATGGGTTGGTTAGGAAGAATGATATTGCAAGGTTGGTTCGAAGATTGATGAAAAAAGATGAAGGGTTAGAGATTAGAAAGGCTCTCAGTATTTTCAAGGATGCAGGAAGAAGGGCCATGCTGCCACAAGGGTCATCTTGTAAAGGGTTTCAAAGATTTGTGGAGGAGATGAGTAAAGATAGAAAGTAGATTGTTATAGACCCTTCACTGGTGTTTTCTAGGGGTTGTTATAGATCTTTAAGGGTGTGAAAACAACAAAAAACTTTCGACATGTCAAGCTTAAAGTGTTAAACATCGAGGATGCACACAAAGATTCTCAATGCCATTTTCCTTTGCTTGAGTCCAAAAAACAACTCTTCTACAGAATTGCACTGAATTGACTTTTATCCACTGAGAAGATATGGCATATGGGACCCAAACAAGCAAACAAAGAACGGCCGCCTATTAGAGTAGGGTTATCCCCCTTCCCTGTAGGGTTTTCGAGGCAAAAAGCTTAGCAATAAACTTGCTGATGAATTGTATATTTGTACATGTTAGTGTAGTGACCAGGGACACGATTGAACCCGCATGTCCAGTGTCTCCTGAATAAAAGATCACAATGCCCCTATTGAATACATGTTAATTATCGCATGTAGCGGTTGGTTCAGTGTAACCAACCTGGCATATAGTGCTCGGATATATAAGATAAATATCTATTGAAGATTGGAATGCAAAACTATTGTTATATGAGTTCTAATCATTTTCTCTTTGCCTTTGGGCTCTTAACGCCTTTATTTTGCTTGAAGCATTGAATAAAAAAATGGCCAGTTTTAACTTGGGCTAAGATAACTACATCCCATATCTTCTGAGAAAAACGACCATCAAGATATTGTTGCAAAAGCTCAGGATGAGAACTAGCAAGCACCATGCAGTGTTCCGGTTGCACAGACCAACGAATGTTTTGGTTGCATGACAATTCTCTTTCCAACATCGTTTCATACCTGACATTTTTATCATTGTTATTCAGAATTGGAGGAGGAAGTGGAAGTTCAGCACGACCGCCAAGGAGGACAGAACAGGACCAGGGAGAGGGGTCCTAAGCAATGTGTTAAGCTTGAAAACTTGAGCAATTTTTGGGTAACAACAGATCGAGGATGGAAGTAGAGACAGGGCTCGATGAAACGAGAGAGTATCGCAACGCCTACGGAATGAGAGATAAAGACAAGGGCAGAGTAGCCAATGCAAACCTCTCGGGAGCTAAAGATTATGCCAAAGTGCACGGATTAAGCAGAAATTTGCAGATTGAAAAAAGCCAAGCAAACGATTCAAATGCTATTTCATGCCTAGGGAATACAAGTGTCACATGATGCAAGATGGTTTTATAGGCCAAAGAAGGTAATCATCGGTCTGTTAACTGAAATACATATCTTGAAGAGTTCATGAGAAATTTTGAGGGTCTATGTGCCGGGTTAAGTGAACAACATCGCAGCGGAAGGCTACATCGAGGGAATTATAATGGAATCAGAAAACTTATCCGAGCAACCAACCCAAGGACAGTAGCAAAAGCAGAGTCCAAAGCAATAAGCTTGCAAGGGACATGTTCCCAAGATAATGGACAGAAGCAATATGCATATGATAAGGGAAAGGATTCAGGAGCCTATATCCCCATGCAGCAAGCCCGGCACCTGGACCACCATACAATGCAAACAATGGGAAGCAGGGTAAGAAACAGGTCAGCATCAAAGATAAGGGGCAACCGAGAGAATCCAACTATTCTAAAGCAGTGAAGCAGTTCTTGCAGTCCATCCCAAAGGAGAAACACAGGAATGTATAGAAAAGCAGTTGTGTTTCAGATGTTTCCAACTGGGACATCGGACACACACTTGCCCATACATGATGAATGCGGCACTAGCAGAGCTGGGAAGATGGAAGACATCCCCGGAAGATGACGACGAAGAAGTTCGTGATACATTCAAGACACCGAGAATATTGGGAGTCAGTACCAAGTCATCTCTACAATAGGAAAGTAAAAAAAATCTTTCATAGTGTTGATAGACACGTAAAGCACTCATAACTTTGCTTCCCAAGAATGGGTGAAAATATCCTTACCTCGGTTTTGGTGATTCCATCAGCGTTATTCCCTCTACCGCGGAATCACAAACCCTCAACGGGGATCCGTCTTGGCCGGAGGGTTCCGCCCGTGACGGACAAGACGGCAATAAATTCAATACCATCCCGCGGAATCTGGCGGTAGAAATCGCTGGGCGGAATCCCGAATCTATGTTATTCCATGCCACGGAATCACCATTTGAAATATAAAACTAAAAAATTCAAATTTTTTTACGCCCTTTTCTTCTTGGAGGTTTTTTCGACCAGCCAGCGATTGCCGGCTATGGCGGCTTGCTCCGGCCCGATCTTCCTTCTTTTTTTTTCTTGTTATCGTTTTACTTTCTTCTCTGAGATCGGAAATGGTGGCTATGGTGGAAAACATTTCGGTGCTTCCTTTTAAGAGCTATTTAGGTTTCATTTTAAGCTTTAGGGTATGGCGGGCATTAAGACCTAAGCGGTACTGTTGGTTTTCTTCGATAGTTATACTTCTTCATGGTTCGTCCCGCAAAAGGTAAAGGGATCGGGGCTGCTTCACCTTCTATTCTTCCTTCTTTTCTTACTAATCTTTTTATTTTCTTTTACAGATCCGGCAGCATGGCTAGGCTATGGCAGAAAAAAAGGGGTCGCTGGAACTGATCGCCTTTTTATTCCTTTCTTCAGTCCGGTAGTTACCTGCCATCGCCATAGCCCAAATAGCTGTTTTCTCTGACCCTTTCCTAAACCTCGAATCCAGTTCTTGCATGTTTTCTTCTTATCCATCCTTGAAATTGTGACCCGGAATGCTGCTTTTCTGGGTTTTTTGTTGCAGAAGTGGGTGATTAATTAATGCAAGTTTTGGGACGCGTGGATATGGAGAAGCACGGAGGTCCTGGCTATGGCGGTTGTTGAGAAGGATTCTTTCACATTCGACAAGGTTTCGAACCAAAACAAGGTGAAGGATCTGTACATCGACATGGATATAGCATTGCCTTACGCTGGGGAGGATATGAAAAAGAAAAAAAAAGAAAAAGAAAGGGCTTGGAAGCCCGGCATCGCTTTCTTCAAGCTCTCAGATTTTGAGTTTAGCAAAGCTTTTTGGGCTTAATCAAAGCAATGGCAACCGCAGATGAGTTATTTTACAACGCCGATGAGTTATTTTGCAAATGCCGGATCAGAACCGAACAGGTCAGCCACAAAATGACTAAAATTATGGGCGCTCTTTTACTCATTTTCATTCATCCTCTTGATTTGAGAAGCGTAATGTCAAGCCCGCTGATTATTTTTGCAGGTTGCCATTTTTTAAGATGGGTACTAATATTAGTTCGATTATTCTATATTCTATCGTAACAACGGCATGGCATGAAGGTCGTGGAAAATCACGACCTTGAGAATCTGAACACCTATTCCACTATGTTGTGCCCCCATCCTCAAGACGAGAATAAACAAATTTCTCTTATGTTCTATGGGTCGTTGATCCTTGTTTTTGTTTTGCTCTACCATGGCATTGCCAATATTGGCAAGGGTTCAAATCCCCATCTATAAAAATTCAAGGCGGAAAAGGCATAGAATACAATGGACATCACGGGTTCAAATCCCCATCTATAAAAATTCCGGCGTCATGAGAATAACAATGGACAGCACACAAAAAAATGGAGTAGCACAAGTTTATATTTTCTTCCAATGAACCCGCTTGTTAAAAGCAAGCAAATGTAGCAAGCAAATGTAAGTTATACTTTGAGAATCTGCGGCTCATCCGAGATTCGCGGGTGATTCCATCTCGAAGAATCCTTACATTTGTGATTCCACCGGTAATCGCGATGATTGTGATTCCATCCGGCGGAATAGCAATGTTGTGATTTCGTCGGCTGATACGTAGTGGTGATTCCATCTCACTTTAATCGACGACGCCGCGATTCCATCTCCGCTGGAATAGCATGGTTGTGATTTCCGCCCGCATGGAATAGCACGATTGTGATTCCGCCTAATGGAATAAATAATACTGATTTGTGATTCCGCCCGGGTGGAATACATGAGCCGTGATTCCATCTCAAGAATCGTGAAATTGGTGATTCCATCCGCGGAATGGCAAAGTTGTGATTCCGCCTCGCGGAATGGCAAAGTTGTGATTCCGTCAGCCAGAAAAAAGGTTGGTGATTCCATCCAGCATATTTCAAGTAGACGCGATTCCGCCGAAGGTATAAGATGGAGCCCGGCCGCACGGGATAATGGGCAGTACGGATAACGGGCGTGAGGGTAATGGATAATCCGGCGTGAGGGTTAGTGGATTCCGCTGAGAGTATCACCGATGGAATCACCAAAACCGTGGTAAGGATATTTTCACCCCCAAGAAGGAACAAAAATATTTTACCGGTTATTGTGATTCCTTCGCAAAATATTCCTCGCCAGAATCACCGTGAAGAACCCCGCTTCCGTATAAGCCCCCGCTTTTCCTCAGACTGATGGTGGTCGCCATGGGATATATACCTTCGTGGTATCAATGGGTATTCTCCCTTGACTTTAATCTCCCCGAAGTTATTCCACGAGGCGGAATCAATACATAAATGTATTCCTCGGGAAGGTATCACGGAGGGGCGGATTATTGCCGGTCTAATCACAACCATGCTATTCGGCATGGAAATCTCCGGAAGGTCTGATTCCGAGATGGAATCACAACTCCGTGATCCCGGCTGGTGGAATCACAACGCGACTATTCCACTTAGGATGGAATATCGATTAATGCCGATTCACTCTGATGGAATCACAAATGCCCGATTCTTCGAGACGAATCGACGCATTTTAATATATTCGCCGGATAGAATCACAACATCATGGCCATTCCGGGCCGATGGAATCGACTGATGGATCAGACCGGAATCACAATCGCACATTCTTCGAGATGGATTCGCGGCGACTTCATTCACTCGCCGGTATCGGCTAACAACTATTGGATTCCATACGTAATCACGTTTAGTGATTCCTCGTCGAGTTGAGTCAATCCTCGAACGATTCGCCGATGGAATCAACCCTCCGTGATTCCGCCAGATGGAATCAATGGATCCATGATCCCCAGATAGAATCACTCCCGAGGTGACCTCGATATTGAGTGATTCCAGATAATGTGATTGCCCGCAGATCGACAAGTGGATGCATCCGTCCGCTCAAGGAAACGGCTGACGGACGCTTGTGGCGTCGTGAGTTCGTCCGCCCGCTGGACGAGGTGTGCCGATTCCGGACTAATCACCGCGTGGAACTCCTCGATCACAGCCGAAAGGTGGAGTCCTCGGCCGAGCTTGTCATGGACCTGAAGAGAAGATTGAGGAGGCAAGCACTTTCCGGTTCCATCTCTTTGTTGTGGCTAGCTCTAATTACGCTTCATTACGCTTCTTGTGGCAAAAAGCAGAGATTTGGCAAACAAACCTTGTAAGGGCATTTGACCACGGGCTGCCCCGGCGGCTCTAGAGCACCGTGGTCCCCGACTGGATGGAGGAGGCACTCAATTGGTGTGGGTTTCCTATATTCCCACCTCACGAGTCCCGGATTTCACTGGGGAGCAAAAAATGGGGATGCACCCCGCAACTTCTATATAAGAAGCTCTCAAATGAATAAGGGGGCTATCAAAACCAAAGCAAAATTGGGACATATCTTTCTCTAAAAGGTATGCGGTTCTTTAGTTTGTAGATTACACATGGAAATTAAAGCATGGCTGATTCATCCTCCATGGTGGAGCAGGTATTGGTGTAGTTTTGGGCCCCAAGACAATGCAGGGAACACCCATGTTGTGGAAGATCTGACCTCGCCCTCCCGTGGCAAAGGAGGAGGAGGGTTCAAAGGGGGAGAGTGTTAGAAGGGGATGCCAATGTCATTTCACTTTGAGACAACTCTACCTTCTTCCAAGAAACCACTCAAATTACCTACCACAAATGGGATCATGTGAACCAAAGCAAGGTCAAATTTGCCACCAGAAAGCTTTAGCCTGGAGAAAGGGTTGAGGTATAGGGCGTCCGCGGCTCACGGGGATGAAAAGAGAGAATGGATCAAACAAAAGCTATTGCATTACATTGCACCTAGAATGGTGATGAATATCCACCAAGAAAGAGTGAGCTTTGAAGAAGGAACTACTTGGTTTGGAGGGGCTTTCGAGAGATGACATGTTAAAGATGCATGAAATCTACAACATTGAAAAGGAAGTGACCAAATGTTTGGAAGTTGCATGAAGATGAAGCTACAAGCACTCATATGGGTGCAACAACACCTTGACAAAGTATTCCATTATGAGCAAGGTGAGATCTTCCAATTGGGTGTTATGACTCCACCCAAAGAGGAGCCTTGCTGAGATTTGGAAAGGATAGGGCATTGTGTCTCGACCCACCTACAAGATTAACGGGATGAGGTAGGGTTGCACCTCTTTGCATTTCAATGCTCATATAAGACTTTAGCTTCTTTGCCAACATTCTTAAGTTGTGTTGCTACTTTACATTAAAGGTACTACCTCTTCACTATCATTGATTCGATGACTACTTCAATGGGATGCCTTTGGCTTGGATTATCACGAACTCCCGTAAGAAAGATGCAATTGCAAGATGGCTAGAAGCCATGAAAGTGTGGGTTGAACGCCATGACTCAACCCGAAGCCCCTCATGCTTTATCACCGATTCTTGTGATGCCGAAATACATGCAATTAAAAAAGGTAACAATGTTTCCACTATGAGCAATTTTAAGTGGTTCATTTTGCACACTCTTATGAGCATGTGGCATCTCTACACTTCAGTTTACCTAGCGCGGCGCTTTGAACCTTTTGCATCCGCATGTGAGAAGAGACTGGTTGAAGTGGTTAGTCAAGAACGTGAAGAACAAGGAGATAAGGAACCAAATGTTTAAGGAATTGGGTGAGATCATGTATGGAATCAAGTGTCCCCTGTGTAACAAATGAATATGGAGAGGATTACAATGAGGTCATAAAGCGAGAAGCTTTGAGAAAGTTGGAAACCCCGGAAGGAAAGTATCCTCAAGATCCCAGATTGGCCTCCTACATGAGTCGTGAGTGGATCTGCAGAATATATGTGAATGGGTGTTGGCCACAAGAATGTTCCCCATTCAAACCAAGAAACCAATGCCGCAATAGAGGGTTGGCACAAGATACTAAAGATGCGCCGGCATCTCCAAATCCCGCCCTCAAGGGAAGGAGGATGGATGGCTACTACATATGCTTGTCAATGAAGTTGAGGCACATACAACATACTCAAGGTAATTTGCAAAAGATAATTTGTTTTGTATACTTCACGTGTGCACTAACACACCACGCTTGTTTCCATTTACAAGCAACACTGTGGGGATGAAAGAGGCTGGTTTTGTCATAAACACATCACAAGAGAAAATTATAGAATCGCTATTCGAGGGGAAGGATTCGGGATGATGCAAGTCACCTTTGTAGACTCGGCGAGGCGAGGCATATGTCCGGATTTTGATCTCAACCGCCAACCGCATTTTGTGAGTGGGGCACACAGAATTGGGCTTAGTTGTGATTGCCCATGGGGTGCCAAAGGTAACCTTTGCAAACACCAAGTTAAGGTTATTCAACTAATGGACAAGCATTCAGAGCAGGACATCTTGAAGGTTCTAGGTTCCGATTATGGAAATGCAAGTGGTGGCATGGAGCACTTGCCCTTGTACACCGGGGTCCCCCCGGAGATTCACTTGAAGAGATAGTTAGTCTAGAGGATGACATTCTCCTATGAAGAAAGTTGGGTTGACTGTGAGAGGAAGCTAGGGCCTCACCAGAATCGGTGTTGCAAGGGTTATGGGGACGGGCCTCAATGATCCCAGCCTCCTCATAGCCACAGGCGATGATGAGACAACTCGACACCAGCTTTGAGAGGATGGATTTAAGAGGATGGACAAGACACAACTATATCGCCTTTGTCATGAAGGCCGGAGGAAGAGGAGGCATATGGAACGAGCCTTGCAAGGATGAAGCCACTCTTGGAAATAGGGAAGAGGGGGCCAAAGGACAAGAAACCTGAGTTGGAAGGAAGTTGAGATGGAGAGCCTTGCTTAGATGGTTTGTAATATCTTTTAGTTTTGCAACCTAATACTATGGTTTATAATTTGATGAGTTTAGCATATGCACAAAATACTATGTGTACAAAGCAATTATAAAATATAAATACTGCGGTGCAAATACACAATGTATTAATACTCTATGTATAAGAACACTATTTTGTTAAGCTACATCGCCCCGTCTGGAGTACAAAATACTATAAGTATGAATACTCGTGGTACAAGTACACAATGTATTAATACTCTCACGATAAGCATCAGAATTTGTAAACTACCGTATAAATACCATGCATACAAAATACTATAAGTATAAATACTCTGGTACAAATACACAATGTATTAATACTCTATGTATAAGTAAAACTTGTAATTTGTAAGACTACCGTGATAAATACTATGTGTACAAAATACTATAAGTATGAATAATTCGTGGTACAAATACACAATGTATTAATACTCTATGTATAAGTACTGTAATTTGTAAGACTACTCGTATAAATACTATGTGTACAAAGTACTATAAATATAAATACTCTGGTACAAATACACAATGTATTGATACTCTATGTATAAGTACTGTAATTTGTAAGACTACTCGTATAAATACTATGTACAAAATACTATAAGTATGAATACTCTGTGTACAAATACACAATGTATTAATACTCTATGTATAAGAACACTATTTTGTAAAGCTACACGCCCTGTCTAGAGTACAAAATACTATAAGTATGAATACCATTGCACAAGTACACAATGTATTAATACTCACGATAAGAATCGTGAATTTGTAAAACCACCGTGATAAATACCATGCATACAAAAATACTATAAGTATAAATACTAGGTGTACAAATACACAATGTATTAATACTCTATGTATATAATCAGAATTTGTAAGACTACTCGTGATAAATACTATGTGTACAAAGTACTATAAATATAAATACTCGGTACAAATACACAATGTATTAATACTCTATGTATAAGTACCAATTTTGTAAGACTACCAGATAAATACTATGTGTACAAAATACTATAAAATATAAATACAATGTGTACAAATACACAATGTATTAATACATTTTGTAAAACCACCGGGTCGAAATAAACCCTAAAGTCCGCCCGGTGGAATCACCAATTTGTGATTCCACCCGGGATGGAAACGCCCGCCATCATTGCATGCCGCAGTGCAATGATGCTACTTCAAGTCGGAATGTCAAGTCGGTTATCCGCCATTATGCAGATCGGCTAACCGACGCATTTAATGTGTGGTGATTCCATCGAACGTAATCACGTGGTGATTCCACCCCACGTAATCAAGCTTGGGCATGGGACCGACCGCCCCTCTTAGTATTCACTCATAATTCTCGGAAGACGCCCTGGGTGAGGCCGATCTTCGCCTGCTCAAGTTATGGCCGATCAGCCCCAAGAGCCATACCGGCCGGGTCCTAGTGGTGGACCTGGGGTTTTCTGGAGGCCCCTCAAAGATTGCGTGCTCGAGAATCCGCAGGAGAGCCCTCCGGTCGTAGCATTGGTAGACGCGTCCGCCCATTCCTATCGCCATACCCTTCCGGACAGGGGTTGTGAATGCATCGGGATTGTGTGAAGGTTTCCAACGTTTCACACATCCCCGGCACGAGGCGGCTTAATGAAGAGTGGGCAAAGAATCTGTTTGCCCTACGTTACTTTAATCTCCAAGGAAGAATCCGGGTTCAAAGCCGCTGAAGGTGGAGTGCAAGGATGAGCCGATGATCGGTGAGTTTGCTTTCCGGTTCCCCTTGCAAGGAGACAAGTTTTTGGGAGGGTTGGTGGTCTACCAACAAGGTGTGAGTTCATACACCGCTTTATTCATTTGATGTTCGTATTGTCGCCGCAACTAATGTTCTTTATTGTTTGCATGAACCACGCTTGAAAAAACGAGCAGCCCGCCCGGTTATAGTGCATAGCTCGCGACTATCAATGATGGAGGACCGTCCTTTTTTTTTTGGTTTCGCTCGGGGACAGTTACGTTGATTTTGATTTCTGGTAGCTACCTTGCTACACGCCTTCTTGTGAAAATACAGATTTAAGTTAATTGTTGTGCAATCTCTTCAGTTGGCTTCAAATACTATGCATATTGTGAATGTACATATGGTAATTTTTGATGAGTTTTGCACAATATGAGTTCCTGACATGATATGTTTTGCATAGATACTCAATGTACAGAATCTAAGGTTGAAGATGAATACTCGACGTATAAATACTCTGCAAAATACTATACGTATACATACTATTAGTACAAACACACACAATCTGCAAATCACTATAGGTTTGAATACTATCTGTATAAAATACTAAAAGTATAAATACCATTTGTAGAAAATACCGTATGTATAAATACTGTGTATAAATACCATGTGTAGAAAAAATTTGTAAGCATAAATACTGCGGTACAAATACCATGTGTAGAAATACTCGTGTATAGCTGATTGTATAAATCGCAAATTACTATAGTCTTGAATACTATCCAGATAAAATACTAAACGATATAAATACCATGTGTAGAAAATAACACCGTGAGTATAAGTACTACGGTATAAATAACATGTGTATAAAATAGTGATATAAATACACCGCGGTATAAATACCATGTATAGAAATACTCTGGTATAAATCACAGAAAGGAGTATACATTTGAATACTATCTATATAAAATACTAAACGATAAATACCATGTGAGCCTTAAATACCACAAGTATAAATAATACGTTTATAAAAAACTTCAATATATTAATACTCATGAAGTACTCGAAGCTCTATGTACAATACTTGAAGTATAAATACTCCCCATGTATATCACGCTTTTATCGCCTATGGAATCCGCGATTAATCTGCGTATGGAATCACAAGAAGAAGCCATAATCGAGAAGCGTCGCGACCAAAAAAAAAAAGATGTTTAACAGGGCGAGTGGTTTAGCGGCAGGTTCAACCAAAAAAAAAAAAGAAACACCGTGGTTTAACAGTGTTGAATATCGAGACATGTATAGATGCTCAAAAGGAAACGCCAAGAAGACGGCGGTGTCCACTTCATAAGATTACCGGCAGACTAGCCGGTGGAGGTGTGGGAACGCTTCCTGCGCATCAAACATGCAATTAGTTACATCCGGCCAAAAAGAAAAATCGTGAAGCAAGAGGCGCAGATGGTGACCTTGACGCCAGTCCATTTTAGTTCGGCGGTGGAAGGGTCTTTGCAGCAGCAACCGGGAAACACGGTCGTCATCTTCCGGTTCATCCCGAACTCAAACGCGTCCTTGGAACATCCCAAGATGCGAGACGCTTACTTCGTTGAATGCGAGATGCAAACAAATTCTTGGCCCAATCACCGTCACATTCTTCGTGACCGGAATTTCGGAACCCTAGAAACTTTGCTTCGAATTTTCGAGCCATTGGATTTCCTCAAAGGCACCCTCCTCGCGATCGCCAGCCCTCTTGCCTGGTGATATGGCGTAGGCCGGCGGGACCTCCCCGGCTTGGCGGCGGCAAACTTGAAAGGCGATCTGCATCCGGGGCTCTCGAGCACTGCTTGGGAAATTTTATCAAGTAACTAAGATCAATCTTGAGAAACCCGTCCTCTATAACAATTGGTGGATCACGCCATTCTACAGCCCGGCAAGCGTTAGTTGGCGGTGAGAAGCGGAAAAGAAATTCCTTACCCGAACCCAGAAAGAAGGAGAACTTCCCTAGAACAACGAAACCACAGGAACTCTCGCAAGGATATGGCGCTAACAATCGGATCAGCGAGTCGAGCTAAGCACCAAAACCAAAACATATGATTGAATTAGGCGCGTAAGCTTGTCCGAGGGGCTCGAAATTCCCGAGCGGAATCAATAGGCTAAATTAGATTTGCCTAGGGATCTAGGGGCCAATGTGGCACCCGGACGTTCGCCGACGCCACTTGATTGGCACGAATCCATGCAGGTGAAGTACTAAATTGGCCGCTGTAGGGGCTAACGTGGCACCTCGGCATTCGTGAACGCCGCGTCGCCCGGTCCCGCACAAATCCTAGTAGTGAGGGCAATAGATGGCGGCGGCTTGGCATTTATTAATGACGCCGCTCCCACCGACTCGAGCAATGATGATTCGTCATGAAACCACAGCCCTTGTGATTCCACGAGAAAGAATAGCTACATGTGATTCCACGGGTATGGAATAACATAATGAAGTGATTCCACGAGAGTTGAATCACGACAGCAGATTCTACCTGGAATGGACGCACCATGTAACCACAGCCTTTTTGTGATTCCACGGGAAAGAATAGCTAAAATGTGATTCCACCGGTATGGAATAACACACGAAAGTGATTCCACGGAATTGAATCACGCGACGGTGTGATTCTACGGAATGGGCGCATTCATGGAGGTGATTCCACGGTTTGGAATCACGTGGTGTGATTCCGCATAGAGGAATCGAGCATGCAACTCAAATTCAAATTCAAAAAGTTCCAGCCCAAAATCTTTCAAATTGATTCAAAAAACTTCATCGCCGGATCATATACAAATTGGTGTGGAATTAAAACCCGTAAAGCTGGAAATTTTCGATTCTACGTACAATAGCAAGGTTGAAATCATGGGCCATTTTTCCTCAGACGGGTAACCAAGCCACCCTCCTCGGTCCAATCTCCACGGGGTAGATGAAATGTGCTTTTCTTTCTTTGCCGGAGTCAAAAATAACGTAGCATGGCAAAGCAAATGTCCACCTTGTCATGTCGATTTCCCTCACTTAAACCATTTGGATGTGTCAATGACACATAGCCGGGAAGTTTAGAATGAAACATCACTAAATTAAGTAAAAATTGCATACATAACACTCACAGAATGATCTTCGGTTGCAAATGTCGGCCAAGAACCTCTTCACAAAACAAATTGTGTATATCCCACAATCACAGGTGTTCTCTCTGGGGGCACATTCAAGGGGACACGGGGGCATTGTGAAGGCTTGTGGATTCAAAATTCCATCTCTTCATAATGTCCGCTGTAGGAACCCGGAAAAACATAGCAATCGGGGAAGGCAAAATTCGATCTCATCGTAAAATTGATCTTACATGGTCGAAAAGATCTTAAGTTGAGTGCATGGGCCATTGAATCCGGTGATGCACCACCATTGTGGCGGGGTTTGAAGCCTCCGGCTTGCCTCTTCGTTGGATACCAATATAAACGGGCTCCAGGTGGTTGCCGCAAGTTTATGAAATCAATGGCCTACCTGTTAACTTCGAAATCGAATTGTATACCTGCTCATAACGGGAAGTAGTAGAAACCGACATTTTGCATCCGCCAATTACGCCTTGCTAAAAGGTTTGGGTGGGATTAGATTATCTGAAAATTTCATAGGCACTTTGGTGACCCTCAAAGAGTTTTGCAAGAAGAGTAGGGATGGATGAAAACATCTTGGCACCTCTTATTCGGGGATGGCATGAATTAAGGCTCGTGAAGGGCATTCTGATGAAGTGAATGATATTGTCAAACCAAACGAAAAATCAGCTTTGAACTTACAGAAGATAGGCACCAACGCATTCCTCGTTGATTCTGCAGTCCACATCGTCTTCTACACCGGGCACTGTCATGAAAACCTGGGCAAAATTGGCATAGATCCGAAATTAGGATGTGCCCGATTTTTTTCCCTACTGAATTGTTGTCGGCTTGCATTGTTAGTGGATACTTGAATGTAAAATTACGGGTCCAATTCCGGAAACAAGGCTCATTTGGTAAGCAAAAACAGAATCAAAAAATGTGGCCTCCAGTCTATGCATCATGGGAATCTCAATAATTGTCCCCTCCTCTTCCGACGAAGTAGAGGGGTCGGGAAGACCTGCTGTTTGAATAGCATCGCGCAGACCCTGAATGTAGCTGGACGTCTCAAAAACAATGTGATTAGGAGCTATGCAATCTTACGTTTTATTTGCACCCCTCTTTCTAGGTGTTTTGGGCTTCTTGGCAAGGGAGAGCTTGCATGTTCTTTTGGGAGGGATGAAATTCCCCTACGCTTGTGCAGACTTCCATCGCGAAATCATCTCGGTCGATTTGTTCGCTCTCTAGCCAAAGACATTACGGCCCTCAACTCTTCAGGTAACATTGAACCTTCTAGCAATGTTATTTCTTATTACTGCCCTCTTACGTTCCTCAAACTCTCCTCCACCATCCTTATCTCCACTGGCGCATGACCCATGACCTTGTTTTGCGGTTTGAGAATCCCATGCTCTATTTGCTCCTACGCCATGGCTTGACCCTAACGCCTGCCCTTGCCAAAATCCGTCTCAGATTGTGTTGCCACGAGGGTAATCCTCATCTACACTCCATTGCGGCTTCACCAATTCAAAATCCCTCTTCTTCTTAAGCTAACTTCGGGGGCATTGGGTTTCCTTCCCAATTCTTCTGGCGGCTTGTAATCCCGCCCATGTTGTGCTTGGCTAATCATGGATTTCCAAATCCCACTTCTTGGAGTAACCGATCACGGTTGTCGAATTGGCGATTGCCATGACCATCACCCATCGAATTTTCCGGTTAGGAATATCGCCATGTTTAGGGATTCTCTGGGGGGCGTTTTCTATGGCATCATTTGCATAAATCCGCCGCGCCTCTATCGGCTTACGCTTCATTGCAATCAACATCCTCTTGAGGCACCGAATGAGACCACCGGGGCATCTGCAACCCCCAAATATTTGGGAAAAAGCGAGAAGCTTGAGCAATGAGCTTAGCACGAGCGAATCGAAAAAATCCGGTTCGCGGCTCCAAACTGCGCTGTACTGTCCCCAAAACCATGAACCAAAAGCCTTCTGGGAGGAGTCCACCTCCAATCAATAGGCTCTTCTTGCAAGGGATTGTTCACAGGGGAACAAAGGCGAATTTGCGCCAGTTCAACACGGAAAGCCTCGCCGAGGTTTCAAGACTTTCGCCATCACGGGAAAGCAGATTGAGCGACAAAACACAAGAATCGCGCTAGAAGGAACGGGCGCCGAAGAACGGAGCTATGAATCCGGAAGCCGGAGAAATCGTATGTTGGACGCCAGCGAAAAGCGGGCCCACGGAACGGTAAAAGAAAATGAATGGTTTGAAAAGATAGAAAGGGAAATTGATTGCAGGATTCCTTGGATGGGTATGAAAAATGCAAGGGCTTGGCGTGGAGGACGATGATACGCGGAGCCGGCTTCAATCATGACATTGTCGTACGGGTAACGGTCATAATTATGAGTCGCGAATTCAAAGTATCCTGAGGACATAATTAAAATAGCCAAAATATCACGACAAATCGAAAGGTTAGGATGTCCCACGACAAATTGACGTCGGGGATCGTCACCCATTTGCAAATTCCGGCCGAATGGAAAATCGAAAATCGTGATTCCGTCGGAATCTTCGTGTCGTGGATTCCGCGGAGTTGAATATCATACGTAATGTGATTCCATCTTGCGTAATCGGCGTTGGCGTGATTCCTGCATTGGAATCGAGAATTTGGTGATTCCGCCGTGCGGTATCCCATTTTTGTGAATTACTGTCGAATGGAAAATAAAAAGCGTGATTCCGTCCCGGAATCTTCATGTCGTGATTCCACGGAGTTGAATATCAGAACTGTGATTCCATCTAGCAGAATCTCGTTCACGTGATTCCTTCTGTTGGAATCAGAATTTGGTGATTCCGCGTTGCAGTATCCTACGGTTGTGATTCTGTCGAATGGGGAATCAAAAAACTGTGATTCCATCCCCAGGAATCTCTATGTGGTGATTCCATCTAGCAGAATCGCGTCAGGGTGATTCCTTCCAGTGGAATCAGGGTTTAGTGATTCCGCGGCGTGGTATCCTAAGGTCGTGATTCCTTCTAGTGGAATACAAGAGTTGTGATTCTATCACGGTTTCTACCGGTGGTGATTCCATGGGAAGGTTTCAAACCAAGGGACGGATAGACGGTACCCGAATCGACGTGGGATGCCGGTCGCACGTTGCGTTGTCGATTAATGCGTTTCTGGTCGCCGTGAAGCGGACCTCGTTTCCAAAGGGTCGGTGATTCTGTGAGAAGGAATATCTTATGAAGGAATCACAATCTTAGGGGTAAAAATATCTCGGCCCCCAAGAATGGTAGAAATGTTGAGGGTTGAAAGTCAAAAGTCAAAGCCTAGGCCAGTAGTGTTGGCAAGCGAGCAATCAGGCCATAGTTATAAAAATGGCCGTATTTTTTCATATAATACGGAAAATACGGATTCAGAAAAAAACCCGTATAAATATGGACAACGATGTGCTGAAAAAAATGATGCCAAATACGCCGATTTTTTTGAAATACGCTGTATATGCCATTTTTTAAAACTATTTTTGGCTTAAAACACCTGACCATCAAATAGAACACCGTGTTCGGTTCATTCATCTCATCCCCTGCTAATAACACAGAAGGAACCATGGAGCGATTGCGGCATCCGATTGCAGTGCGGCGATATTTTAGAGCAAGCTGAACTTCTCTGAGCATTCACGACCGGAGCCCTGCTGAGAGGTCAGATTTGAGCCCTAAAACCAAATACCCTGAGCGTATCAGCAGATTCAGATTCAGAATAAAAGAGGTTGGATTTGAAAATCAGTCATTGTAAGTGTCAGTTCTTTTACAGTTTCATTGGATTCTTACAGTCACAATGTTTAGCCCATTTTAAGTTTTTTTTTTCCATTGAAACAATTTTCTGTGGTTTTCCCTTTTGCGCCTTCCATATGCCTGCTTCAACTTTGCTCCCAACAATGATCTAACTTTCAGCTGCTTTTGTGTGTTGTCTAGAAGGATATCGTCTGGCATAACAGCTGCTTGCTTAAGGCTCTCTACAGATTGTTCCCGGTTAAAGTCTTGAAGTGTTCTATCCTCAGCTAATTTCCCATCTAATTCCACCCCAATATTTCCGTTGGTGCTATTGGCACCTGCATGGAAGTCAAAATCATTGTTTACAATTTGCTGGGGTGAACCCTTACGAGTTTGGCTATCATCATGACCTGCAGAATTGGAGCAACATTGCTCCCATCGTTTATCTTCCTCCTCATTATCTCCCGTTGAGCATAAGTTCTGTGTTTTGGCATTGTCACCTGAAATAGTTCTTGCCATACGGATCCATCCATTACATGTGCTTTCTACTATGAATGTGCATCTATACTGTTACTACCATCATGTTGTTTTACTTATTTTGAACCAAAATTCCTCGTTTGAAGTTTCTTCATTTTGAAGTTGCTTGTGGAATAAGACCACCTCTCGCAGCTAGATTGTGGCGGAAAATAATTCTGCTTTGCCTGTTTAGCCCATTCTAAGTTTTTTTTTCCTAAGTTTTATGTCCTTACTTATGTAGCAGAGCTGCAATAGCAGAGCTGATGTAAAACTCTTAAACTAACTAAGAAATCGGAACTATGACATGATGTCCTTGCAATTTTTCAAAGTTCTTCTTCTGAAAGAAGCCGTTATGACTTCCCTTGATATCATTAAAGTTCCATATGTTCTGCTGTACCAGTGAAGTAAAGACGGCAGCTCATGGTAGGCAATCCTGGCTGAATATGCTGCCATTGCATGACGATCACACATTAAATCTGGAAATTTTTGTAATTACTTCCTGTATTTCGCTGGCAGACTTGCTTCTCCATAGATACACATAGGGGACTTCACCTAGTAAAGCATCACGACTAATTGAAAAATGGCAGCTTCAGCATATTCAAGAATACCTCTCTCAGGCTTAGAAGTCCATATTCGCTTGCCCTTTTGCAGAAAATTGTGCCAGCCAAGCTGCACACATGGTAATCTTGCAGCTGACTGGAACCTATATATGAAATGCAATGCTCAAGCAAGCCAATATAGTAGACCACATGCTATCACTCTTATGTCCTATGATATTTTCATATTACTTAAATTTGTGTTTTATTTGAACATTACTATATGTTTTAAAGCCTAATCTATAATATATTTGGAATCTTGCGTACAAAATATGTTGTTCATTCTTAAACCTGCGAGTTACGTTCGTTTTGAGTACTTTGCCATTATTTTCCGTATCGTATTTCATTATTCCGTATTTTTTTTTTTTTGCATGCCGTATCGTATTCCGTATCCGTATTTGGTAACTATGAATCAGGCACACAGCAGGAATAATAATCAATTTCAATATAGACTTGCCAGGTATCAATATCAAAATGGGAGCAGAGGTCATGAACATTGGGAAGTATGACCTAATCCATAAGCATTGAATATCTTGACCCAGCTAGCGCCATAATTGATTGCGGGAAATGGAAGGTGACATTAACAGCACCCAATGGCAAGGCAATAGAAATAACATGTAAGGAAGTCACCTCAATCATGTAATGCATGTCTAGTAAGAAATTACTTAAGAGCATAAAGAGCAAGCAAATGGCCTACATTTTTAGTGGCCTACATTTTCAAGCTCGAAATTAAAGAACCAGACACAGAGGAGGAAAAGGAGGACAAAACATTGAGCAGGTTGTCTAAGCAGGTCAGAACAAGCTATGGCCACTATGAATTCACAATGATGCCATTTGGACTGTCCAACACCCCAGCAACCTTCATGAGGCTCATGAACAACATCGTTTGAGTCTCTGGATGCATTTGTTATCGTTTTCTTTGATGATATCTTAGTATACAACAAGTCCCTAGAGGAGCACGTGCAACAATTAAGAAAGGTATTTGAGAAGCTGAGGAATCATTAACTCTACGTGAAGTCGTCCAAATGCCACTTTGCTACTGCAAATTTCTTGTCGCACTTGGTTACTAACACCTGTGGACTTTCATAGGGCCTCATCCCCTGGACATAAGGGCGATCCCCTCTCTTGGGATCTCCCTTATGCCTGGATGAGCATTGGCATCTTGTTGATGTTCAATTCGGGCTCAATGACATGACCTATCTTTAATGCCTTATAGTATGCAGGCTTCGGGATGACATGCACTTTTGCAATTACAGATATTTCACATTTGCTTAGAATTTAAACTGGTTGGATCCTTTGCTATTTGCTTGAAAGTAAAACCAACTAGATTTTTCTCTCATGATTGCAACCATAGTATTGCAAATGATTTTTACAAACATGTTGTATGCATGTATGATGGCTTTTGTAATTTGTTTTTCTTATACCTCCTGAGAATTTGCCCCATTCTGCTAATAACAGGCTGTTTGCTATAGTTAGGCCCATGCTTTCTCCAACACAATGCTCCGGCAGCCATAGCATCGCAAGTGATTACAACGTTGTATGCATGCTATGATAGCTTTTGCAATTTTGTTTTTCTTTCGTTCTTGAGAATTTGCCCCATTCTTCTTATAAGATGTTATTTGCTACCACTAGGCCCATGCTTTTTCAATGCTGCAAACATGAATAGATCAAAAGCTCCTCTCCATTCTTATGGAACTTTGCATAGCCCTTCTAATAAACATTTGATATATATTTCAAGCAAAGCACATACCTTGTAAATGTCTTTCGACTTGACAATAGCAAATACATTTGTATGACCAAGATTCATAGGTGGCCTTTCTTCTGGCATTGTTGCCTCAGTATGCATTACCCTTACAGCCTTCAAAGGGTACCTGACACATACAATTGCCTCATGAGTTTTACATTACAAATAGGCTACTTGCATATCATTTGAAATAAGAAACTAATCTAATTTATTCCTATAACGTTGGCATAAACCAGCATGATGCCATTAGAGAAAGAAGCCTGATACCTGTTTTTGTATATATACGTATACCATACATATAAAACTAGGATAAGAATTACATAATAAATGGCTAGCAGATTAGGATATAGCCATAGCCACAGTAAGCAGAACCTTTATACAATGTGATTTATGGAAAAAAGCACAGGGGAAAACCATCATTCATTTAAATTGGGTTTATGTTTGCTTCAAAAGAATGCCACTTTTGCATATGCCTTTTTCAATTTAGTGTTGTGGTGTATGAGATATTGTTATACAAAAGGAAAGGTTTTACCTTTAAGTTTTAGGTGTTTTACCTTTTTCTTTGATTTTTGGGGGGAAAGTGTTGTTTAATTAGCATTATCAATATTCACAGAGCACTTTTTATATTTATGTATTATACATGACAAGATGGACCAACAAAAGACTTGTCTTCCACAATTCAAGTACATACCAAAGTCATGTGGAAGATCATACCCTTTGCAAATCTCAATGACCTAGGCAATCTTGCATGGGCAGTCTCAAACCTACTATGGGCATTTTAGTTTGGAGTTGTGGAGTGATGGTCCAGATTTTCATACTGGGAGTACCATGAGGTGTTTGAGAAACTATGAAAATGGATATAATGGTCACCTCCAGGACCCTAACAGCTAGCCAGGCACTACATAGTGCATTGTTAGATGAAAATCCTAACAATATTGAAAACTTTAGCAAGGCAAGGTTTAAGAAGCATGGGTCTAGTGAACATGTTGGAGCTTCAACTTCACGTGCTAGAGCTCAAGATCTACCTAGAAGGTTCCTCTTGCAACTTGATAATTGTGCTTGCCAAAATAAGAATAGGTGGATGTTTTCTTTCCTATCCTACTTAACAGCTATGGGGATATTTGAAAGAGTTAATTTGGGATTTTTGATGCCCGGGCATACCTATGAGGATTTGCATGCGTTATTTGGCAAATATAGTTGTATACTGAAGCAGCAGACAATGATCAACTTTTCTAGGCTAATGGAAATCTTGCATGAATGCACTACGCCAAACCCTATAGGTTCTCTCGTAGAAGAAGTGCCTGATTGGAAGAGCTTTGTGGATAGTTATGCATTGGATCTTGAAGGTCATTCTCGGCATATGCAGTTCATTTTTTGGGTGCGAAATGGGACTCCAATCTTTCAATGGAAGATGAGACCTTCAGAGGATGATTAGAGAGGCGGGAAGGAAATATGGCGTAGAGATGAGAATGACAAGTCTATGATATCTCTAGGTCAACCTAAAGCTCTAAAACCTACTATAGAAGTGAAGCAATTGGGATTACCTAAGGAAGGAATCAAGGACTATATAAAGCATTAGCAAACCAACCCCGATGACACCAACCGTGCTTTGGTAGCTTACTGGAAAAAGGTGATTAACCTGTTAGGGGAGGTAGATACATCCTCAGATGAATTGAAAGAAGGGTAGTTGCCTAAAACTAGGTGGAAGACCTTAGCAGGTGCTGAGGATGTTGATGACACTGTTAGTAGCATTCGTAAGCATTATGTTCCTCCTCCTTCTGACAAACACTATGTTGGTCCTAAGAACAATAGGCCAAAGTTTCTAGGCATGGAAGGTTATAAACCTTCCACTGACTTGGAGTGCCACCAATTTGTGGTAGTTAAGCCCAGGGTATTTTTTAGTAGCCCCGGCGGGCCAGTTGGCCACACATTCATAGTTTTTCAGAAATGGTTGGCTACGCCAGAGTAGGATACGTTCATGCCCTGACCGAAGGGTAGTGGCCAGTTCAAAACATGAATTTGTGCATTTTACTCGTTTAGTAGCCAATTCGATATTTACTAAATTCGGCTAGGCGCAGGGTGTGGCCAATTCGATTTTTTGTACGTGGGAAAAAACTTATCGAGGTAGCAAATTAGAACCTAAGGTAAATTTTAATGGGTAAGGAGGTGGCCATATTACATATCGACCACATGTCCATCTAAGAATCGCCACTTATAGTCCTCTAGGATTAGGGTTTCATATATATTTTTTAATTTGACCGAGTTAGCATCAGAAACTGCCCTTTTATACATGTTTAGTTTATTCTACCTGTCAAGCTTGTGTTTTTCCTGTTCTTCTCGTATGCATTTGTTTCGTTGTTCATGTTAATATAAATATAAATGGGATGTTAGTCTCTGAATATGAATGGGATGATAATTTTAATATTATATTTTATTATCATTTGCAGAGCACTCCCGATTTGTATTCACGATTTGGTTGAGATGGAGATCCATTCCCATCTACAATCTAAGCTTTAGCTTCATCAATTCGGTTAGTTTTACCCTATTAGGTTATTGCAAAATTATTCAGATGTGCAAAAATAGTTGTTGATGCCAATCATCAAATTTATCGACATGGAGAACTTCACAAAATAGAATAAATGAGTTCTTGGGACTGCGGCATCAAGGGAAAGCGGCATCACTATATCATCGTCTCGTCCACTTTCATAGGGCAAATTGAGGGGTCTTGATGAAGGCTATGAATTTGCAGATGATAAGGACTATGATCCAAAGCAATTTGAATGTATTATTTGAGGAAGATGCCTAAGTGGTTGTGGCCAACGTCGTGTTTTCACTACCAAAGCATGTTCCTATCTTAACCAACATGAATTTGCTCGTAGCCAATTTGTTAATGTAGCAAAATAAAAATATCATAGTTGCGCCAGTTCAGTTACGCCAAGTTAGCAAGAAGGTGCAAAATATCGCCAGACCAAACAACGCCAAGTTATTTATTCTACATGGCCAGTAGCCAGTTGTTTCTGGCCCTATAAAAATATAGGGCGCTTAAAAAATACCCTGAGCCAGCAGATTTAGACACCTGTCCAGTGTGGTTGGGGTATACCATCTCAGATATTTAGAAGGTAATATTAACTTCAACCATATGCTGGTAGAATGGTGATGACTATTTTGTAGATAATATGATATTACGTTTTCATACTTTTGAGGTGGCTTGTGTGAATTTGAATATGCTACTAAAAATATACAATATAAAACTTGTCCTAAAATTAAGTCATAATCCCAATTTAATTGAATAAAGCATAGTTTCATTAAATCTGGAAATTTGGTGATTCCAATTTTACTCGAAAATATTTTTTTCTTAAATTTCTGTTATATTTCAAGCCTAAAATTGCGCCATTTGGGGAAAAAACAACGGAAAATAACCTAAAAAGGAATGCAAATGGCGCCACCAACCAATTACTTTACCAAGAATGTGGTACCATTGGATGCAAAACAAACAAAATAATTATAAATAGCATTTCAATACCCCAACCTTATTAAGTTTAGAAGTGAAAACTCGTTCTATTTAAGTTAACTGTGGAAGTAAATTCAAACAAAATAGTGCCATTTGATTATTATCCGGAACCAAATATACAAAGAATCTTAAGATTTTATAAATATTTGTCACAAGATTTAGGGCTAAAATGGTCAAATAGTTATCTATCTAGCTATCTTACGTCGATTATTTTATTTTTACAGCATGGTGCAAGACCTAGTGGCTAGTGTTGCCAAAAAATACGTTCTAGAAAACTAGACCTTGTAAAATACTTGAAAACCTTCTCGTTTCCCTAACCCTAAAAATCTTCTTGACTTTCGGCTTTCTTTACCCTTATCGTCGCAGCTGACTCATCCCTAAGAAATCCAAGCTCCAAGATGGCCTAAAATCCAAGATCTCATTTGGCTCTACGGCCCCGGGTAATCCAAGCTCAAGTAATGGAGCTTGGTAAACCTGGAGGTCCGCCAAAAAATCCAAGGTGACCGCTGCCTTCGGAGGGTGAATGATCCGAGCTTTGCAACCTCTCTTAGCAATGTCTACACTGCTCCAAGTCTGCAAGAGCCATGGTACTCAGGTAATACCTGAGACTTCTGTAAAACTCTATGAAATCATGGATCGGTCTAAACTATTTATTTTCTTTCTGGAAAGTGCTAGGAAATCATGATTCCATGGCAAGGATGGGCCTTGTTGGGCAACATTTGAGTACACCATAGCCATGCTTGCAGACTTTCCTAACTCTCTAATCGAATGCAGATGATATATTTTCGGAGATTCAGCATAAAATCAGGTACAGATTAAGCCGTTCTCGATGATCTTTATCGGAAGCACAGAAACAAGGAATAAGTCAAAAGATCTAACCGCCATAGCTCCATGGCTTGGACTTGGTAAGTAAAATGTAGTTTGGGGTTTTGCACATGCATTCTGTTAGGCTATGGTAAACGAGTTAACGTATTTTAGTCTTGGCATTTTTGTTCTTGCAGTAGCTATGGAGATCCATTGGCTGAGGCATTAAATAACTGCTACCAGCTGTGTCTTGATGCATCAAAGCATATGAAAGGCTTCTGAAAGCTACTGACATCATCTTGCCCTAAATCCAAACTGAAAACCAAGAGATATGTTGACGTGTTTGCAGCATGTAATCCAAGAGTTGCAGATGTGAATATAATCAATGGTCTCTCTTCTGCACTGTAAACACTTATCAACCAAGAATTCTTATTTCTGCTTCTAAAATATTTGCTTGCTTGTAGATCCTCGATGATGGTGCTGGAGCTGGTCAAAGAGCAATGGGTCCTAGTAGAGCCCATATTCGGGTAAGAATTCTAGAGTTATAGGTGAATGTGCATAAGAATGTCGCCGTAGAAGTCTCAAACAAAACTGCTTTGTGAGTTAAATAGCGCAGTGGCGCCATTTAACAAATGGCGCAGTGGCGCCATTTTAATCAAATGGGGCATTAATGGCCATTTTTGTCTTGTTTTACGTTCAAATCGCCAGTGGCATTTTGTTCAAACGGACACATAATGGCCATAATCTCCTTTAACTTCTCAAGCGAAGCTTTATTCTATTAATTAAATGGCCTTCATTTAAAAAATGGCTTGGCCATTTCAATTAAATGGGCATTAATCTCCACTTTTGTCTTGCTTTGCCTTCAAATAGCGCAGTGGCGCCATTTGGCCAAATGGCAATGGCACTTTTGGTGTCAATTTCGCAATTAAGTGGCGTAAACAGGGACAAAATGCCAGCTTAATCAGTCACACCACCAGAAATGGCTTGAATAACCTAAATAACCTACTTAACGTTATGAAATGTTGTTGTGGCTACATTTGCATTGGTACTAGACTTAATCCATCATACCACCTCAGAACATGGTATAATGAATACAATTCAATATACAAATCATAAAAGACCAACTAAACCATGTTAACCTACTCAATTCTATGAAACGTGAAGGGACTTCTACCTAAAAAAGAACAAAATTCATATTCTAAAGCAACTAAATCACATACTATATGCATTGTAACAAAAAAATCAAAATAGTAAATACATACCACAAGTGTTTGCAATCCAGTTGTTTATCTTGCTTCTATTTATAAGGCTAAACATGTAGAATGCTACTCCAATTGTATAAGCTGCTACTCCATCATCAAATGGCACTTGGTACAACATAATCCAATTGTACTAGGGAGGGAGGAAGGAGGGAGACTGAGAGAGAGGGAGGTAAACCTAGAGGAGAGGGAGGGAAGGAGGGAGAGGGAGAGGCTGAAAACCTAGAGGGGAGGGAGGGAAGGAGGGAGGGAGGTAAACCTAGAGGGAACAAGAAGATGGATGGAAATCGCTCTAGGAGGGAAAGGAAAAAGAGGGAGGCTTTGGGGAGGCTATCACGAGGGAAGGGAGGATAAATTGCGATGGGCGACAAACAAAGAGATATGGCAATGGAGGAGGAGAAAGGTTAGGTCAGGGAAGAGGCTATAGTCATTTGCAGGATGAAGCACTGAAAGGAAGTTCTTGGAAAAATAAAGAACAGTGAACAGCAAAATTCATGGACAAATGCAGGGGAAGTGGATGAGGAGAGGCAAATGGTGGAATGGAAATGGTAAAAATATTTTGAAGCAAATAGGGATTGGAGGGAATATTTTTATTTAAACTTTTTCAATTCCCCCAAGTTCGTCCGTCATTTAAAAATTTGAAATTCAAATTTTGAAATTCCCCCAAATCCCGGCAGATCAATCTAAAATTTGAATTCAAATTTTGAATTACCTCTAATATCCCTACTTCGAAATTAAAAAGGAGGTTATTTTGTTTCCATCTTAGCGCTTCCTCTGCGACACACCATGCAAATGCAATTTGTTTAACGTGGATGCACGTCATAGCGCCTACATAGGTACTATTCTTCCTCTAGTTTACACATTCTATATGGAGCTAATCTTAAATGCTTGATCTTGCACAATTTTTTTTTCTTTGTTGATTGTCAAGGTATTAGCCCGTGGCATGGACAAATCGGCTTTGCATCTTCTCTACATTCCAATGTTACTGCCGTAAATTTGTGGATAAATCAACTCCAAACCTCTTCTCTACATTGTTCTTTCCGAGGTTGGTGCTATAAATTTTGATAGGTATTGATGTGTAAGTTTTAAGTGGATAGATGCATATAAAAAAGTAATAGAATGCCAGAAATTTTAACGTAATTTTATAGTTTACAATGAGTTGATGTCAGATTGAATGTAATGAATAGATAAAAAACCTACCCCATTTGAGTCAAAATGTAAAACCTAAAATGGAGATGCCATATGGTCCTGTCGGGCTCTATTTAATCTAATATAAAGCACTGTTTCATTATATATGGACTTTCCCTAAGTCCATACGCCTCCGAAATTGACGCAAATTTCTGGAATACTATGGTTTTTTTTAATAAAGTGATGCATTTTTTCGGGAAACGTGCAGGTAGGTGAGATGGCAGGTGCTATTTCTATTAAGCCAAGAAACACACAACAAACTCGAGGTCGCGCAAAAGCGCCTTCTGTATAAGAGGTGTTGCTAGTCAAGCTTTGTTTTGCAAATCTGTGCAGCATAGATTCATAACAAAGCAGTGAGAATGGTTGAAACGAGGCGCCGGTATGGACTAACAATGACTGAAATGCAGTCCCATATTAGTGAGCCAATCTTAGCACAAATGAATGAGTTCGCGTGTTGAGGTGCAGGGAATGAGATAAACCGGGGAATGGGAAAGGAAGATGGGCAGGTCATGAAGCTCCTCGTGTGGGGAAGAGTTGTTAAAAGGAAAGCAATGATCAACTCGGTAGGATGGGTGGAAGCTTGATATCATTGAAACGACATGTTCTGAGGGGCCTGAAGAGGCTACTGAATTAGAGGATGTTTGGCTGCACAACACCTTGTGCCATTATTTAAGATAAAAGGAAAAAGGCAGCATTGAAGCTTTGGTAACCAAGCTCATTGTCAAACCTCCTCCGACGATCCTTGAATTGGATGAATGGCTGGATATGTATGGCGGAAATTACATTGATGAGTTCGATCAAAAGGTGATCTTATTCAGTCGAACTAGGCATTGACTAAAAACGGCTCCTTTTTGATATTTTTCTCTCTATTACGGTTTTTATTATTGCCGAACTATCGCCGAGGCATGATGTTTCATTGATTTTTTATAATATGTGTACCCCATCTATGTGTTTGCAATTCTATATGAATGGAACTGTTCTATCTATTTTATGAAGGAGCATAACCCCTTGTTTGAAACACCAATATTTTGTGTGCAAATTAGGATCCGAATTTCCCACCATTCGTACGAACAAAGTTCCTAGATGCCTCCAAAGGAAATTGGTAATTTCTTAGAGTTAGAGAAAATAGAAATGGGATCACCATAATTCATCCAACACAATAAAAGTAATTGAACACTATAAAATCACATGTGAATGCTACATAATCTACAGTCATATCAATAAATTCTTATGAACTTATGAAATACATGACTCATAGATTGTATTTGTGGTGATTTATCAATCTCTCCAAGCCTCGCTCGAACCCAAACAATATGGATAGTAACATGGATTTTCGCCCGGAAGTCTTTCTTTCGATAGCTACCCCATGCGACCGAGGGATCAAGGGTGATCCCTTTCAACATGCATGAAGAAAATTGAAAGTCATAAGGCAAGTGAGGGAATGTCAAGATTCGACCTCTGAGAAGAGCTTTATCGGAATGACGGTTCTAGCAAATGATGTCTTTGTGCACAATGAAGACTTTATTTATATAATTATTGATGTGCTATGTAGCAACATTATTGGGTGTACATACAGGCGTATGTATATCCAATAATTGTTATTATAAAATACCATCAATAATTTTGGTGGGTATAAATATATGAAAACCAAATTTGTCCATCAAATTTATGCCGAATAGCCATGTGGTTTCATTTGGTCCTGAACGTGATTCCATTACTGCAAGATGTGAATGCTAAAACTTCAAAGCATGCCGTAGAAATAGCCATGGAAGATTGGATGACAGCGTAAGCTCTCAATCCCTCGCCATTATCCACGATCCCTTCTCGATGTCATAATCCATCTGATATGGAATAGAGAGCATCAAATGTACATGATAGAAAAGATCACAGGGTGGGTGGTGAGAATGACTCGTAGAAAGTCCCCTAGATCATTACTTGTCATCTTGTTGCTTGTCGGATAAACTATTTGTCCAACTTGTATATGACTCCTATTCAACAATATTGATATCCGTTCGGGCTGGCTGAAATTGGCGCTTAATTCTGTTCAATCTTTATTCAAATTGTCGTCAAAAACCCAGTAACTTCGCTCCCCTCGAAAATGACGCCCAATTCCTCGTCTTACGTGTACATGATAAGCGTACATGATAATTGTACATGACACTTGTACCACGCTCAATAATGGCGGTACAATCTACACCAATAATTTTACTTCACTATAAAAGCAGCTCTAGTCGGTCGTAAGGGTCATTCATATCCCATGGCTTCCTTGCCTCCTCGTCCAGGAGCACATCGAAGCATCGGGTGCTCCATGAGCTACCGTGATCTAGATGAATCCTTGAGAATGGGGTCAAGCTTGATCCACGGCTGGAATCCAAAGCTCATGGTCACGGCGAGATTAAGTTGCACGGAGCTCACTCGTATTATTGTGATCCACCTTATCGGCATCCCGGGTTCGAGGAGATCTATGAGTGAATGCCAGCACCTCAGCAGTATTGATGATGTGACTTGTGTCCTGTAATAAGGATATAATGATATAAGCAATTCTGAAATATGTGAGGATGTATAAGCATAGTGAATTTTATTTCATGTATCAAACCTGAGTACTTTGTAAAATCGTGGTTCTCGACCTCCACTTCTTCTGCACTTCTACTTGACCACGTCAAGGTTCAAATTGGGCGCACGCCCAATTTCTATGCGGGAACTATTCTTGCGAAGATAAATTGGGCGCCCGCCGAATTATGTCAGACGTTCAATTACAATACAACAAATTAAATCCAATAGAACGAACACCATCACAAGAAAAGTTTGTATTTCATAATTTCAAGATTACAAGATACAAGATTTTAAATTTGATCTTAGATACAAAATTACGCGATAAAATATTGATTCGGCGGATGTGATTTTGAAATTGGCGCCCAATTTCCCTCAAATAACACTTTGTGCGGGGGTTCTCTTAGGTGTTGTAAGGCTCCGATTATGTTGATCTTGTTGTTCTTGGGGCAACTTGTTTTATAGCTTCCATCCTGTTAATGAATTCTTCATTGCTTTCGTGCCACCTTCACCTGTCCCTCCCTCAACTGTCTCTACGACCGGTCTCCTTCTCCACATTTGTATTGCCTACCTCCCCTTTCTTCTTCCTCATCATGCAGCTCTTTATCGGCTCCTCGCCCTGTTGACTTTGAGGGTGTCTGACGAAGGATTCCTCCACGATCGTTGTCCACTATCTCATTGAATTTCGAACTACCCTCCAATGACATCTCGAGTGTTCTACTTTGGGGGTACTTAACATATTAATTCTATCTTTTTCATCTAAAAGACGGAAAGATCCTTACTTCCTATTCCTGCAGCCTTCTTTATTTGCTTCGCTGGGATTCCCATCCGGTGAGGCGTGGACTCGTAGTTCGAAGCTATCGCGGCGGAGAATGGATTTGCTAATGAGGGATTCATTTTGTATTCGTGCGGGCTTGGGTCAGTTTCCTTCTTCTTGCCCTCACGCAATTTTACGCCTCCGGTGGTCATTGATTTCTTTTGGTCCAACATTATTTCTAGTTGATCGAAGATGCGTACTAGCTTCGGTAGAGAGTTCTCGCCCATCTAGAAGGAAGTTGCCGGTATCCTTCTAGCATATGTCAGCACGACCGAATGAACCTCGAAAGAAATCAAGAATTTGCAACCCTCCATCATTGTTTGGCGGACCAAATGCGATGCGGGTCTTGGCTTGTAGTTGATTGCTGAACGAGGTCGGACCCCCATTGCGGGTCTTATCACCCACCTGACGACAGTTGAACAATATCTGGCAAAGAGAAACCATTTCAGTAAAAGCAAACACATATGGGCTTACCACCTATTTGAAAGAATACACCGCCGGAACCTCCACCTCCGCAAGTTCTTCTCGATGTCCCCGCCTTTCTTTGCGATCGGGGAAGGCCCCGAATGCATTTGTGGACGGTCAACGACCATAAAGCATAGATTCGTCATCGGTCGCAGAGCAGTCTCGAGCCACGCATACGGCGGGTTGGCTAGACTCGAAGCTCCTGCGCTTTTGGATCACGACTTTGCTTTTGATCCCGGTAGGCTCCAATCCACACCCCACTACCACCATCTATTGTTTTCATTGCCGCCAAGCACTCATTCAAATGCTCGGGCTGATGAATATCGCTATCCAAGATAATCAGCCGGGTCCGCTAGGATACTAACTGATCCATGAATTGGATACTCCCCACCTAATTACTTACCGGGTTCCTAAAGTCACATCCAACTAGACGTACGACGTATTCCTGACATTAACACATCATCGATTGAAGGACCGACAAAGGCATTTGAAAGCTCAACCCTCTTCAACCGGTCCACCGGGGTATTCGATTTAACTTTTGTAATTAGAGTCTCGGAAGATTTTCGCTACCGACTTCTTTCGAGCTCTGTCCAATCGCCCGACAGCGTTTTGCAAAACATTAGCATAAGGTTCTGTGAATATGGGATGG